>OZ020618.1:49622239-50156212 GCA_963971575.1 Liopterus haemorrhoidalis
TTTACATATATTTTAGTAAAAAATTACGTTAATTAGCACTGATTAATAAGTGTAACCCAATATTTGCTGGAAGAGCTGTAAATATAGATTAATAGGTAGTTAGTAGGGTAATTATGCTGATGAGTGGTGACTACAGTAGCTACTCTGAGTGTTTGCATTGAGTTGGGAGAGTCAGTATTTAGTTGGTAAACAAGATACAATTGCCTAACTAATTATATTAACAGAACCAACAAATGTTTTAGATAATATTAACAAGAAAAATGAAAATTATGTAATGAAAATGTGGGCAAAAGTTAACGAATATAAAGAGTGATGAACTGACCACATAGAAAGAAAAAAAAAGACATAGATAGAACACAAGAGACTTACATCAAATGGACGCTACAGCTAGACAGACAGACTCCCGGCTATATAGTGCTAGCAGAAACAAAACGGGACAAAATAAGAGTCAACACCGGCGCCAGAGCAGCAAAATTCGAGCATAAGATCAGACTAAGCTGCAACGAAATTCTAAGAGAATGCAGGAAGGAAAAAAAAGAACACGCAAACAAGTTGGGGAACAGAGAGAAGAAAGTACTATGAAAGAAATTGATATAGCCTGGAGTAAGTAAGGATAATGCAGGAAGAAGGCGAGGATTACCTGCAAAGGATGGTGGACAGAGACAAGGAAGTACAGGACCAAGAAAGACGGAATAGAATAGACAAAACAAGATACAATGAAGACTACCAGAAGATAAAAGGCAAAATATTATCAAGATACTTGAGAGATAATAATAGACACCAGAAGACGATTGCCAGATTCAGATGCGGGAACGAGGTGGCAGCCAAACAATTTTGGAGGGATGAAGAAGAGAAGAAGTGCCGGACATGTAGAGAAGAACCAGAAACCTTGAATCACTTAAGATGCTGTCCAGAAATAAGGGAAGAGCCAGCACGGTTGGAAACAAATGAATAATGTTTCCAAAACAATTGAGGCAGAACCGACGTCATAGTGTCCTGGTTAAACAGTTATAAAATGCTCTTAGGGAATAGAGTCGGGATAGTCATTCTTGTGACCAGTCATCACATCGGTAGTCATTCTTGTGACCAGTCTTTACGTCGGTGGTTATCAGTCCGCATCACGCTGCCTAAGGACCAGCCCAGCTGTTGAAGTCGCCAAGACGAGATGTGAGTGTTGTCTACAGGGCTTCTCCACGTGTCCGCCTCGTGCGGATACCTGGGGTGGTTCGACCGATCCTGGAGAAGCCGGGGCAAGAACGATACTAACATCAGCTTCTAAACGGACAACACCAGCAGCCATTTTACTATCAATTGTATACTGATGTAAATTAATTATATATAATAAATTTTGTAGAAAATATTCCGTTCTTGACTTCACCCCGTGACAAATATGGTAGAGGCGCCGAGTATCGAACTCGGGGCCTTTCACATGTGTATCAGAGATCGTCAGGGCCCTCTGTAAATACTTGTTTTCTATAGTATCGAATGCCTTTTTAAAGTCCACCAAAGTACAGTATTATGTTATATTCCATGTGCTTTTTAGGGTTTTGTCTATACTGCTATATAAAAAAAATACTGCACATATTTAGAAACTTAAATAATGGTATTAGGCATTCGAATTAAAATTCATAAAAAAATATTTTGACATGAAATTTGTTTTGGCATCCCAAATAATCATCATTAAGTTACTAAATACCTGCGAAACCCTGAAATGTGTGAAAATTCACATTTCACATCAATTTTTTTATTATTTGGGTGACGGACTGTAAATGGTCTGTAGTAGAGTATCCTCCTTCGAAGGAGAAACCTATTTTAACCAGTATTAAGTATTAGGAATCACGTTTTCTTTCTTGAACGAAAAAGCAAACTATCGTACCTGTTTTCGTTTCCGTTCCATAAAAAATGTAATATCGTTATTTTGTTTTCGTTTTGGTTCCGTTCTCAGTCTGATTCTTAGATGAAATACATATTTCTTTATTTAAAATCTGTTTTATTAATGCAAATAATTAAACTGGCAGTTCTAATAATCTGAGGATGAATTTTTGAAGTTTATTTGTAGTATAATATCGCGGCTTTAATCCGTAATCCAATACCTGCTGATTCGCATGATTTTAAACTGGTAAATTTGAAAAAGAAGCATCTGATCGATTCATCGGGCAGATTATAAAAATATGCCAACTCACCAAAGCCAAACGTAGCTTTATTTGCTTTTATCATCAATATTGGGTCAGCACATAAAAAAAAAATCATAAAAATCATTTCTGAAAATGATCGACGGTCGGATTTATCGGCGGCAGAAAAACAGCATCATATAGAATTGTTTGTGATGGTCTAGAAACACAACAAGTTGAGAAGGGATTCAGATAAATAGGATTTTAGTGAAATATGTACTTATCTATCTACCTAGTAGGGACATAAATACTGTTACAATAATGAACGCACCCAATAAAAATAATACAAATGAACGCACCCAAATTTAGACAGTTGATAATCGTGAGTTAACATATAAATTACTTTAGTGTGGAAAGAATTTGATTTTGTGTTGTGTGTTACCATGAAATGGTCAGACAAAGAAAACCGAATTGCAGTTATTGTGCTTTATAAATGTAAGATGGAAAAACCGAACATTTTTAAGACGCTACGTCCGCTCGGTATTAGTCGAATGTTTGTGTATCGGTGCATTAAATTGTTTGAGGAAACTGGGGACATAAAAGACCGAAAAAGATCCGGGCGCCCGAGAACAGTACCCACGCCACAAGCTATCAAAGCTGTTAAGGCCAGAATAACAAGAAATCCGTTGCGAAAACAAAAAATTATGTCCCGCGAAATGAAAATTTCGCGATAATCAATGGCGCGCATTTTGAAAAAAGACTTGGGTCTTGGGGCCTTCAAACGCCGCACTGGACAATTACTAACTGTGCCTCTCAAAAATAATAGGGTTGAAAAATCGAAACACTTGTTAATCAAGTACGCAGACAATTAGCACAAGACAATCCTTTTTACCGACGAGAAAATTTTTACTATACAGGAAAAATTCAACAAACAAAATGACAGGGTTTATGCCAGGTCATCTACTGAAGCCTCGGAAGTAGTTCCAAGGATAGAAAAAGGTCACCACCCAGCTTCAGTGATGGTTTAGTGGGGCGTTTCCTATGATGGAGTAACTGACCTTCATTTTTGTCAAAAGGGGCTGAAAACATCAGCTAGAGTCTACCAACAAACGGTCCTGGAAGATGTTGTGCAACTCCTCAATCATACTCTCTTTCAAGATCAGTCATGGACATTCCAGCAGGATTCTGCTCCAGGCCATAAGACTAAAACAACCCAAACGTGACTTTTAATCAATGTTCCTGATTTTATCGGCGTAGAAGATTGGCCCGCTGCAAGTCCAGATTTGAATCCTTTAGATTACAAGCTATGGATCGTTTTAGAGGACATGGTTTGCCACAAACAATATCCAAATATTGAATCTCTGAAACAGGTTTTAGCTCGAGCTGTAGCCAATTTTCCCATGGAAGTCGTACGTGCGGCTATCGATGATTGACCTGTACGACTTAAGGCCTGCATTAAAGCCAAAGGTGGTTATTTTGAATAATTATACCAATTATGAATAACTTATGTATGAGTACAAATGTCAATAAAATTTGGTGAAAAACTTAATTGTAGTTTTCATTTTATTTCATAAAATATTTGTAACAGTATTTATGTCCCTACTAGGTATATTAATAAAATTTCAGGCTATATCTGTTTTTAATTTTTCATATTTAGTTTCTACACGATGATTATAGGACAATATCCAGATTTTTTTTGTCTGTTTACCTGTCTGCTTGTCTGCCTGCCTGTCTTTCTACGAAGGGCACTTTTTAAGTTTTTACAAAAAGTAAGAAAGAAATTTTTTTTTAAACAAACTGTTTTATTTCGTTTCTAAACATTCGCCTTCAAGATTTATACACTTTTGCATACGTTCAAACCAATTCTCGAAACATATTTTCCATTCTGAAGTTGGTATATCAAAAACATGGTTTTTGAAGGCTTCAACAGCTTCTTGAGGTATGAAAAAATTTGTATGATATTGGGGAACAAAAAAAAAAAATTCGTTAGAGGATAAATCAGGTGAATACGTGCAATGAGACATTAATTCGATGTTTTTCTCCTTCAAATAATCAATTGTTTGGATGAAGAATGATGTGACGTTTTTGGTTGTTTTTCCTGATTTTGTCAATGACTTCTGGCAAACAAATTGTCGTATACTATTCAGCATTAACTGTTCTCCGATCCTCTTAAGGTCGTCTGTAGGTCATATTTATTCCAAAACAGCTAATTTTACTTGACAAAAAGTTCAAATTTGTTAAATAATGATTATTATTTACTTCTTATATCACCTACCATTTAAATATGTATTTTGTACGGTATTATTAGATTTTAAGTTTATAAATTACTTTATTACTTTGATTTTATGTTTATAATGATTTCTAATAATTTTTTATAATAAATAAATAAGTAAGATTCAAAACAGCACATCGCTAATTATTCCATTCAATTTTTATTTATAACTTGCATTAAAAATTATATTAGGTAGGTATGCATTATTTAAAAAGTAAAGAGTACAAAGTAAAAAGTATATAATATACTATATACCTACTTTTAAAAAATATAGAAATATAGTCAGTTATTAAATGTCAATTTTGATCAAGACTAAATTCAATAGTATACATCTAAATTATTATTTTAAAACGTTTGACCATAAAATTTAAAAAAAAAATACTGCCTATTGTGGCTTCTTGCATTGGAGTTCCAAAGAAATAGCATTTAAATTGTAAGGTTCCGCAGATGTAAGAAGGTTGAAGACCACTGCCTCACACCAATCAACACGAGCTTTTTTTGAGCTTCGGTCAAATTATACGGAATTCATCGGGAACAGATCTTTTTACAGCTAAATGTTCATGCAAAATCGAATGTATTGCAGCCTGCGATATGCCAAAAGATGCCTCTAACTCACGGTAAGTCACATACCTATCTTTTTCAACCATATTGCACACAGCATTGATGTTTCTTTGAACCACAACCGATTTTGGTCTACCTTCACTTAAAATGAGTACCTGTTTATACAGGGATTATAGGAATGGTCTAAGCGCCACGTTTACCACGTGACTTTCATATCTATGGCTGGCAGTCTAGAAACGGAGAATTTATCTTCTCTGCCCCTATGCGCCTTTCTAGGCTTTGGGATCCTATCATTTTATTTTACTCTAAAATATATGTTAAGAACAAGACTAGTTCTTGGACGTCCTTTGTAACATGTTACGATAGTAACCATAACATGATGACAGATATGTGACAGATGACATATATAGGCGTTGTAACAAATGCTCGTTTGTGCTTGAATCTCAATGTTTTAATTGATATTATTACAAACGCTATAAAGCATATATCATATATAATTTGTGTTTTTATAAATATTAAAAATCCAGAACAATGTCATTTTTATGAGCTATTATATTTTTATAGTTATCGAAAATTCCTGGGTTCCTGAGAAAATAGTCTTTTTAAGAACGTTATTGTCATACAGGCGAGTTATTTTTTGTATTCTATTTTCCATTCCCAATACGCAGAGCTGTTTTGTTATATTTTTCCGCAGTTTCCGTATGTGACGTGATCATACCGTCTCCCTAGGGACATCTGCGACGCTTCTCCCCGCATTCCCGACTTCCCGTTAACGTGTCCCGTTCAAACTCGCCTCCTTATGCCAATATGCAGAGGAGATATAGTGCGAGGGGTAAATGTTCAGTGCATCCCTCTGGGATATATAAGGGTTCTTCTATCCCCCATACTCTAAAGACTCATATTTTTTTAACACAAAGATATATTTTAATTGTTACCTAGTTGTAACTAAGACAAAAAAGGTCACTTATTATTTATATTAGAGGAAATATACACACATCGGAAAAGAAAATAAATATGAAAATAAATTGCTTATTGTACATTCAATGTTGTATTTCAATTAAAGTATGCAATTATGAGTAGCTTGCTATGGAAAACAAGTAAAAACAATAACCCACAAGACAAAACAAATACAAATTTGACAAATTTTATTCAGTACATGATCCGTAGGTTGATCACATGTTTAATTTTAATTCGATTTAAAACGTTTATATTAATAATTGCAGTGTTTTTAAGTAGTACAATTATTTTTTAATGATGGAGCGACATCATTTAACTATCCGCGAGATGAATCGTGTAGTGGGACTTTTCCAAGCTGGCTTCAGGCAAGTTGATGTGGCACAGTGGATAGGAGTTTCTCAAAGTATCATCAGTCGGTTATGGAGGCGTTACAGGGAAACAGGGAGTCCGGCCGAACAACCGGAACGTGGTCGCTGTACAACAACAGGTCAAGACATTTTTGGTCTTAAATGCTAGAAGACAATCTACTATTACAGCACCCGAATTGGGAAGGGAATTACAGCGTGCGCATAACTTAACCGTTAGTCACGATACTGTAAAAAATCGTCTCCACGAAGCTAATATTCTATCTCGACGACTAATCATATGTCAACCCCTCTCTAGAGGCAATCGCAGAGCAAGATGGTGTCACAATTTTCAATATTGGTGTGATAATGATTGGGCTACAGTTTTGTTTACTGATGAGTTCAGATTTTGAATTCATCCAGATTATCGTCGAACAAGGGTATGGAGAAGATCCAGTAATTTGGGACATTTGAAGCACGTCCAGGAAGTTCACAGTTACAGAGGTGGTACTGTTATGGCATGAGGTGGGATAATCATTGGCGGTAGAACTGATTTCGGTTTTTCCAATGGATTTTTAACAGCACAACAATATTTAAATAATATTCTTCAACCTATTGTGCGCCCATTTCGTGGTACTGTTGGTGATCAGTTTCATATTGCCCAGGATAATGCTCGGCCACATGTTTCGCGAATTGTAACTAACTGGTTGGATAACGAAGGTATTGATGCGATACCATGGCCAGCACAGTCACTGGATCTAAATCCGATTGAACATGTGTGGGACATGCTTAGGGTTACCAAATGTCTCTCGTGACAGAGTAGGATATTTCAACTAAAAATAGTAGTTTAGTAGGACACAGTAGGAGAGTTTTTTTTTAAAATTTTTATTATGCTACGATATATATAGGTACCTAATTAAGTTCAAATCCCATAACAAGGCCTTTTTTTCATAGTAAGGCATATTTTTCATAATGAGGCCTTTTTTTAAATTTGTTTAATAATACTATAAAAATACTATAAAAAACATTTTATTATAGATTATTTATTATTAAACAAATTTTCAAAAAGGCCTCACTATGAAAAAAGGCCTTATTATGGGATCCAACATAACATATAATTAACAAGAAAGTCAATAAATAATAAGTAATACTACTATTATGAAAATTAAATTATATGTTTATTGGTTCACATCTTTCTTTATATTTAACAAAATCACATTTTAGAAATAAAAATATAAAATAAATCATAAGAAATTTTTTTAAATTTTCTTTGTATATAATTAATAAGAAACAACCAATAAATAATTAACAATCAAATTTAAATATATATGGTAATAAAAAATATAATTAGATATGTTTATTTGTTGACGTTCACATTTTCTTTTTTTTTTTTAATAAAATCATATTTTTTAGATGTACCTGCTTTTTTTAATAAAGCTTTATCCTTAATGACATCATAGAAATTTAGTCAAAACGTTATGCCTCGATCGCGTTCATCGGGAAACGTTGACTCAGCGGTAAAGGCGTCTTCAAAAATAAAAATACTATAAAATAGGACATTTCCGATATTTTTTAACAGTAGGTAGGACGAAGGACAAGGAGGTAAATTGTAGGACATGTCCTACTAAAGTAGGACGGTTGGTAACCCTAGACATGCTTAAGAGAAGAATTACTTCACATATGGATAACATCCACGATAATTTTAGATTTAGAGAGCTTCTAAGAGCAGAATGGACACAGTTACCTCAAGAAGACATCGATAATGTTATTTTGTCCATTAATAGTAGATGTAGGGCTGTGATCAACCAACGTGGAGGCCATACTCTCTATTAGGATTTGTTTTTTTTTTTTCTTTTTCATTATTTACAATTCTGTACATAAATCTGTACATTATTATTATTTATTTTTTTCAAATATTGATAATTTGAATAAATAACATTTAACTTATTTTGTTGTAAACTATTCTTTATTGAGTATTTTAATTGATAGAATACATTAAATGTACAAAAGATGCTTATTGCCACGCTCTTGATATTGTTGATGAAGATGAAATTAAAGATATGGTTGTATCAGTGGTTTTGCACGCAACCAAAGATATTTTGCTGAAGAAATTCGAAATCTTGTGTACCGGTGTGCCACGTGTGTGCCAAACGAAATGATTATATGTAAAAAAATTGATGTGAAGTGTGAATTTTCACACATTGCAGGGTTTCGTAGGTATATAATAAGTGAAGGCGGCATGCTGAGTGTGAAGGACAAATTTTGCTTTGTAGTAACCACGGCAAAATGAACGATCTTTTTAAAATAAATTATCGTCTGTTAATCTCAGAGCTTGAAAAACAAATTTTATGTTAAAATATTTTTTTGTTAATTTTAATTCGAATACCTAATATCATTATTTAGGTTTCTAAATAAGTGCAGTATTTTTTTTTTATATAACAAGGTTCATTAAGATTTTGAAAATTGGGCCTATGGCTTTCATTGGTTGTCTTAAATCATACGCTCCGCCCCTCTGGCTTCGTATAAATGACACAGAATGAAAATATAATTCCAATTGGTTATTAAATTTACGCTTTTGAAAATTAAATTCAAAATGTGCTAAAATATAACTAGAATTTTAACAAATTAATTTAAACATAATAAATATGAAAAAAAAAAACAAAAAATAAAATTGACTCCACAAGCCAGGAACGAACCTGTGTAGTGAATAACGATCCTGTGTGGTTGTCGAGCAACTGAACCACTAGACCACCAAACGCTTATCAACTTAGTGTGTTATAAGAGTATAACATGTATGCATCGTCAACCAAAAAAACACAAAAAATGCGTTATTTTCCGAAAACATAATCTGATCAAAAATTTCTGTTGTACTATTCCGGTTCACACCATTATACATTACTTAGAATTTTTTCACATTTTTAGTTTAAACCATCTGGGCTACAGGGTGTGGGACAAAAATTTTTTTGCACAATTTTGGCAAAAATCGCCTCAAAATAATTTATTTTGCAAAAATTAAATTTTGATCGTTAATCCACGTACTAAGGGCTTTCATTTGATACCCTACTCAGAATTTTAAAAAAATATTTTTTTTTTCGATGAGCACATATTTGTTTATATTTTTAGGGGGATATGTTTTTTAGATGTTTTAGTATTTATCCTATGTGCGGGTCAAAAAGTTGTACAAGCATGCCAATTTTCAACTCTCTAGGTTTAGCCGTTTGGCTACAATTTTTACCGAACAGACAGACAGACAGACAGACAGACGACAAAATGACGGTATAAGGGTTTTTTGGTCATACCTACAAAACCCTAATTAACACCAATTTAGTTCTTGTACCACCATTGAAATTTATGAAATAAATTAATTGTCCTTGCCAATTCAACGTTCGCCTAAATAGGAACAAGTCCTCGGATGGAACAAAGATTTTCAATGAAATACCTTGATCTACTGCGGTTCAACACTACGGGCTATTATTTGGCACCAGATTTTTACCTATTCATTTTATTATTTTGTCTATGATTTGTTTCTGTCTATCTTAGTCACTTATTTTTTTAACATTTAATTTTAATGAAATATTTTCTATGAATTCAGCAAATAAAGTTCAATTTATATTCTGTGAAAATGTAAAGCTGGTGAATACGATGTAATGCGAAGGCGGAAGTATATATTCCTTTAATTAAATAGATACTTTCTTAATAATGGAACATTAAAGTCATTATTTCTTGAGAATTAGAAGGTTTTGTTTTAATTACTTGTATCATAAAATTTAAAATATTCTGATTAAATCAGAAGTCTCGTGTGATTTTTACTCAGAAGAAAAAAATATTATGGCCAGAACATAACTTTTCGATAAATAATGATAGGTTTCCAAGAGAGATTCAAGAGCCGCAGCAGTTTTCCATTTGCAGTTTGGAAGTTTTGAGATTGTCGAACGATTTTTTTGAACATTTTTGTCTGCAGTTGTATTTGTGTAGTAGTTTGAATAATATTGAGATAACACTTTGTCTAATAGAATAAGCAAATAAAAGCAAAGTTTCATAAATATTTACAAACTAAAAATCAAAAGAACAATCGTCTGCTTCAAACCCAATCTTGTTTATGAGATATTTTACGGGTTGCCCGCATAAGTTTGCATAGACAAATATAATCGATATAAAAAAATTGATGTGAAGTGTGCATTTTCACATATTTCAGGCTTTTGCAGGTATTTAGTAAGTGGATGATGATTAGTTGGGATGCCAAAACAAATTTTATGTGAAAATATTTTTTTTGCTAAATATGTGCAGTATTTTTTTTTTTTTATATATATACATATATGAATTCATAATTTATTGAATACAATTGTGCAAGTACCATGAAGTTGCAACATCAAACTGTTTTTTCATCTTTGCGATATGCTTAAATATTTTGGTAAGCTATTATGTTTGAAATTGCAATATTTGGGCTTACAAAGTCATCTTGGTTTTAGACATCCTTGAACAAAGTTTATGAAGAATAAACGAAATATTGGATCGATTATGAAATAATTGCATAATTCCATCGCCTTCTTTTTTATCCCAAATAATTATTATCATTACATGTCTCAACAGAAGATCAAAAATTCTCCGTCTGGTTATATATATATATATATATATATATATATATATATATATATATATGCATCCCGCTATCCATTCGACGTCCATACATTGGCCATTTATATTACATCCGACGTCCACGTGATATACGGACGTAGGATAACAAGCTCTTATAAATTAAATTACACTGCAATATAATTTTAATCAGGATCATTTTAAAAATTGATGTGAAGAGTGAGTCTTCACACATTTCAGGGTGTATTTAAAATAAATGACATCTGCATCATATTAATTCGTTATTCACTCTCTCGTTTTAGGTATACAATTTATTTGATGAAATCAATTGATCATGTTGAACATATTTCTGCAGATCTTCAACATGAAATTTCCTACATAATATTTTAAATATCTTTGCCGAGTATCATCGTGTTCTCAGTTTAAAAGTGAGATACAAAATACTTAAATCTTTATTTGTGTATTTTCTTTGACCTAGTTAAGTAATTAATTAAGAATTTAATGTAACAGGCGGAAATATTGACGTAGGAAATCAAAGTTTCCGAAGCAGCAATTCAAACTTATTTTTGGTAATCAGATTACATGAATGAGAACTTGGGACTTATGATCAACTTGATGACATTATTATGGTAGTAATTTGCAAAAGGATTCCTAAAATTGAGATGCTTTTCAACTTGCTCATTCAGGATATGTAAGGGAGTGAATGATGATTTTACTGCAAAATTAAAGAGAAAAGTTGATAGAGAAAAGTCAGATGCAATAGTAAAATTACCCAATCTCTTTTACTCTTTCTGGACGCCATCAGTCGGATTAACGATATTATGTAGTTCTTCTTCATCTTTTGATACTGCTGCTCGGAACAGATCTATAGATGTGCCATTCTACGAGAAACTTCAGCCATGATGTTCTTCTATGAATGACATCCGATATCCTTTAGGAATTCTTGAATATCATAATAAGCATCTTTTAAAAGAAATTTTTTAATTTTCCTCTTAAAGTGGTTCTTATTAAGACTGGTTAATGATGTAGGCATCTTGTTGTACAGGTCAATGCCTATAAACAGAGGCAGCTTCCTACTTGCTCTGTGTCTACAAAATGGCACTATAAAGCTATCCTTATTCCTAGTGTCATAATTATGATTGTTCAAAATTTTTTTTTATTGTACAATCATTTTCCTTTACATATAGTAGTACATTTAAAATATGAAGCCATGGAACCGTTAGAATGGCGAACTGTTTAAATAGTTCCTTACAATGGGCATAGGTTTTAGCACCGGACATTATTCTGACAATGCGTTTCTGTATTTTAAAGATTCGAACAGAAGAAGAAGCGCTACCCCACAACATAATTCCATAATTAATTATTGATTGGAAGTGGGAGAAGTAAACCATTCTAACGATCTCATCGGACAAATTATATTTTAATTTTTTGATCATGTATACTATGCTGTATAATTTATTGGAAATGTAGCCAATGTGATCTGCCCAGCTAAGATTAGCATCCAGCTGGAACCCAAGAAACTTCACAGTGGTATCCTGGTAGAATACATTATTGCTAAGTTGTCTATTCATACTGAAAATGACTGTTTTGGTCTTGCCACGATTTAGACTGAGGCCATTACTGGTGAACCACTGTACAGCTTGCTCTTGTGTAGTGCTGGCTGTCTGCTGGGCATCCTCACAGTCAACACCGTCGTCAATGAAAGATGAATCATCGGCAAACAGTATTGTTGTGGCCGCCATATTTTCAGGCAAATCATTTATATACGATATGAAAAGGAACGGTCCAAGTATAGTTCCTTGTCCTATTCCTATATTTACGAATGTGGGCGAGGACAGGCTAGTTTTATACCAGACCTGTTGCTGCCTGTTAGACAGGACGTTTGTCAGCAGGTCTAGTGTATTGCCACGAATGCCATAATAGAGTAATTTTTCCCGGAGTTTTTCAAGGCACATGCAGTCCAAAGCTTTACTTAGGTCACAGAAAGACCCGACGATATGTTTCCCTTGCTCAAGGTTTTCCGTGAATTTACTAAGTAATTTCATGGTAGCTTGGTTAGTAGACTGTTGTGCCCTGAACCCAAACTGATTATCCGAAAAAAACGATTATCCGTTATATTCGGGCTAATACGGTAACTTTTTCTTGAACACATGGTATAAAGAAATCCGGCTGCATTACTGGCAGTACTATAAACACTATCAAAATCATTGGGCATACCTGCCTATGAAAACTAACTATTGATTTTTTTATCCTAGAGTATTTCTTTTCAGAAGTCGGAAGGTAAAAAATAGCCCATAAATTTAGAGTCGGGGTAAAATCGAATCAGATTTGCCTGTTTTTATTTATAAGCCATACATCATATACAGGAACGTAAATAATAAAGTGATAATGTTATTCTCAGTCATGAAATATTTATGAATATTTTTTAAGTGCAAAGTTTCGTGCTGAAAAGATGGGTGGGATTGAATATATTTTTATATATGGAAGGTAAGTTTTAAAGAGGAGAATGAATCCCAAAAAGAAGGAAAGGAAACAATGAAACAAAATTATAATTGAGGAGTCCGTGTATTCTCAGTGAAACACAGTTAATATAAGATTGAAAAATAAATAAAACACTCGGTAAGTTTCACAAATATAAGTTTAATGTTACTCCATACGTATTTCGGCAGTGACGCCATCTACAGGAGTTCAAATTACAAACTAAACTTATTTTTAACAGATACATTCAGTGGGAACAAATATTAATGTTAGGGAATACATGTGTAAACCATATAACCAGATAAGGGAAACAAATTCTTTACCAACTTATTAGAGGTGAGTTGTTAACGTCAATCTGGTCATTCATTAAGGGAATTCCAGCGTTTATATTTTTGTGAATTTCTGTATTCTAAAATTTCGGAATTCTAAAACGTTCAATTTAAGACTTTTATTATGAATGTGTAAGATTTTAAAGTAATTTTTAAAGGTTATGATAATTGGTGCTCATATGCTCTGCTATGTTGGACTGTTCCACTTTTTAGGGTTTTGTAGGGATGACCAAAAAACCCTTATACCGTCATTTTGTCGTCTGTCTGTCTGTCTGTTTGTTCGATAAAAATTGTAGCCAAATTGCTAAACCTAGAGAGTTGGAATTTGGCATGCTTATACAACTCTTTAACCTACACATAGGAAAAATACTAAAACATCTAAAAAACATATCCCCCTAAAAATATAAACAAATACAGACTGCGCGAAACATTAATAGTGTATTTGGCTCGAATGTTACTACGCAGCAGACAATATCAAATTGGTTCGCCAAATTTCGTACAGGTAACTTAAAAATAAAAAAAAGGCTCATCGATCACAGCAGAAATGTACTGCAGCCAACTGGACAAAATGACGCAAAAACTTAAAGAAAAACGGCCTAGATTGGTCAACAGATCGACTCTTATTTTATTGCATGATAACGCTAGACCACACACTGCACAAATTACTGTGGCAAAACTACAGGAATTGGAGTTGGAATTTCTTTATCATCCTCCATGCTCACCAGACCTAGCCCCCACTGACTACCACTTCTTCCGCAATTTGGACAACTTTTTAATAGGAAAACAGTTTAATTCCGACAATGCTGTAAAACTGGCCTTCTAGGAATTCATTGACTCTCGTCCGTCAGGGTTTTATACCATCGGCCTGAACAACCTGCCGCTTAAATGGCAAAAGTGTATAAATAATATGGGTGTATACTTTGATGAATAAAATAATTCCTTATATTTGTAAATTATCAACCAACTTTGCCTTTTTTTATACAAATTTCTTCCTTGACGACCTAATATATGGCAATTAATCCACACCATATTTATTAATGTTAGTTGTAAAAAATGTATTATAAGCAACTGTACCTAGGTGCCTACGTATAGTGGCACTATAAGTCCGTTCTACATTATACTTTTTTGCAAAGCACTACAGATTTTTTGCGTAGTACTGACATAAAAAGTATAATGTGATACACAATTCTTCCTTCCAACTTTCGATGCTACACTACAAACTACACTATTTTCAAAATTACCTCCGGTCAAATTTTTGGATGACAGTTGTATACTTCTCAGTCGTACCAACTACCAACTTTTTTGTTTTTATTTACAACTTAACTTTTAGGAATTTATTTAGAACATATAATTAAATATAAACTTAGCACAATTAAACAATATTTATAAATTGGTTACTAGAATTGGTTCTATAATCAAACTGTTGTCTGTCACCTGAACCTAACATTTTTTAAGTTGGAAGTGAAGACTATCACAAAGTAATAAAATATGGAAGGTATCGGTGTCTCTTATTTTTTCCCTCCACTATATTCTGTAGTAACAAAAGTTGAAATGACGTCAGAGTTGGTAGGTATTGAAAAAAGTATTGGACTTTAGCTGTTGCCTTTGTCGTTTTTCGTAAATAAAAAAAGGAGAATAGTAGACCAGAATAACAACCGATACCAGAGGAACAATCAAAGTGAAGCGCTAGTTCAATACACCATACAAGGGTGATCGAATATTATTTTTAATATTTCAGGCATCTTATTTTGAAATGTAAAAAGCAAGATGAATTGTAAGCTTGAATTCTGTTTTAATTACTATTCTAATTAAAACTGTATTAAAATTTTGTTGAGGCACGCATGAGTACAATGCCACAATAGAGAGATACAATTATTCTCCGCAGAGAAGATATTAAAGAACAAGTAGAAAAAGAAATGGTGGATTGAGAAAGCAGAGGAAATGCACGTAATGGACCCCTCAGAAACCTTCTTCCTTGAGGCGGCACGAGTACCTACTCGGATACTCTGGGTAAATATTGTCAATAATACTTTAGGAATATGAATTTCTCGACGTATTCACGAAATGTTTTTCATTTTTATTAAATGCTATTTTTGCGAGAAGAGCTAGTTTCCTTAGATAAACATGGAATTCAAGCCATTTGGAAAAACTCTTTTTCACAGTACAGATATTTACATAGTTTTCCAAGCGATGGAGAATCAAAGAAATAAATGCAAAGATTTTTTGTAATACATTATTGATTTTTCAATGGTTAAGAATACGAGGGCTACTTTTTTAAGTTTTTACAAAAACTAAGAAAGAAAAATTTTTTTTGGAACTGCTGCAATAGTTCATTGTACCTTTTCAGCTTGCTTTAGCACATTCGACATTTCCTCAATATCTATATAATCCTTATATTGCGACATTTCCTCAATAAATGCACACTACGCATTCTCAATTACCAATTACAAATAATGCAACTCATACAATTGTAAATATGTATAAATATTGTATTATATTAGAAATAAATCAGTCTTAGTTGAATCTCGGTCTTCTCACTATCCTTCGGGATACAACAAAACAAACTGTTTTGTTGCTTTTCAAAATATTCGCTCTTTAAGATTTATACACTTTTGCAGGCGTTCAAACAAATTCTCGAAACATTTTTTCCACTCTGAAGTTGGTATCTCAAAAACATGGTTTTCGAAGGTTTTCAACAGTTCTTGAGGTGATGAAAATCGCTGTCCACGCATTTTTTGTTTGACATTGGGGAACAAAAAAAAGTCATTAGGGGATAAATCAGGTGAATGCGGGCAATGAGACATTAATTATATGTTTTTTTCTTCAATTATTTGACCGATTTGTCGATGACTTCAGGTAAACAAATTGTTGTATACCATTCGGCATTAACTGTTCTCCGATCCTCTAAAGCAGCGTTTCCCAACCTTTTTTGGCTCGCGTACCACTTGGTAGTTCATCAGGCTAAATTGTACCACTTCGTAAAAATGATTGTATTTCGTATATTTATTTACTTAGTAGATATAATAGTAGATAGAAACGAAATATGACAAAATAGTAGATTCTACTATTATGTATAGTAACCCCTAATAGTAGCCCCTCTTATTACATTTATTCGTTTTTTATCCGGTACCCAGAGTGGTTGCATTTGTTTAAGTATGCATCCATATAGTCTGTTGTGTGATGCTGGTTGCCTAACTATTAAATACTGAGTACTTACTTTCCCTATTTGATAACAGCACATTTATATTCTATTTTGCTCAAAATAATTTTTAAAATTAATATTTATAATATTTGGACTAATTAATTCTTTTGTTTTATTGAAAAAATCTCCAATTTTTACTTGATAATAATTAATTAGTAATCATAAAAGTTTATACAAATTTTGCAAACACAAAGCTCGCTATACAAAGCCCCATAAATGAATTTGATCATCAATTTATACACTATTAATAACACTTAATACATAAATTTTATATAATTATATTAATATTAACACAAAACATGTATGTGCTTAATTTGATATTATACGTCAATCACGTCATTGACGAGCTTTTGCCTAGCTATTTTAGAACTTTTCTAAACAATATCGATTTTTTACTTCCCTTTGTGGTATTTGATTGGTCTCGTCATTGTTTTGGTACAAAACTGTCAAATAAAATTTATGTCACATATATTTACAAATTTGATTTCTCAGTAAATTTTTAATCACTGATTTCTATATTATTTAAAAGGTTGTCACTCATATAAGTACGAGGGTTATCTTTTATATTTTTACAAACGACCACTAGATGGCAATATTGAAAGGTGTCATTATTATATTCGTAAAATTTGACATTTGTTATTGAGAAAACAGTAGCAGCTTATAAATTGACCGAGTAGTTTGTTGACAAGCGTTTAAAAAACACAAGTTTTGTGAAAAAATGGATATTACTCGTGAAGGTTTTCGTTGGATGATCTTTTACGAATTTAGTAAAGGCCTAACTCAACAACAGTGTACAGATTCGCTTCGTTTATTTTTTGGTAATGAAAAGACTGTTTACAATTGGTTTACAGAATTTCGTCGTGGTCGTCCGTCCATCAGTGATGAATCTCGTGAAGGTCGACCAAAATCGGTTGTGATTTAAAACACATCAATGCTGTGTGAAAAATGCTTGATATTCGGTATGTGACTTACCGTGAGATAGAGGCATTCTTTGGCATACCGCAGACTGCAATACATTTGATTTTGCATGAACATTTAGCTGTGAAAAAGATCTGTTACTGATGGATTCCGCATAATTTGACTGAAGTTCAAAAAAAGGCTCGTGTTGATTGGTATAAGGAAATGCTAAAAAAAAATCAGCCTAGGCACTACAAAATCCGTATACAACATCGTTACATGGAGCGAAACTTGGATTTATTTATATGCACCAGAAACTAGGCAACAATCCACTGTTTGGGTCTTATAAGAAGAACCGAAACCCACAAAAGTTGTTCGTTCACGAAGCACTTCCAAGAAAATGTTAGCTTGTTTTTTCGGTTGTCCTAGTTGTACGCAACCACTCCTTTAGAGCAGCGTTTCCCAACCTGTGGTTCGCGTACCACTGGTGGTACGCGAGTTGCTGATTGGTGGTACACGAAAAATAATCAATAATGGCGGACTCGTACTTATATGAGTGACAAACTTTTAAATAATATAGAAATCAATGATTAAAAATTTACTGAGAAATCAAATTTGTAAATATATGTGACATAAATTTTATTTGACAGTTTTGTACCAAAACAATGACGAGACCAATCAAATACCACAAAGGGAAGTAAAAAATCGATATTGTTTAGAAAAGTTCTAAAATAGCTAGGCAAAAGCTCGTCAATGACGTGATTGACGTATAATATCAAATTAAGCACATATATGTTTTGTGTTAATATTAATATAATTATATAAAATTTATGTATTAAGTGTTATTAATAGTGTATAAATTGATGATCAAATTCATTTATGGGGCTTTGTATAGCGAGCTTTGTGTTTGCAAAATTTGTATAAACTTTTATGATTACTAATTAATTATTATCAAGTAAAAATTGGAGATTTTTTCAATAAAACAAAAGAATTAATTAGTCCAAATATTATAAATATTAATTTTAAAAATTATTTGGAGTAAAATAAATTATAAATGTGCTATTATCAAATAGCGAAAGTAAGTACTCAGTATTTAATAGTTAGGCAACCAGCATTACACAACAGACTATATGGTTGCATTCTTAAACAAATGCCACCACTCTGGGTACCGGATAAAAAACGAAAAATGTAATAGAAGGGGCTAAATACAGTGGCGTAAATAGGGGTAAGGTATGCTATAGCACAGGGGCCTAATGCTCTAGGGCAGCCGTAAGCAAATTTTTATATTTTTCGGACTACTAAATTCGCAATTTTAGATTTCGCGGATCACTAACATATTTTTTAAAGGTACGAATTAATACCAGCATTGACTATGATATACAATACATACGAAGGTTACCTTATGTTTTTACAAGCTACCACTAGATCAGTGTTTCTCAACCAAAAACGCACCGCGGACCAGTAAATTATATAATTTTCTAACGCAGACCACTAATAATAATTGTTGGTTCATTTTTTTCAAGAAAACAAATATATTTAATGTGCTATAAAATACATATATTTTATTTGTAGAAAATCACAAAAAGTTTACAGAAAATGTGCATAAAAAATAACAAAAAACAACAAAAAACTTACTATATTCGTCAAATTTGACATTTTTTATTGTGAAATCAGTGGCAGCTTATAAATTGACCGAATAATAGTTTGTTGACAAGGAGCGTTTAAAAAAAAGCGTTGTGAAAAATTTAATATAATATAATAATAATACTCCAGAAGGTTTTCGTTGGATGATTTTTTATGAATTTAGTAAAGGCTTAACTCAACAACAATGCATAGATTCGCTTCGTTCAACTTTTGGTAATGAAGCATTATCAGAAAAGACTGTTTACAATTAGTTTGCAGAATTTCGTCGTGGTCGTGCGTCCGTCATTGATGAATCTCGTAAAGATGGACCTAAATCGGTTGTGATTCAAAAAAACATTGATCCTGTGCGTAAAATGATTCAAGAAAGTTGGCATATGACTCACCGTGAGATAGAGGCATCCTTTGGCATATCGCAGACTGCAATACATTCGATTTTGAAACTCAAAAAAAGGCTCGTGTTGATTGGCGTAAGGGAATGCTAAAAAATTTCAACCTAGGCACTGCAAAATCCGTATACAACGCCGTTACAGTTGACGAAACTTGGACTTATTCATATGAAGCGAAAACTAAGCAACGGTCCACTGTTTGGGTCTTCCAAGATGAACCGAAACCCACAAAAGTTGTTCGTTCACGAAACACTTCCAAGAAAATAATCGTTTGTTTGGAGAACAGTTAATACTGAATGGTAGACAACAATTTGTTTACCAGAAGTCATCGACATATTACAGGAAAAGCAACCAAAAACGTCCCATCATTCTTCATCATAATAATGCAAGCTCCCACACAGCACGTCAAACAATTGATTTGAAATAGATAAACATCGAATTTATGTCTCATTGCCCGTATTCACCTGATTTATCCCATAATTTTTTGTTCCCCAATATCAAACAAAAAATGCGTGGACAGCGATTTTCATCACCCCAAGAAGCTTAGAAACCGGTACCGAACCCTAGTTTGCAAATTAGAATGCGAGAATACTAGCCATTACACCATGAAAGCATGCTGGTTTACTGTGTTAAATAAGTTATTAAATGTTTTACATGGTCAAGCAAAAAAACACAAAAAATTCGTTATTTTCCGAAAACATAATCTGATCAAAAATTCCTGTTGTACTATTCCGGTTCACACAAATGTACATTACTCAGAATTTTTTTCAGATTTCTAGTTTAACCATCTGGGATACAGGGTGTGGGACAAAATATTTTTGGCACAATTTTGGCAAAAATCGCATCAAAATAATTTATTTTGCAAAAATAAAATTTTGTACGTTAATCCACGTACTAAGGGCTTTCATTTGATACCCTACTCGGAATTTAAAAAAAAATATTTTTGTTTTCGATGTTATTTTTAGGGGGATATGTTTTTAGATGTTTTAGTATTTTTCCTATGTGCGGGTTAAAGATTTGTATAAGCATGCCAAATTTATCCTTTCTAGGTTTAGCTGTTTAGCTACAATTTTTACCGAACAGACACACAGACAGACAGACAGACGACAAAATGACGGTGTAAGGGTTTTTTGGTCATACCTATAAAACCCTAAAAATTAAAATATTGATTTACGACGATCTTCGTAGGATGGTATAATATAGGGTAACCATTCGTCCCGCATTTTGATTTGGTGTCCCCAGGGCCGAATTTTGCTCTGTACTTATATTTGGGAGGTGAGGACCTTTTTTTTGCTCTTTACTTATATTTGGGAGGTGAGGACCTTTTTTTTGTTTGCTCTTCACTTATATTTCGGAAGTGAAAACCTTTTTTTTTGCTCCGTCCCGCATTGCCTTCTCCAGGAAAATGGTCACCCTAGTATAATACGAATTGTTCTTACATATGAATAATAATGACGTGTCCAATATTATGTATTAATATAATTTTCTGGACCAATGAAATTATTATTATTATTATCATACTTCCCGCGAGAATAGTCCTTTTATTTTTTTGCATTTTCTTTTTGCGTCAGATGAAAAAAATTCTTGGCACGCCTTTGATAAATAGTTAGTAATTATTTCAATACATATAACAAAAAAATATTTAATTACATCAAGAGCATTGCTACCAAAAATTTCATAATGGAAAATTTATACAGACTGATAGTACTTTCGGTTTTTTGTTTACTTTAGCTAGTTTTGTTTTTGTGTGAAATAGTAGGAGAAGTTCTTGAGGGTTACCCCTCCTTAAAATCCGCGGAACAATCGAGAAAAGCACGCCGAAGCGCTCTACAAATCAAAGATTAGTAGTGACAAGAGTATATGCATATGTGATGGTCATAGAAGAGTGGGAGAGGGGGTATAAGAAGCAAGTGAATGTAATAGTAAAGTAACAAACGTCACAAGTAACGACATCGTTAGTTAGCGCTATATTTAGCGAGTACGAGGTCGGGAGGTTCGCGTCCTGGCCCGGACAAGCTTGTAGCTAGCACAATCGATTGCCCCCACCCACCCTAGTGCGCTCTCAACGCAACCTCCTTTTTACCCCTCATTTCGACAACGCCCCGCCGAAACATCTCAGCTTTTAACACAGCATCACTCCTTAACCAACTACTAATTACCACATGTGATGAAAATGTATTGAATCAAAGAAAAAGACCGTTTCATACTCTCTAACATTCAATTTTAGCTAACAGCTCTTTGTTAACAATCTCTATACTCTTTGATTTTCATTCTTTCTATGCTTATCCCTTCTTAATGTTGGTTATCTGGATATTATCAGCTTGTTAACGGCTGATTAAAGATTAGTTGTTTTAGCAAATCACTGCATTTCAAGCCAAGAAATGCGTGTACTTCTAGAAATATTTTTCTCCACGACCACTATAGAATTTATAACAAATTTTGACTACAGAAAGTTAATATTCTAACACAAGAGTTGGAATGTTATTCTAAAGCACTTATCTTCTTATGCAATTTGCGTGTATTTCATTCAATCACTTGTTATAGAATAACTATTCTATGCATATCATCAAAACAAGTTGCCGTGTGGTAAAACAATTGCTTACGGCAGAGTGGCGAATTTATTACTTCTTATAATTCCACCATCCCGATGGAAATGCTAGAAATTTCAACTTCTTGTAACTGTTTGCCGAATTTAATATTTAAAATGTTTTGATACAGCGCAGGAGGACTAGCAGAACCAAACTTGCCTTCTTTGCCTTATGCTATGTATATAAAAATATGTTTGTCTGTTTGTACGGGCTGGCTCAAGGGTACATGGCGCCCCGATACAAAATTAGGTTAGTCTCCACGCCACATATATATTTTTTAAATAATTTTTTTCTAAATTTCCCTTTTACTAGACGCCTGAAGTGCCGCCCAGTAAAAAACGTAATTTTTTTCTACATTTCCTTTTCGCCCCACCCCCTTACTAGAAGCTTGAAGTGCCACCCTGTAAAAAAAGTAGTTTCTAAATTTCGTTATTTTGGACGTTTTTCATTGCTGATAGTACTAGGATAGAATAGTACAGTATAATGAGTATTAGTATCAAAAAGATATAATACTTCAAGAGTAATATAAAAAATAAATTCGGACATTTCGGAAACTGCTCAACAATCTGTTTCCGTCTTCAGCGATCACGAGAAGTGATAAACATTTCAGTTTTCTTCGAGTTTTTATACCGAGTATTGTAAGAGTGGGGCCAGGTTATAGGTGCGTTGCTTTGGTTGGGTGGTTGGGATCAGGTATGGGTAGGGACGGGACTACCTGCGGAGGATTAACGACCGGATTAAGGTTGTTTGTCACATTATTGTGTGGTAATGAGTTGTTTGTTACCGGATTACTGACTTGAGGATTAAAAGGATTGTTTTGAATAATGGAAAGCCAGAGTTGAGGAAATTCTATGCTGGCTTGGCTGACAGCATCTCCAGAGTTTTCGATCGAAGCAGACTCTTTCAATTTTCTTTTGAACTTGTTTTCCTCATACATTAAGGGTTTAGCATCTTTCCATTGGAAATGGTGTTCATTTTCCCAAGCATGTTCAGCCAGTTTGGAACTGTAAATTTCGCCCTGCTGAACTTTCTTCTTATGCTCGTTTACCCTAACATGTAGAGGTAATAATAATAATAATAATAATAATAATAATAATAGTTTTATTGACCAAATTACAAATACAAAGAACTGCTTTCAGTCAGTCAATACAATATTAAGAGACAAAGTCATAAAAGTTCATCAAAATTAACGTTGTTAAATTCATCAATTGTGTACAATGGGTTATTTATAAATAAGTGTTTAAGTTTAAGTTTGAATTTGTCTAGTGGTAGTGTAGTAATAGTCTCTGGTAAAAGATTATAAAATTTCACAGCAAAGTAATTTGAACAATTCCTGGATTTATTTAAGCGCAAAAACTTACCACGAATATTATTTTTACAACGCGTGTTGTGCTCGTGCGTATCACTAAAAGTGATATAATTGTGCAAGTTTTTGCGTACAAACAATAGACACAAATAAATAAATAGTGAAGGCAATGACATTATTTTCAGCTTTACAAAAAGATCTCGACAATCCGCTCTAAAAGGAGCACTGGCAATTATTCTTACAACTTTACGTTGTAAGCTGAAAATTCTTTTGGCTGCAGGTGAATGTCCCCAGATTATTAACCCATAGGTTAGGTGGGACTGAAAGAGGGAGAAATAGGCTTTCAATACAACATCTATGCTGACTTCATGCTTCAGATTCCTTACTAGATACACGGTCGATCGCAGTTTACGACTGAGTACATCCACGTGCTGATCCCAACGAAGGTAAGGATCAACGTGGATACCAAGAAATTTAACGAAAGGGGGATTGGCAAAATCATGTTTTCTGGTGCTCAGTAGCAAGGTCTGGGTTTTATCTGTATTTAAAATTAGTTTATTGCTAGACAACCAAGAGTTTGCACTGTTCACCAGAGAAACATTTTCCGTAATAAGGGATTCTAGATCATGGTTGCAATTTAGTAATGTTGTATCGTCAGCGTAAAGAATTGATTTAGATGTCATAGCGAGAGGCAAGTCGTTAACATATATTAAGAATAGTAGCGGTCCGAGAACTGAACCTTGGGGAATACCAAAATGTAAAGGAAGATACTCAGAAACGCTACTTTTAAATTGGGTAAACTGTTTCCGGTTAGATAAGTATGATTTAAGCATGGCACGGCTCTTGTCGTCAAAACCATAAAAAGATAGTTTGGTTAATAAAATATCATGAGATATGCAGTCAAAAGCCTTGCTTAAATCAAGAAAAACACTAAGACAGTATTTCCCTGATTCTAATGCATCCGAAACATACGCGACAAAGTCCAAAACTGCATCTATAGTGCTCTTATCACTTCTAAAACCAAACTGACTATTGGAGAAAAGATTTTTGCTTGTAAAATACTGCACAATTTGTTTGTACAACACCTTTTCAAAAATCTTTGAAAAGACTGGCAATATTGATATTGGTCGATAATTATTAACATCATCGACATCTCCTTTCTTAAAAAGTGGCAAAACTTTGGCAAGTTTAAGCTTGTCAGGAAAACAGCTGTTAGTGATGCAGGAGTTTATTACTCTTGTAAGAGGTGGAATAATGGGATCTTTTACAGATTTTAGAATTTTTACTGACAGTTCATTCACGTCAGGAGTATTGCTATACTTTAAAGAACTTATAACATCTCTAATCGTGATCTCACTGACAGGTTTGAAAGAAAAAATTGTATTGGGAGTTTTATTCGAAAGAAAAAAATCTGGTGCAATGTTAGAAACGGGGACTTTATCTATAAGTGTTTTAGCTATGGTCGAAAAATGTTCATTAAATTGGTTAGGGGTAATAATCGTATCGTTGGAGGATTCTATTGTATTGTTTCTGCGTTTATTAATAATTTGCCATGCAGCTTTCTGGATGTTATCTGAATTATTAATAAATTTTGAATGTGCATCAATTTTAGCAGCAGATATTGCTTTGCGATAGAGATACTTATATGTATCGCGTGCTATTTTATTGGTTCTACTTGGATTCATAATAAGAACTTGATTTAAGTTATGAAGTGTGTCGCGCATGTCACGAAGATGATCGTCAAACCAGTTTACCTGAGTGGTCTTGCGTCTATTTGGGCATATTTTAATTTTCTGTAGAGGGAAAGATGATGAGAAATACAAAAGGAATAATTCTAGAAAATAATCATACATGTCACTGCTGTCAGCAACAGAATTTAGGCGGTCCCATTGAACACTATCAAGTTTGTGGAAAAAATCATGCATGCCGGTGTCAGAGATCTTTCTGCGATAAAGATAAGAGTTTGAAGTAGCTGAAGAAGTATCATAATGATTTCTTGTAGGAAAAGTTGCTAAAATACCGCTGTGATCCGAAAATCCAGTGATTTTGTTCATATCATCTTCGCTGAGGTACATATTTTGAAATATGTTGTCAATTTTATTTTCACCCCGCGTATTAAAATAGACCGAAGATACTAGATTAAAGCTGCCTAATAAATCTGAGATGCATGTTACATCATGTGTATTGTAATTAAAATTTACGTTAAAATCGCCACAGATCATTATGTTTTTTGAACTGTCTAAGACATTTAGTATTTTATTTAAATTACTAATGAAAATGTTTAGATCTGAGGAAGGCGATCTATATACGCATATAATAATTAAATTGTACATGCTAATAAAAACGGAACTGACTTCACAGTGGCATTCGATGCTAAATTTATTGATTTTTACAAAAGGCATGGCGTTACATTTGGGATTTGTTAAAATCATAGTGCCACCACCTCTCATTGCTTTACGACTCGTATAAGATGTGCACTCATAATCAAGAAGACTAAAAGATGTTATTTCCTCGTCTTTGAGCCAGTGTTCGGTAAAGCAGATGAAATTGACGGACTTGTCCACTAGGTAGGCTTCCATAACTTCTGCTTTATTTCGGATCGATTGCATATTCATATACAGCATCTGGGTTTTCTTAACGGGTTTACTGACGAAAAAACGTTGACTCTAGTTTTTTATTGCAATTCATTTTTAAGGAAGGAAGTAAGAATCTGAACTTGATGAATTGTAGTAGCTTCGTTTTTCCTGTCATGTTTAGGTGCAAGCCATGTTTGGTAAAATCAGTCGGAGTGAGTATGGAGCAGGAATTAATTACCACTGATGTATGTATAAATGCCGAGTAAATGAGGAAGTTATTTTGAAGTACCAGTGAGTTGAAGACGTGTTGGTTATACCAGAAGGGCGTTGTTATTATTTTTAAATTGGTGTGATCCATTTTGCTTTTTAGCTCAAGCAAGAATTCCATAGAGATCGGATTCTTCTGGAGCGCGTCGTTAGAACCTGCCAGTAATACGACATAGTCATTTTTATTAAAATCCTGACTAAGTTTGCAGGCGGTATTGGCGACTTTCTCAAAGCAGGCGTTAGGCAGAGTTTGGCAAAGTGGTTCAAAAATGCTTCTGTCTAGCATATTGTATAGAATAGAGCCGCAGTGTCGGCCCTGGCTATCCGCAACTACCAAGATTTTGCATTTTGTAGGAGCGGTCGATGATGGAGATTTTAATGTGGGCGGTGATTCTGCTTGGGGCTGTGAAGATGATGATGATGCTCCGTTACTGGTCTTGATAATTGCCTTCAGTTTATTTATCTCGGAAAGCTGGCCGATTTTCTCAGCAGTGCTAGTCTGTAGGCTACTACTCAGTTCCGCGATTTTTCGTATATTGGCTGAGCAATTTTCACAGTTGAGTTTATTGATGTTCTGGATTTTAGCTTGTAATTCATCAATAAACTTGGACTGTTCCTCAATTTTCTTAAAGAGAGCCTCTTCCGCGTCGGCTGCTAGCGTTTCAAAGGAGTTAAAGTTTTCTTTGGCTCTTTGAAGATAGACCGTTTTGCCGTGCAGGTCTTCTTCTAGTTCCTTTATCCGGTCGTGTAGGGCAGTGATCTCATTTTCTATATCGTTAATGTCCATAATTGGATGGGGGATGATATTTCCTTGATCCATATAATTTAGTAGCGTAATGATTAGTGGTTTCCTAATATTTTTAACCGTCAAACCTTTCGCAGTCAACAAATTAATCAGCTCCGTGGTACTGTAAGACTCGTAACCAGGCATTTTCGGACTATTTAAATAATTGTCAATATTTAAAGATAAAATAAAACAATAAAAAAATAAATAAGAAAAAATTAAGTAAATAAAAATTAAATAAATAAATAAATAAATAAATAAAAAATTAGTTAATAAATACGATTAAAAATATTAGCAGCATTTAAAAATTTAAAGTTAAAATGTAAAATACTTTAGTTGTCAATAAGTAAAAATAAGTGAAAATGAAAATAAAATTACAAAATAAAACAAATTTAATACAAAGAGGAAATATAAAAATAGATACAATTAAACAAAAAATAAATAAAAGATAAATAAATTAATATTAAAAAAAAATAAATAAAAAATAAAAATAATGCGTCTGTTCCGGGAATCGAACCCGTGCAGCAAACGCAAACTATCGATTACCAACCTAGGACACTGACCACTAGACCATAAAGTACATATAAAAAATTGATAAGTTATCTGCAATACAAAGCAGGTATCAATCAAGTATGATTTTGTTTAAACGAATATGTAAATGTATATATTTGCATGTAACAATAAAAATATGTAATAAAAATGATATGGAAAATGTAAAAACTATAAGATATATAATATATTATAAAATATTTAAATTGTTGTGAGCAAAAAACAGTCAGAAGTTACAAATATAATTATAAGAATTTTGACTAGTTGAGGACCACTGATATTGACTGATTGTGACAGGTGATCAGCTGATATTTATAAGTAATTATAATATAGGTTAAAGTCAAAAATTATAAAATATTAAATGAAAAGTCGAAAAATTCAAGAAAAAACTTACATGTAGTTATAGTCACGCGTTAAAAACAATTCTTTCAATACGTTTCATTTGAAAATTGTCAAATAAATTTAAAAAATTTATTAAAAACTTGTACCGGGAAAAAACACCATGTCACACCCACTCCAGCGGTTCTCAAAAACCTCTGCAAGTCTGCAAGTCTCGCCAATATATTGTTTTCCGCACTGGCAGGGAATAGAGTAGACACAGTTTTTGTTTAGGACAGATTTGGGTTTCGTACATGATAGGATAGATCTTAAAGTCGACCTCGATTTGAAGGCTACTTGGATATTATGCTTCTTTAGAATCTTACCAATTTTCTCAGATACTCCTTTATAATAGGGCATAGAGACATATCTCACTTCGTCAGTTTTCTTATGATTTATAGCAACAGTAATAATTTTATGACTGTAGCCATTATCCTGTAAGGTGGAACGGATGTTCTTCAATTCAACTTTTAGAAGCCTTTTAGAAGAACAAATTACTTTGTCTCTATTAACTATACTCAGTGCAACAGCTCTCATAGTGGTATTATGGTGGAATGAGTTGAAATTAAGATATAGCAGAAATTAAGATATAGCAAAATAAGATAAGCAGTTTCCGAAACGTCCGAATTTATTTTTTATATTACTCTTGAAGTATTATATCTTTTTGATACTAATACTCATTATACTGTACTATTCTAGCCTAGTACTATCAGCAATGGCAAACGTCCAAAATAAAGGTGTCCGCACTTTTGAATTTACTTTGTACTTGTCATTATAGCAACGATAATCTTTCAGCTTTAAGTTGTTATTGAATTGCAGTAGTTGAAATGCGCGAAACAGTAAATAATTAGTATGATGAATACTCTTTGAAATAGAATTTGTGTGGTTGTTAACAATATTGCTCAGTAGACTTGTCGATGAGATGAGAAATGAAATTGCACGGTCAAATAGAGATATTTAGATTCATTACTGTCGAACGTTTAGATCGTTATAACATTTTGATTTTATGGCGATTACTCTTCATATTGCAAATGATTGCGGCTTATAATGTCTGTAGTACAAAGCCCCTCGAATTAGCAATTTCACAGAGTACAAGGCCCACAAAGGCACGATTTGTGGACGTATGCAGTCGTTCTGGAGCACGATTTGTTTACCGTCGATGCAGTGGCGGAACCACATGGGACTCTTAAGTTAAGAGCTCTTTAAATAAATGGTATTATATACAGTGGCTTTCACATGATTCTATTAAGAGGGCATCGAACTATTTACGATAAAATAACTGAATAACAGGACCTATAAGGGGAAGAGCTAAATTGTTGATGCACAGCAATATTGGCTGTTGCTGATGCAAACCGAATAAAGTGGCAGCCATGGGCCCCGCAATAAGGGACAAGGGTTTTTTATTACAAACCCTTAGCTTTTTTTATTTGATGTTTAAGGGGCATTAGCAACTTAGCATTAGTCCTGTTTTCCCTGGACATGGTCCAATTGTCCTGGTAGTTGTTATGTTTTCTTTTTTTTTTTTAATTACCACATTACCGTTTTGAAACAATTAGATACCACCAAAAATGGATAAATTATTTCAAACAATGCAATTCGCCGTAATTTTATTAACAATATTTAATTTAAAAATTGATGTGAAGTGTGAATTTTCACACATTGCAGGGTTTCGCAGGTATATAATAAGTGAAGGCGGCATATTGAGTGTGTAGGACAAATTTTGCTTTGTAATAATCACAGAAAAATGAACGATATTTTTAAAATAATATATCGTCTGTTAATCTAAGAGCTTTAAAAACAAATTTTATCTTGATTAGATGAGTTACGTCCGTTAGTTAGTAATTATAGTTGAAGGTAATGGGATTCGGACCAGTCAGAAAATAAAAACAAATTTATTAACTTCGCTAACGTTTCGATTTTAATTTAAATCTTCATCAGAGCTTAGTTAATAGTCACGATATAAAATAACAATTTTTAAATTAATAAGCATATTCATATGCTTATCTCTGAGTTCAATAACCGGACAATATGATGTGTTCTGTATTAATTTTAAAATTGTTAATTTATATCGTGACTATTAACTAAGCTCTGATGAAGATTTAAATTAAAATCGAAACGTTAGCGAAGTTAATAAATTTGTTTTTATTTTCTGACTGGTCCGAATCCCATTACCTTCAACTATAACAAATTTTATGTTAAAATATTTTTTTGTTATTTTTAATTCGAATACCTAATACCATTAAGTTTCTAAATATGTGCAGTATTTTTTTTATACAGCAAGGTTCATTATGATTATTAAACTTGGGCCTATGGCTTCCATTGGTTGTTTTAAGTCATATGCTCTGCTCTCATAGAATGAAAATATAATTCCAACAATTCCAACTGGTTATTAAATTTATTCTCTTAAAAATCAAATGCAACATTTGCCAAAATATAACTAGAATTTTGACAAAATAATTTATAAAAATAAAACTGAAAAAAAAACAAAAATAAAATTGTCTCCTATGCCCGGGAGTGAACCCTAGCTTGCTGCGTAGCAAGCGAGTATGCTAATCATTAGACCAGGATACGCCTTTTAGTATAGTGTGATACATAACTATAACTTTTGTACATCGTCAACCAAAAAACACAAAAAATGCGTAATTTTCCAAAAACATAATTTGATCAAAAATTCCTGTAAAATTTTTTACTTAGAATTTTTTCAGATTTTTAGTTTAAACCATCTTGGCTACAGGGTGTGGGACATTTTTTTTTTGCACAATGTTGGCAAAAATCGTACAAAAATAATTTATTTTGCAAAAATAAAATTTTGATCGTTAATCCACGTACTAAGGGCTTTCATTTGATACCCTACTCAGAATTTTAAAAAAATATATTTTTTTTTTCGATTAGCACATACACTCTGTTCCAAACGGTTAAGCGGAACAAAGTGGGAATTTTGTTATTTTAAGTTGTCACGAGAAGGGACCTGGCTTGGGTTATTTAATTTTTCACGTTGGAATGTCAAAATTTAAAATTTCAACAATGAAACCATGGAAACGAATGACATAGGTATGTCAAAATTAAATTATTTTTTTTACGTTTTTTTTTTTTTTTTTTTTATTTGGTATTAAAGTGCTTGGACTGCAATGACAAATTTTGTATTAAGAATGACACAAAAAATCAAAATATAAAGAAAATGACATTTCAAAATGATATTAACCTTAATCAAAAAATGTTTATTGAAAGTATGATTTACAAAGCTTAAACAAAACGGCCGAAAAGCACGATTTAAACGATGAAAATAACTAGATTGCAAAATCTAGTTCCGCTTAACCGTTTGGAACAGACTTTATTTGTTTATATTTTTAGGTGGATATGTTTTTTAGATGTTTTAGTATATTTCCTATGTGCGGGTCAAAGAGTTGTATAAGGACAGATAGACAGACAGTTAGACATGATAGACAGATAGACATGACGTTATAAGGGTTTTTTGGTCATACCTAAAAAATCCTAAAAATGGACTGTAAACAATTCTATATTTACTTATTAAGTGAACCCAATTTGTTGGAACAAATTTATTCATCATCCAAATATTGGAATATGTTATTTTACAGCACGTACGTATTGGCCACGTATAGAGCGTATCACACTAGTACGCAATAAACGCAAATCCGGACTCCAGCCGCTGTTGCTTGATTCTGTTTATAATTACTTCTGCGCTATTTGTGACAAAATATTTATATCTTGAACTAGCCTCTTGAGTTATGAACGAGCCCAGTCTAGTAGGAAAGTGCTGTCGTCGATTCGAGATAGCCGTTATATATATTTTCCAAATACAGTAGCAGGAGGTCTATTCTGTAACTTCTCGACATTCACATGCACAGTATTATGTCACCTATGCACACTGCACTGTCTTCGTAGACTGTCCTTTGTGATGTTGTTTTGTATTCGGCATTATCGAAAATAAGTAGCGCCATTTTGAAATTTTGACATATTGTGATAAAAAAGATTTCTAACAGAGGGTTATTTTGAATAGAAATGCCAAAGTCTTACAAAATATTAATAATAATTTTGGAAATATATCGAATTCCTTCAAGATTGTTGCCAAATTTAAGTTATCGGGTTGAGTATTGAAGGTACGATATAAAGGGAGACAAATGTACATAATTTCGGGGGGTCTTATGCCAGAAAAGGTTGAAAAACACTGTTCTTATATATATTATGTTTATTTGATTTTCTAATTTATAACTGAGACTTATCTGTTGTAGTATTATGTTCTGGAGACAGACAATGAAGCAGTATGGTGGAACTGGCCAGGTAGCACTCTAGCGGCATGAGTTTCTAGTTCCGCCTATGTTTCCCTAGTTCTCGATTTGTTTACTCCCGTTGGAGAGATGATACGCTATCAAAACGTAATTATGTATAAAATAGAGAATCCTTTCATAAAGTCCACGTGTCATTAAATTTTAATTTACAAAATACAAAAGCGTTGTAAACATTTCGTTTGTGCTCTAATCGCTTTTTACAAGCTTGTGTGTTTCAATCAATTCAAACAGCACTGCTGATATTAGTTTCATATCAAATATGTGTGCGCAGAGTGCGGGGACAAAAATATACGCCCAGTTGTTCAAACAAATCAATAGAACACATAAAATCCCGCAGTACATCGCCTTTTAATTTCACGATATTCCATCGTTCACCTCGTTTAACTTACTAAAATCAACTTCATTAATAAATTTGTTCAAACTTTTTAAAACGCTTAAAATACCACTGCGAGTATTTGGTCTTCTATAAACACATGTACTAACTAGAGTTTCGGGCTCGGGACAGTCTCAGGTCGAAAGCCCCGGAAATTAAGCATTTTTTCCTTCCCCGTGACCTGGGATAAGACCAGGACGTGACCAGGCATCTTAGATTTTTTATATAATAATTCTGGAGTATTCATTTCAAAAAACCAATTAATTTTACTCGTGTACACGCTGAAAAATCAAACATGTTAAATTCTTCCAGATATGTAGGAGAGAACGCTTATGATGTCTGACATTGCATGCGTATACCACTACCACTATCAACCAGCGAGAAGTGGCGTTCAAAATTTGGATGCGCAGGGAACTGATACAGTGTAGTGAGGATATATTCCGGTTTCACCGGAAATGATGTTAACTTTTGATCTAGCATAGGGAATTGATAATTTTATATTTTTTTCCTAAAAGTACATTAAATTAGCTTTACAATGACACCAAAAAGTCATATTTTTATGTTAACCATTTCAAAATGGCGACCATTTATTTACAAAATAATAATCAACATAAGTTTTACAAAGTTGAACGTAGCAAGCTTTGAAAACAATAAAAAAAGAAACAAAATGTCTCGAAAATAAACTATTTGACTATTTAGAAAAAAAAAAAAAAACTATTACTTATGTTCGATCAAACCACCATTATTGTCCACACATTTTCTCATTCTTAATAAAAACTCTTCCATCGCCCTTATAAGAGAACACTCTTGGATATCCCGGATTGCACTTCTAACCCTTTCTTCTAAATCTTCTATCGTCGTTGGTGTTGTCCGATAGACTCTATCTTTTAAATACCCCCAAACGAAAAAATCCAATGGCGTGAGTGTAAAAAGTAATAGTTTTTTTTTCTAAATAGTCAAATAGTTTATTTTAGAGACATTTTGTTTCTTTTTTTATTGTTTTCAAAGCTTGCTACGTTCAATTTTGTAAAACTTATGTTGATTATTATATTGTAAATAAATGGTCGCCATTTTGAAATGGTTAACATAAAAATATGACTTTTTGGTGTCATTGTAAAGCTAATTTAATGTACTTTTAGGAAAAAATATAAAATTATCGATTCCCTATGCTAGATCAAAAGTTGACATCATTTCCGGTGAAACCGGAAGTGCCTCATAATTATTATAGTAACATTTAGGTGGGCCTTTTTATCTAGTTTAACTTTTGTTCTGAAGATTTTTTGTATCTTTACAAATAAAGGAGATTTTCAGGCTGCCCCGTTTCAAACAAACATCCTGTATATAGTTAGGCATTTCATGTCTTTCTGTTTCAATTTCTCTCTATGCGCAGACCTTAGTCCGGTATTTCCTACGTTGGTCCAATGCCCCACCAGGGGGCAATTTGATTGTTCAGGGGGGCAACTCGACCGAAGTCTTGTGTCCTGAAGAATTTGTAATTAGGCTTCATCATCGTTGTAATGAGGTTATGAGGTTTCTTTTTCGTTCTCTGTCCCTGGTTTAAATATCAAACAAGAGTTAGTCGAATCTTTGGTCATCTCACTATTTTTCGGAATGCAACAAAAGTATGAAAATTATTACTACACATTCATTTTAAGGGTTTTGTTGGTATGATCAAAAAATTGCACTCATAAAGTTGTAAGGACGAGATGTGACACTGGAAATAAGAGATAGAATGAGGGATATCCAAGGGCAAGAAAGAAGCGAGAGCCTAACAAATTCCAGATATAACGGCAAATATGTCAAGACTTGAACGACACAGATACCAGAGTACCTAAAAACAAAAATGAACGGAGATAAGAAGAAAATAATAGCGAGATTTAGGTGCGGAAATGAGGAAAGGGAAAACGAATACTGGAGAAAGGATGAACAAAGAATGTGCAGGTTGTGTGGAGAGGAAAGAGAAACCATAGAGCACATAATGAAGAATTGCAGAGAAATGAAATTTAAAGAAGAGACAAGAAAAGATGTGCTGTGTGATTCAGGCCAAGGATGGACATGGATGGAAGAGGTCTTGGAGTGAAGAAGGAATTTGAAGCGAAGATACCCTAGTTAGCAATAATTATAGTTTTTTATGTGAAATATAAAGTTAATAATGCAAATATGTAGATTTTAACCGAAATGTACATAAATAAAGTATTATCTATCTACTTATTAAATACCTACAAAAGCCTGAAATGTGTGAAAAGTCACACTTCACATAAATTTTTTAATTTATTGTTCTTAAAACTCTTCTAAATGTCTTCCTATAAATCAATAATTTTTTGTCCTCTCCACCAATTTCCCTCTTTCATCCGTACCACGTGTCTTATGTACTGTGCAATCGCCAGCTTCTTATTATGTAACACTCCGTTTCGAGTACAGTGGCCGGACACCCCTTTTTTAAATGCGAGTTTAGTTAGTTTGACTAAAATTTATATTTTAATTTTCTTCACGTTTTATTTAATTTTAGTCTGTTACATAAATATTCTTTAAAGGGTTACATTTTATTGTGTAGAGAAGCTTAAATTTCGCCAGAAAACGGCATAATTTCTATTTAATTATGCATGTTTGAGAGAATGGCTAATAATCTTGTAAACTCTTATTGCTCTTGTTTATTTTTAATGTGAATCTCTTGGTTTGTGTTTAACTGAAAAATAACAATGAAAAAGACATTAGTATATCGTTAGTGCAAAAGCAATTCAATGCAAGCTGAGCGGGTATGTCATCTGTAAACATATATAAACACTTAGTGCGATATGACTAGGCTACAATACTGTAGATGGTGTTTAGAGGAAATACGGATCATTTAAAGAAATAAACATTCGTCTACTGTCCTAGTGTGGTTTTCTATTCGTTTTATTCAAATGCAAGCGAATCTGGACAACATTATATATACAGATTATTAAAATAAGTGGTGGGAAATTTAAGAGGTTGAAAGAAAACATGGTTTTTGTTTCACTACCTTTTTTGTTTTAACTGACTGCAGTTTCGGCTCACGCCATTGTCAAAGTTGCAATGATTACAAAGTACATTTTACGTTTATATATACAAGAAATAGTTATGTACAGGTAACAAAAGTAATAAAAAGATTATATAGGTAATACAAAATTTCCAAATTGTGTTAACAATTTTCGTGTTAATCCTATGAGTGGTGAATTGTGTAAGTCGGTAATTTCATTGAGAATGTTGTTATTGGACATCTGTTTCTTAATTTCATGGGCTTCTAATAAATTTAGTTTAAGGCATTTTCTGTTGTTATGCAGTATTTTTGGTTCAAATGTGGCTGTATGGTTTTCTTGTATGAGATGTTCTGCGAAAGTTGAATTCTTATTTTGTTTTGTGAATGATTTCTTATATTACACTTCTTATTTATTACAATATGTTTTTTCACTTTAGTCACCGCTGGGACCGATGGTCTGCAGTTCCTCTGGGTCTTGCTCTTTACAAACCCATATTTGATATTATTAAGACCATTTACATTATTTGTATTTTAGATTTAATTATTGTTCTCTAAGATAACTTGTAATTTATAGGCTGAATATGCATAAAACTAATATATATGCGAAACGTCCCAATGAATTAAACTAATTTATTATTTTTCCTACCTATTTGACGATTAAAGAAGAAACACAATTATTATATATATATATATATATATATATATATATATATATATATTTTTTTTTTCTTTCATACTTATATATATATATTCTTTATTTCCCTAGGCCTTGCGGCATTCAGGGTATTAGCCATTACAAAAAATAGAAACAAATAAAATAAATCCAAAAATAAATAACTAACTATCCACTACAATTTACAATGTTTTTTCTCTTTTTTATCTTCTTGTTCCAATGTCCCTCTCCTTCTTCCTGTTCTCCTTATGGTTTCCCTCTCCGATCTCCTTCCTTCTTGCTTCCTGTTCTCTCGCCCATCTTTGCTTTATTTTATTTTATTTCATTCTCTTCCCTTCCAACCATTTCTTCACCTCTCCTCCTATCTCTCTTCCTTCCTCCCCATTTCTAAGTAACCTCAACCCCCTTCCTTCCTTCCATTTCTCCCCTTCTGCTTCCCACCGGGTCTCCTCCTTCTTTCCTTTACCCCTTACTGTTATCCTTCCCCAATCTCCATCCTTCTTGCCTCTAATTCCCTCTATAACTATAACTATAATTTTCTTTCTTACTTTTTGTGAAAACTTAAAAGGTAGCCCTCATAGATAACTATTCTTTTCGATCATTTGTATTTGTACACAGAATGTCATTGACTATTTAGAGGGTGAAAACCAGAGTAAACTGTCGTGAATGGTTATTTTTTAGTAAATTAGTATTATTTGCGGAACAAGTTGTATGTGATTCATATTGAAATGGCCCGAAAGTGCAGAGTCTTGTAAATAAAAGCGAAACCAGAGCGAAATGACCATGTTTCTAAACTGTAACGGTTCATTACGAAGATTTATCAGTGTTGTTTTGTGTTTGCAGCAGCGAGCAGTATATTTCTCAACGAACAATAACCATTGAGATGTATCACAGACATGAAGATCAACGTTATTTTTAAAGAAGTTGAATAAGAAAGACATTGTTACTACCTCCTTTTGTGTTTCACCCATTACAGTAATTTATATTACTAAATAAAACCTACGCTAAGAATTATGACTTTTTACGAGAAAAATTTATATATCAAAACAAAAGAATACTTCCTGACCTACTATATTATAAACTAGCTGGAGTACCCGTGCTTCGTACGGTTTTTGTACTGTATTTTGCTGTAACGTAAGGTGATTATTTTCAAATCTAAAACCAGGACATTTTAAATTGCTCTAACACAGGCGCGCACACGAGGAGGGGGGGGGGGTTAATTTGGTCCTAACCCACCCCTCAGGAAATAAAAAATCATATACTTAATCAATACAAAGTAAGCTACAGAAAATAAAATCATCTTTTTTGTTGATAAAAAAAAATGGTCAAAATATAATTAGGTAATATATAAGACCACCCCTCCTCATAAAGAGTTAATAATAAATTTTGTATTATTTAACGGATATTTTTAAGATATAGACCCCCCCCTCGGTCCATTTTTCTCGTAGTGCGCCTGCTCAGGCAGCATGAATAATAGTGGTTGTCTTAGAATATATGTTAAAAAATTATTGCAGAGTTATCTTTTATTTTTGTTGCCTTTGAAAAAATGCAATAAAACGTACTTCTTTTATTTATATTGTATATTAAGAAAGTAATTTTGAAAAGACCGCCACATTGCTGAACCGTATTTTCTTTAAATTTACGCGCGTACTGAAAGATGGATAAATTACTTGATCTTTAGAAAAATTAATAATTTTTGATTTTGTATCTTTAAACTGTACTGGTTATATTTCACGACTAACCAGGACCATGGATCAAAACACCAGTACTGTACTGATAAAACAAGTACGTATGGTCACCTTATGGAACGTGAAATGATACATGATATTTTAATTTTATGTGGAACACAAAATAATCGTTTCTTTATTCAAAATTACACTATTGCATATACTTTCGATGTTAAGTAAATAATAAATAAGATATTACGTTTATAGGTTGCTCTCCCAATAACCCCCCCCCCCCCAATAATCAATTGTTTGACGTGCTGTGCAGGAGCTTGTATGGTCACGATGAAGAATGATGCGACGTTTCTGATTGTTTTTCCTGATTTTGTCAATGACATCTGGCAATCAAATCATTGTATATCATTCAGCAGTGGCGCAGCCAGGATTTTGTCTTGGGGAGAGCCAAAACAAATTTCGAGGGCACGCGGGCCGCATACAGCCCTGAACCTTATTTTTTATGGCCCTTGATACCGCTTCAAAACGCTCGTTTATATTTGATTGCCCCTCGTATCTATCATATATGCAACACGCATTACACAGGTGTATAAGGGGAAGCCACTACACTAAGTACTGAGTAGAAAGACTAAAGTGAGTGATAGTAAATTGTGGGTACATATTAAAAATTATAAATTTCTATAACTTTTAAAAGAATAATTAACGTGGTTCCATCTAGAGACTTACAAGCATACATCAAGATCCTGCTATAGCTATCCAGTTGTTCAGATTAAAGTGATTCAGTTAGTTATAGACAGAGGCGCAGCCAGGAATTTGTCTTGGGGAGGGCCGACTCAAATTTCGAGGGCACGCTGGCCACATACGGCCCTCAACCTCATTTTTTATGGCCCCTGAATCGGTAATCAAAATCACTTGAGCTTATTTAGGGGAAAAATATATTTAAAAATGTAAAATATACTCTCTTCCCCTTTTCTGTTTATAAAAAAATATCAAGAAACCCTTCGGGATATTTAAAGTTCCGTCACTGCTTATCATTTTGTATGTAAAATAGACTGCGACCCAAATCAGTTCGACACCCCTGCTGTTGGATATTGATGTTTATATCAAATAATAATTCCATTATTTGTTGATAAAAAAATGTAATTGTTAATCCCTGTATCAAAAACTTGATTTTTTCTTCGATAAATACATATTTATTTATATTTTTCGCGGGATATATTTTTGAAGTCTCAATATTTCTCTTACTTATGTTCTCTAAATAAGCCGCTTGGCCACAATTTGTGCAGAACGAACAGACTCATGTGACGGAATAAGGATTTCTTGATTATACCTATGAAAACCTAAAAGTAACGTGTAAATGTGCATTTTCTGTTAATTTCAACATTAATAATAATAAAATATAGCTTATTATTATTGTAAAATACATAAGTTATTTTGCTGTACGATTATGATAAAATTGTTAAATTTTCATTTCATTGGACTTTCAGAGGGGGCTTGTGTCCCCCCCCCCTCCTCCATCTGAATACGTCACTGTTGTTCAGTACAACTTATATCAGTACTTTTTGTGTGTAAAACATTATAATTTCAAAAATACCTAAGAAGATATTGATATTCACATTTATCTACAAAATAAAACCAAATACCGATTTTAAGAGCGCTATTGTCTCCAAAACTACTCTCTTTATTATATTTCTACTATTTTTACTCTATTTCACGTTTGAGGTGTTATTTTAAAATTACATTCTGATGGTTATGCCGAAGTCAGATTTCCATTTTATCTTATCTGAATCCAGTAATTAGTTGTTTAAAACAGTTTTATCATTTGACTGGGCGAATATTTTAGTCGATGTGTCAGGGGGAAAAAGGATCAACGCTTCCCTTCATATAATTCGTTGGAGCATATTTGGAAAGTGATGTATTTTCACTTGAACAGTAATTATGTCACTTTATCAAGAGTAGGCAAACTTAAAAAAATGTTTATTTATTCGAAAAAAAAAAAAAAAAAATGCCGATATTGTTTACAATGAAGTAATTGAAAAATTAACTACTGTTGTGGTTAAATTTTATCTTCAACTCCCCAGGCAGCACTGTTTAATCTGTTCGTCCTGGGAGGGGCCCAGGCCCGTCGCCCCCCCCCCTGGCTGCGCCACTGGTTGTGTTTAACAAATTCTATCTTCAACTATCCGGATACGCCGAGTACAAAATAATCGTTTCTTTATTCAAAATTACACTTTTTCATATACTTTCGATGTTAAGTAAATAATAAATAAGATATTACGTTTATAGATTGCTAACCCAATAATCCCCCCCCCCCCAATAATCAATTGTTTGTCGTGCTGTGTAGGAGCTTGTATGGACATGATGAAGAATGATGGGACGTTTCTGATTGTTTTTCCTGATTTTGTCAATGACATCTGGCATTCAAATTATTGTATATCATTCAGCATTAATTGTTCTCCGTAATAACAATTTAAGATTGTTTTTCTTGAATTGATTTTCTAGAGTCTTGTTTTGTTTATGTCGAATTGCTGCTTGAATTATTTTTTATTCCATTTTGAAACAAATTTACCTGATTAGTAATGCCCAGATAGGTATTTAAATTTATTTCTTTTCAGAGCTTTATCTTATAAAGTCAAGTGATAAAATATTTAATTTCTTTTTTGTAACTACAATATTTTTATTATCTTTAAAAATTTACATAAACATGTAATTTTAAAAAAGTTTGAGTTTTTAATGTAATAACTTTATTTATTAAAACTTTTTTTTAAAAGCCATTTTAAACATTTCAAATGAAGAGCACATGTTTAAAGGTTATTTTGGTTCAAAGAATAAATGAATAATATTTGAATTAATATTTTTTGTTTAATATTTATTGTTTAATCAATTATTTAAAATATTTATTGCGCAAATCAACAGCAGATGTTTTTTAATTTTATATTTTCACTTTTACTTTATGAATTCATAAAACAATAAAAGTGAATAGAGAAGGCACAGGAATGGTATGGGAAAATTGAACTAAATTCCATATATCACACAGAAATTGAAAGATAGACGATTACAGTAGATAACACATGTGACGATGAAACTAAAACTGCGATAAAAAAGATGAATTTGATACAACCGGAAATTTCGAATAGAATTAAAGCTTTTGATACAAAGCAAAAAATTTGTGTAAAGTTCATTCTTAGTTTGATTAAAATTTTCATTTAAAAAATTGATGTGAAGTGTGAATATTCACACATTTCAGGGTTTCGCAGGTATATAATAAGTGAAGGCGGTATGCTGAGTGTGTAGGACAAATTTTACTTTGTAGTAATCACGGCAAAATGAACGATATTTTTAAAATAATTTATCGTCTGTTAATCATATAATAAGATTGGTTATTAAATTTACGCTCTTAAAAATTAAATGCATCATTTGTCAAAATATAACTAGAATTTTGACAAAATAATTTCAACGTAATAAAAATGCAAAAAAAAAACAGAAAAAATAAAATTCACTCCGTACTCGAACTCGAAACCCTTCGTTTCACACCAGTGCTCAAACCCATTTCGCTATCGCACGCCTTGCATTGGATTGTCTTACATTGGTATAACTTTTGTACTTTGTGAACCAAAAACCACAAAAAATGCGTTATTTTCCGAAAACATAATCTGATCAAAAATTCCTGTTGTACTATTTCGGTTCGCACCAATATACATTACTTAGAATTTTTTTAGATTTTTAGTTTAAACCATCTGGGCTACAGGGTGTGGGACAAATTTTTTTTTGCACAATTTTGGCAAATATCGCATCAAAATAATTTATCTTGCAAAAATAAAAATTTTATCGTTAATCCACGTACTAAGGGCTTTCATTTGATATCCTACTCAGAATTAAAAAAAATATTTTTGTTTTCGATGAGCACGTATTTGTTTATATTTTTAGGGGGGTATGTTTTTTAGATGTTTTAGTATTTTTCCTATGTGCGGGTCAAAGAGTTGTATAAGCATGCCAAATTTCAACTCTCTAGGTTTAGCCGTTTGGCTACAATTTTTACCGAACAGACAGACAGACAGACAGACAGACAGACAGACGACAAAATGACGGTATAAGGGTTTTTTGGTCATACCTACAAAATCCTAAAAAAGTAAAAAGTTCACTATTTTTACCCAGATCAGAGAGCAAATCTTCATTTATTCAGATAGTTTTATTATCAGTTATTTTTATGAAATATTACTTATTCAGACTTAAAATTAACACTACTTTAACACTATTTATTTTCTAACACTATAATTTAACCAGTATGTAAGTGTAAACTACAGGCTATTCCAAACGTTTAGGCGGAACTAGATTTAGAAATCTAGTAATTATCATCTATTTATTCAAGCTTTTAGGCTTTGTAAATCGCCTAATCGTTTGGAACAACCTGTATAAGCTAAATTTAACCAAAAAAGAAGTGTAAATAATTAAAACGAAATGCGAGGGACTTCATGGTACACTAAAAGTTCATGTTTAAGTGTACGACCAAAGCTCGAAGCGCTTTTGATTGGAATCGCTGTATTATTTTTATTCTGGTCGACTAGGCACATCCCCATAATTGAAGTCCATACGACCATATGGGCTTGAGTATGGTCTTATACAGCAAAATTTTATTTCCTGATAATTTTGATTTTCTACCAAGAAGCCAATATATTTGGTGAAATTTAAAGTCTAACTGTTTACGTTTGGCTTGTATGTTTTTACTCCAGGTCAATCGTTGGTCCAAATGCAATCCAAGGTATTTTACTTCAGTTTTTATGGGAACTGGAATATCGTTGATTGTTACTTGTAGGTAAGTACTGAGTCGTGACTTGGACAGATTTAGACTGATTTACTTTAGTTCTCCATTTATTGTACCAATCGTTTATAAGGTTTAAATGACTTGAGAAGCTTCGTTAGGATCACCGTTTGTTGATAGTATAGCAACGTCATCAGCAAATGCAGCTATCATAGTGTCGTCTGTCTCAGGTATATCTGGAGTATAACTAGGTAAAGGAATGGCCCAAGTACACTATCTTGGGGAACACCAGATGTTATGGGATAGTAAATTGATAGGGCATCATTGTATTTTACTGAGAAGATTCTATCTGTCAAGTAGGACTTCAAAAAAAGTAATAATTGCTGGATAGGAGATTTTTTAGTTTATAAAGCAGACCTGTATGCAACACCTTATCAAATGCTTGCGAAACGTTAAGAAATACAGCAGCACAATATTTCTTCTCTTCAAGGCTCTTGGCTATTTGATTTACTATTTTATGGGCTTGCTGAATTGTTGATAAATTTTTACGAAATCCAAACTGAAGATTGGCAGTATAACAGAACAGTGGCTTGATAAGCATTATAGAGACTCTGCACCAGGCAAATCAACTATTACTGATTGGTATGCTGAATATAACGCGGTCGTACAAACACCGATGATGCTGAACGCTCTGGTCGCCCAAAATCGGCAGTTGTTCCGGAAAACATAAAAAGAGTCCACAAAATAGTTTTGAAAGACCTTAAACTGAAGATGCGTGAGACACCTTAAAGGTATCAGAAGGTAGTATATTTACAATTTTACACGAAAATTTGAGCATGCGTAAATTGCTTTCGAAGTGGGTGCCGTGTTCGCTTACACCGGACCAAAAACAATAACGCGACGATTCAAAACGCTGTTTGGAGCTGTTCAAGTGAGATAAAAAGGATTTCATGCATCGGTATGTGACAATGAATGAAACATGGATCCACTACATACCTGAAACAAAATGATCGTCAGCTGAGCGGACAGCAGTTGGTGAAAGTCGTCCAAAGCGACCAAAAACTCAAAAGTCAGCTGGCAAGGTTCTGGCATCCGTATTTTGGGACACGCATGGTGTTTTGTTTATCGACTATCTTTAGAAAGGTAAAACTAATAGCGAATACTACATGGCCTTATTAGATCGATTGAGTTTAGTATTCCAGAAAAAACGGCTTCACATTCAAAAGAAAACAGTACTCTTTCACCAAAACGTCCCGTGTCACAAGTCGATTAAAACGTTGGTTAAATTGAATGAATTACGCTTCGAATTGCTTCCTCACACACTGTACTCTCCAGATCTAGTACCCAGCGACTACTGGCATTTTGCAGACCTCAAAAAGATGCTCCAGGGAAATAAATTTGACTCAAATGAAGAAGTGATTGCCCAAACCGAGGCCTATTTTGAGGGCAAAGACAATTCTACAAAGAAGGCATGGAAAAGTTAGAGGAGCGTTGGAATGAATGTATCACTCTTGAAGGAGAGTATGTGGATGAATAAAGTCGAATTTCTAAAAAAAAATGTTTTTTTTAGACTGGAGTCTTATTGAGCGACGTGGTACGACACATTGCAAGGTTACCTAAACTGCAGTAAGCATGTCCAATAAAACATTTTGTGAAAGCATTCAAAATTCCTTTACCTAATCTACAGGTAGATGGATATATCATCTCAGTATTTGTTTGCATTGTATTTTAAAGAAGAATTGTGTTTTGTTTTATTGGTAAATCATGTTCTGCCCACTTATTTTTAAACTCTTTGCCAACGTGTTGAGACAGAATCAAATTCACACTCCCTGACGGTTTTATTGAAGAGACATTTATTGGTTAGTGTCAATTTTTTAAACTAAACTGTCTTTTTTTCTTCTTCTTTTATGTTGAAAACAGACGAATTGTCGCCCATTCACGCACGTGTGCGTGTGTGGAAACCATTATTTCAATTTTAAAATCAAGTAAGTGTGATTGATAGAAGTGAAAAGACTAAATGTTACCGGGTTACGAGAGATTTTCTTGTATAAACTCAGATATATTGGTTTTTGTATTCGTTTTTATGGGGTTGTTTTTTGTTTTTAAAAGTTTTCGAGTTTTTATAATGTCATATGTTCAAGTTAGAGTGGAAAAACAAATTTAAAATACATTTCAAAATATTTCTTTTTCAAAATTAATGGAATGCAACTCAGTAAGAATGATTTAAATATACATATCATTCAACCCTATCTAATGATGCGATTATGGTCCAACATGTAAATCTTACAGAATTTTAGGCTAAATCAATCTTTAACTTCGACTGTTAAATTATTTAAAATTTTGCTATTATGGTCAACTAAATTTAAATACTTCAGCTACAGAATTGTGACCTTGTTAGAGGCTTATTAAGTAACGATCAACTGAGCATTGTCTGTCTCTGTCTGTGCGCATTGAATAAAGAGAGAAAGCAATAGTAAAGGCATGTTAATTTAGTGTTTTTAGTGCTGGCTGTCAGAACATATAACATGATATAACCAAAAACTTAATATCTTTATTTAATGAAGAAAAAACAAAAATATACATAGCAAAATGAATTCAAAGTACATGATTTATTAAACCACGTTTACAATATTTACCCAAAAATAATAAATAGTAAAAGTATAATTTTAAGATAAAAAAATTGATGTGAAGTGTGAATTTTCACACATTTCAGGGTTTTGCAAGTATTTAGTAAGTGAATGATGATTATTTGGGATGCCAATACAAATTTTATATTAAAATATTTTTTTTTGATAATTTTAATTCGAACGCCTAATACCATTATTTAGATTTCTAAATATGTGCAGTATTTTTTTTTATATAGCAAGGTTCATTAAGAATTTTAAAAATTGCGCCTATGGCTTTCATTGGTTGTTATAAGTTCCACCCCTGTGATTTCGTGTACATTGAAACAGAATTAAATTATAATTTAAGCAATTTCCACTGGTTATTAAATTTACGCTTTTAAAAATTAAATGCAACATTTGCCAAAATATAACTAGAATTTTGAAAAAATAATTTAAACAATATAAAAATTTAAAAAAAAAATAATATTGTCTCTTCTCGCAGGGTTCGATCCCTTTCGGATCGAGTTACTTGGGTGAAACGCCAGCGTCAAAACTACTACACCAGCATACACGTTCCATTGTAGCGTGTTACAAAGCTATAACTTGTGTACATTATTAGCAAAAAATCACAACAAATGCGTTTTTTTCCAAAAACGTAATCTGATCAAAAATTCCTGTTGTACTATTCTGATTCACACCATTAAAAAATTCATGTACATTACTTAGAATTTTTTCAGATTTTTAATTTAAACCATCTGGGCTACAGGGTGTGGGACAAAAAATTTTTTGCACAATTTTGGCAAAAATCGATTCAAAATAATTTATTATGCAAAAATAAAAATTTGATCGTTAATCCACGTACCAAGGGCTTTCATTTGATATCCTACTCAGAACTATAAAAAAATATTATTTTTTTTCGATGAGCACATATTTGTTTATATTTTTAGGGAGATATGTTTTTTAGATGTTTTAGTATTTTTCCTATGTGCGGGTCAAAGAGTTGTATAAGTATGCCAAATTTCAACCCTCTAGGTTTAGCCGTTTGGCTACAATTTTCACCGAACAGACAGACAGACAGACAGATAGACGACAAAATGACGGTATAAGGGTTTTTCGGTCTTACCTACAAAACCCTAAAAATGTATGTTCATAGGTAATTTTCATACAAAATAACACACATGGCTTAAGCGATTCGTAATGAGCCTGCATACTTGGTTTATAGCTTTGCTTAAATTACTCTGGCACATGCAATTAAAAATGGAGTTCCCCATAGCTTTTTGGTCAGAACCAGTTGCCACAAAGTTGATAGTTCCTAACACTTTGAGATGTAGTGGAAGTTCGTCTTGCCTTGCAGGTTGTCCATTATGTAGTGGTTGCAAAATTTCGTAGAAAATCATTTCTTTTGACATCCGCAAAAAAAATTCTAAAACTCTCATTAGCCATTTCAAATGGATTTTTTGTGTCTCTTATAAATCTTCGTTCTATGCGAAGATTGTTCCTAAAAATACAAAGTACATATTTTTGATAAATTATAATGTTTATAAATTTATCTTTTATTACCTGTTGTCATCTTCCTCGGCAATTAAATGCACTAAAACATGGATCAATTCCATTTTCTTGTAAATAAAAATGTTTAACTTTATACACAATTTCGAGAAAAGTTACAATCTAATTCAGTGTCAAACATAGCCTCAAATTTAGCACTGTAGAGAGATATATCTGGCTGTAGCTTAAAGAAAAAAGGAGTTATTTAACGTTAAATAGTGACCGTAATTGCACTTCACGTTAAAGCCTGTGACCTTCACATTTAAAGAGCTTAAATATTTAACGTAGCCAGGATTTCAGCTGGGGGGGGGGGCAAGAATAACATAATATTCTAAATTGGTCGGTACGACCTTAATTACATGGCTTGGGTAGAAAATAACAGCTTTCTAGGTCAGGGGTCGGCAACTTTCAGTGATAAAGAGCCAAATCTATATTGAAAAAAAAACACAATAACATGGAAGAGCCGCTAAAAAATATATGCTATATTTAAGAAAAAAAAAAGGTAAAATTTGTTTATTAGTTTTAAAATAATCAAGTATTACAATAAATTAATATTTACTTATACATTTAGTTTGTGATACCTATTGTAGTTGCCAGTATATTACAATATAATAATTTTTTTAATGGGACGATTGCTCCTGTATAGTATTCTATAAGACTTCAATATTTGGTGAATAATTTGGTAATCTTTAACTTAAGGCAGCACTCTAGTTTCAGGTCAGTAATATTACTTCTTAACTGACTCTTTATTAATTTCATATGTGAAAAGATTTGCTTACAGTAATATGTGGATCCGAAAATTGTCAGTAGCCTAAAAGCATAATTTTTTAAAAGATTGAACGATTCTGGAAGACGGTTCCAAGCTTCGAAAAGAACTTTATCTACATTTTGAAGATTGCGAATTTCGGTTCACTTATGCTGGGAAGATAAAATTCACTTTTTTCTATCTAAATTTTCCAGTTCAGAATTAAGTTTTAAGAATATGTAATTCCATAAACCTTTGGATTTCAAATCCACTAATTGAAGGTGATAAATGTAATTGCTACATATCTACTTCAATTGGTTTTGTCAAAAAAGCTAGTGTAGCTTTATATTTTCTAAACTCTTTACATCTATCTCGAAAAGCTTCTTGTATTTTAACAATAGATTGTGCAAAAAAAAAAAAATTTGCAGTAATAACATGTTTTTGTAAATTAATAAAATGTAAAAATGTTTTTGCACGTAAATCATTCACAAATACAGATAACTTTTTTTTCGAAACAAATAACTTCTTCTAATAGGGAATATGCAGTAGCTCGGCGAATTACCGGGCGTGAATTGTACTGTAATACATTCTGAAAAATAGAAAACCTGTATAGTACAGGCAGAAAGTTGAAAATTAAAAAATAGATTATATTAAAATAAAAACCAGCCAATTTTCAAAGAGCCACAAAATTTTCTAAAAGAGCCGCAGGTTGCCGACCCCTGTTCTAGGTCTTGTAGTATATTAAATAATAAAAGTCCGGTAAATTTATAAATTTTCTTCACCTCCTCTAACAACCTAAATTATATTTTATATAAGGTAAACTATCCTGGGGGGGGGGGGGGGGGCAAATGCCCCCTATGCATCCTGGCTACGTCCCTGCACCATTATATGCATAAACATTGTACATTTTAAAATTGAACACCCACGACAAGAAGAGAAATAACTGTCAACAATATTTCCTTCATCTTAAAAAAATATGCATGTTAAATTGTGACATTTTGAAAGATTCAAACCTTGAGAAAATCAAATTTATGTATTTTTATGGCTTGTGCCTGTCTTTAAATCAATCAGGGTGTCAGTCGGTCGTCAGTTTGTTACCAAAATATCTTTCGAAGAGTGAATTTGCTTACAGCGATGAAATTTTATTGGAAGTTCCTGGTTGAGAACTCAGCGCAAGCCGGAACTTTTCCCAATATCAAAGTAGTTTACTATTGATGATTTTGTAAATAACTGGAAATCACTTTTATCGATTTTCATTAAAGTTTGCACAGCACAAAAACAACCTTCGTTTATATAACTACAAACAGCTACCTCAAAAAATAACAAACTCTCTTCCATTTAGATTATTTTGGAACTTTATCCATTCAATGCTTTCTCAAATATTGGAGTTGAAACATACTTATATAGAGGTAATTGGAATATTTTATATAGAACAGGGGTTCTTAAACTTATGTAGTCCGAGAACCCCCTCTTGAACAACATTTTTTTTTGTGGACCCCATCCTAACCCTAGGGTTTTTGTGTCGTTCTTGAGACTTAATTTCTGGCTCAATAATCTCATAGGCACTAGGTTATAATAAATATTGGTAAAAATATATCGCTGGTTATTTTAATAAATGGTCTTGCGCATTTATAGAGCTGAACATTTTTATTAGCATATAGAATAAAAAATAAATAAAATTAATAAAAATAGTAGTAAAAAGAATTAAAAAATTTACAAATTATAATACGTTAAACTCATACAAACATTTCTTGGTCAAATATTGGTCAAAATAGATCTTATTATAATATGTGTTCTGTAAATAATTTGCAGTTGAATAAAAATAATTAAATTTTAGTAATTATTGTTTAGTTATGTCAATAACTAGTTAGATAACAACAAATACAAAAAGTCTTGACCATGTAGGATATTTGAATAAAAGCGAAAAGTTAGGGGATGAAAAGTTAATGTCAAAATTGTTTCGCGGGCTCCTGGTTATCAGAGCCGCAGTAAGGGGGGGCAGAGGGGGCGACGGCCCCTAGCGCACCAAAGAAAAGGGCGCCACATTGCGAAAGTGAGGATCTTTTTTTTTTTGCTCATCATCTAGATTTTGGGCGGTGAGAATCTTGTTTTTGCTTACATTTATTTGCCAAGGGCGCCAAAACGCATTTTTGCCCCTAGCGCAAGTTTTCCTTACTGCGGCTCTGCTGGTAATAGCTACGCGGACCTCAGTTTAAGAACCGCTGATCTAGAAATTCACGCTAAAACTTATAAAAGACAAACTATAATAATTATTTTTTCTACGGTCATTAGGAAACAGACTAATCTAATTCATTATCTCACTAGTGTGAAAATGAATTCATTTTTAGGGTTTTGTAGGTATGACCATAATGAAATCCTTATAACGTCACTCATGTGTCTGTCCGTTAATCTCTGTCTATCTGTCTGTCTCTGTCTGTGTGTCTGTCTGTTTGTCTGTCTGTCTGTCTACCTGCCTGCCTGTCTTTCTGTTTGTCTCTGTCTGTCTGTCTCTGTCTGTATGTCTATGTCTATCTGTCTCTGTCTGTCTGTATTGTAGAAATTGTAGCCAAACGGCTGAATAAAGAAAGTTGAAATTTGGCATGCTTATCCAACTCTTTGATCCCCATATAGGAAAAATATAGAGAGTTCAAAAAATACAGGGCGGGATAAATATAAACAAATATGTATTAAATGGAAAAATAAATGTTGTTTTAAAATTTTGAGTGGAATATCAAATGAAACCTCTAAACGCGAGCATAAACAAACAGATTTTTATTTTTGAAAAATCTATTTTTTTGTATGATTTTCACCAAAAAAATCCACCGTATTTCCCAGAGAGGTTGATCTCATAATTTGAAAAAAAAATCTCTAAAAAGTACATTGATGGGAACCGAAAAAGTTCAATAGGAATTTTTGATCAAATTAGTTTTTCGGAAAATATCGATTTTTTGGTGTCGTAAATAATTATTTTTTAAAAATTTATTGTTTGATATCAAATGAGAGCTCTTAAGACATATATTAAATAGCAAAAATTAGTTTTTCAATATTTCTTTTGATTTATTACGTTTTTTTCTAAAAATGTACTAAAAAAAATAACTCTTCTGCGCCCTTTCACCAGATTAAGGAGCGATAATTGATTTTTAAAACATATTTCATTTTGAAAACAGCGCCTCAAGATCTATTAATTGCATCAATTACCAAAACTCTCGCAAAAATTTCTTTCGAAAATATGAATTTCCTAAATTTTTTAATAATAAATCCTGAAAATTCACACTTCAATTTTTGGATAACATATTCCTTTTATATAAGCTTAATTTCAGCAAGGTGAAATCTTGTCTTGAAAGTTGTCTAAATAAATCTTTTTAAACGTTGTATATTCTCATTATCTGAGAAACAGTTTTAATAATTTGAAGAATATCATTTTTTTCTTCAGTGAAAAAAATTCCATTTCGGTGATTTGAAGTCTTGCGTGAAAACTGCTCTTGCGAAAAATAATGTTTCAGAATATTGTCATATTTCTTTCTTATTTTATAAAATACCATAGCTGTTACAAATAACTGTAATCTGTTATTTCTTACCCCCTATCATTCTGAATATCTAAGTGAAATTGTTTGAGAAACCTTACACGAGAATCCCGAAATATAATTTATCTTTTTCTCTATTTATCCATTATGCACCGATTTTTTATAAAACGAAGGGAGAAAGTGAACATATGTTACATGATGCTGCATATTCAAGAGTTTTTGATACTTTAAATTTAAAGGCCATTTTTTATCGAAAAGAAAATTGTGACAATAATTCGAGTTTATTGTCTTGATTATTGGTTTTCTAATGGACTGAATGTCAGGTTTTCGTAGATATAACCATTGGCAGCGCTAGCTCTTCAAGTCTGGAGGGACCAGGAAATATTTGATTAAAATCTGGGAGGGGGACCAGGAAATATTTGAGTAGGGCATCATTTTTTATCGTTATTAATGGTGAAAATACAAGTGATGAAAAAAAAGTCCTCACTTCTAAAAAACAGTGAGATCTACAAAAGGTCCTCACTTCCCAAACGAGTGATGACAAAAAAAATCACTTCTAAAAGCAAGTGAGTTCCTCACTTCTAAAATAATATAAGTGATGACTTCCTTAAAAAACCCTCCTTATGCATAAATTTTTGCTCCAGGAATTTCTGGGGGGGGGCAACTGGAGGCCAAAGCTATTTTTGGGGTTGCCCCCCCCCAGTCAAATGATAAAACAGTTTTAAACAACTAATTACTCGATTCAGATAAGTTAAAGTGGAAATCTGGCTTCGTTATAACCTTCAGAATGTAATTTTAAAACGACACCTCAAACGTGAAATAGTAGAAATATAATAGAGTAGTTTTGGAAACAATCGCGCTCTTAAAATCGGTATTTGGTTTTATTTTGTAGATAAATGTGAATATAAATATCGGTATTTTTGAAATTATGATGTTTTACAAACAAAAAGGACTGGTATAAGTTGTACTGAACAACAGTGGCGTATTCAGAGAAGGGGGTACAAGCCCCCTCTGAAGGTCCAATGAAATGAAAATTTAACAATTTTATCATAATCGTACAGCAAAATAACTTATGTATTTTACAATAATAATAAGCTATATTTTATTATGGTTAGTGTTAATTAACAGAAAATGCATATTTACATGTTATTTTTAGGTTTTCGTAGGTATAATCAAGAAATCCTTATTCCGTCACATAAGTCTGTTCGTTCGGTACAAATTGTGGCCAAGCGGCTGATTTAGAGAACTGAACATACGTAAGAGAAATATTGAGACTTCAAAAATATATCCCGCGAAAAATATAAATAAATATGTATTTATCGAAGAAAAAATCAAGTGAAAGTTTTTGATACATGGATTAACAATTACATTTTTTTATCAACAAATAATGTAATTATTATTTGATATAAACATCAATATCCAACAACAGGGGTGTCGAACTGATTTGGGTCACAGTCTATTTTACATACAAAATGATAAGCAGTGACGGAATATCCCGAAGAGTTTCTTGACATTTTTTTATAAACAGCAAAGGGTAAAAGAGTATATTTTACATTTTTACATATATTTTTCCCCTAAATAAGCTCAAGTGATTTTGATTACCGCTTCAGGGGCCACAAAAAATGAGGTTGAGGGCCGTATGTGGCCAGCGTGCCCTCGAAATTTGATTCGGTCCTCCCCAAGACAAAATCCTGGCTGTGCCACTGTCTATAACTAACTGAATCACTTTAATCTGAACAATTGGATAGCTATAGCAGGATCTTGATGTATGCTTGTAAGTCTCTAGATGGAGGCACGTGAATTATTCTTTTAAAAGTTATAGAAATTTATAATTCTTAATATGTACCCATAATTTACTACCACTCACTTTAGTCTTTCTACTCAGTGCTTAGTGTGGTGGCTTCCCCTTATACACTTGTGTAGTGCGTGCTGCATATATCATAGATACGAGGGGCAATCAAATATAAACGAGCCTTTTATTTTAACAATTTTTTTTACAAAAAATATTTATACATTTCTACAAATTATTTTTCCACATAGTCTCCTCCTTTTAGGACGCATTTATCCCAACGTTTGGTCAGTTTCTTTAGCCCGTTTTCGTAGAATGAAATTAGGCGGGTATCTAACCAGTTGCGCACAAACGTCTTCACTTGATCATTGTTCTCAAATCGCTCGCCTCCAAGTGTTCCTTTGAGGGGCCCAAAGATGTGGTAATCACAAAGCCATAAGTCTGGACTATAAGGTGGATGTTCAAGTGTTTTCCAGTGCATATCCACCAGTTTATGTTCCGTTAGATCTGCTATATGGAACCTGGCGTTATCGTGAAGGATCATCACTCAGCAGCTTTGGAACCCAACGTGATGAGATTTTTTTGCAGCCCAAGTGCTTTCGGAAGGTTGATTGGACACTTCCATAGCTGACACCAAGTTCCTCCGAAATTTCAAACACTATTAATCGTCGATCCCGCTCCATTAACTCACAAACACGAGCAATGTTTTCACAAAGGTGCGAGGCCGGCGAGGATGACTTTGATTCTCAACTAGTTCACGGCATTGCTTGAACTCGTTGGACCAAACTTTCACCCTTGGCGATGAAAGGGAGTCTTGCCTGAACTGGAACTGCGGTGAATTTCGGCTGGTTTCACGTTTTCACGGGTTAGAAACTTTATAATAATGTGTTGCGCAACAGAGACTGGCACACAGATTCCTCGCAAGGGCTATTAAATATGACATTAAATAAACAGATGGGGCTGGTTTTCCCTCTCTACGAATCCCTACCTGACGACCCCAAACGCCAGAACACACATTGTTGTCTATCCCGCCGCTCAGCCGAGAAAGGCTCGTTTATATTTGATTGACCCTCGTATATGAGACTTAACTATGATTTTGAACCACTTATATTTGTTTTTTGGGCAAATTGTTGCATGCAAATTTAACTTGAAAAACGAGTCCTTCGCTTTCCGATGGAGAACGACTGGGAAACTATTTAAAACATGTTTACTGGTACCGGGAGTTGAACATGGTACCCAAGCGTAGCTTAACATACTAACCAACTATGCTACAATCGTTCCCATTTAATAATCACTTACTAAATACAAGGTGTCTCAAAAGAAATTTTATATTTAGTGGATCGATTAAAAAAAAGTAAGCCGTATATAGAAAAAATGTTTATTAATTATTAAAATACACTTTTTGGGGATTTATTTCTTAAAAATAATATCGTCTAAATGTAGACCCTCGCGTTCTCGGCACTCATTTAATCGAACAGTAAAATTACTTATGACGTCTCGGCAGGTGGACTCAGGGATGGCTGCCATTTCGTGACGGATATTTTCTTTCAAATGCGCCAGTGAAGTCGGTTTATTGGCGTAAACTTTAGATTTAAGATAACCCCATAGGAAAAAGTCCATAGGGGTTAAATCTGGACTGCGTGGAAGCCAATTTATGTCACCTCTCCAGGAGATCAATTTGCCTGAGAAAATTTCACGAACACGTGGCAGAGACATATTGGACGTGTGTGAAGTTGCTCCGTCCTGTTGGAACCATGTTCTTTGGTTATAGCCAGGAAAGTTTTGCAGTTCAGATACCAAGAAGTTGTCCAACATCTCCACATAACGCTCTGAATTCACTGTAACTGCACGCCCCCTTTCGTCTTCAAAAAAGTAAGGGCCGATAATTCCTCGCGCCGACATCGCAGCCCATACGGTCACTTTAGGCGAATGTAGGGGTTTCTGATGTTTGCGTTTCGGATTCGTTGCACTCCAGTAGCGGCAGTTCTGCTTATTTACGTGGCCATTAAGATGAAAATGAGCTTCATCCGAAAACAAAATGTTGGTAAACGTTGAAAATAGCTCAATCACCTGATTTACGAAATTAAGCCTCTGACTGGCATCTTGGGGCTTTAATTCTTGCACCAATTGAATTTTGTAGGGGTGCAGCTTTAGGTCTTTGTGCATAATGCGATGTAATGATGATCTATGCACATTTAAAGCACTTGCGCGCTTCCGAATTGAAAGGTTCGGGTCGTCACGAACAGACTGATTAACATTCTCCACGTTTTCTACCTTTCTTGATGACCTAGGTCGCCCGATTTTGATTTATCCAGCGTTGTACCAGTCTCTTCAAACTTTTTAACCCAATGTCGAATGAGAGGAATGCTTGGCGCATCATTTAAGTGGCGAAAACCTCGAATACTGCAGAATTTTCTACGTGCTACAGTCGCCGAATCACCGTTTTTGTAAAACACTCGCACGCATATAGCGCGGTCTGCTCCCGAGGAACGCTCCATAGCGATTGAATTCCCAAGAGCCAGGCTACCGATTGACATAACCCCCGCGCCCCTCGGATACGTTGCATTCACGCAGTAAGCTAAATAAATATAAAATTTCTTTTGAGATACCTTGTACCTAAAAAATCCTGGAATGTGTAAAAATTCACACTTCACATACATTTTTATGTAGACAATGATTTTATTCAGTAACATGCAAGTAATTGCAAAACTTTACTTCTCAGTTATGTTAAAAAGTAATACGATGAAGGTATCAATTTAATGTAACTATCCCAGCATAGTTTACTACTTAATCTTAAAATAAACTATAGCTTTATCACAGTATTAAACATTTAAAATCCATTGTAAACTTCGAAATAAGGTGTATAAAGTTTAGGCGAGACTCTGAAAATAATGACAAATCATTAAAAAGTTTTTGAATAAGCAAGTTTCGATTTAATGTAGACTGAATTTCAAGTTTGATTATTTGCGATTCTTATTAGATTAAGGATTCGGTTTCTTAAACTTTTTTTTATGATAAAGAATTGTACTAGAAAAAGCTCTTTATTGTACTGGCAAAACATACTGAAAACTTTTTGATGGCAAGCTTTTATGCTGCACAATTAATTCCTGGAAATTTTTGCCGCTTAAATTTTGGCACGACAGTTCTTGTGCGCAATTTTCCAATAGACCATATTAGTAAGTATGACACAAAATGGGCTTTTGTACTGCCGCCTAGTTATTGGTTTCCTTTTATTTGAATTAAGCATGTTATTTTTTTTTAAATTGTATTTTGGAAGTATAAATTAAGTTTTCAAAATAAAAAAATGCTTCACCTCAAATCTACAATCAATATTTACTTATTAAAATTCTTATTTTATACATTATAATTTAAATTGTCATTATTTTTGCAGAACAATATTACTTTGCAGGTTAATTTTGGTACATTCATGTTGTTCGATTTCAGCAATGGCATGTCTGATGTTCTCTTTTAGTTCTGGAATCGTAGCAGGCTTGTTGACAAAGACCCTTTCCTTCAAATAGCCCCAGAGAAAAAAGTCTAATGGGGTTAGATCGCAAGACCTCGCTGGTCAATTGATGTCGCCCCTCTGAGAGACAACATGACCAGGAAATATGGTTTGAAGTAAAGTGAGTGTTTCACGTGCTGTGTGACATGTGGCTCCATCCTGTTGCAACCACATGTCATTTAAGTTCAAATTGTTGGTTTCATTGAAAAAAAGTTGTTTTTTTAAATTCGTTGAGTAGTGCCATATGCAGGATACAATTGCTGTGAACGGTGACGGATTGATGTGCTTGGTTCTTCTTGCACACTATCACGTATACGAGCAATATTTTCACCTGAACGACCTCTGCGTTGATAGCGAACTCTTGGTGTATCAATAAGCATACCACTTGTTTCAAATTTTTGCAGTAGTTCACGAATTGCACGCTCACTTGGAACATTATTCCGTCCAAAAAGTGGTAGAAGTTTTCTTCGCGTAATCGTAATTGATCGCCTGTTTTCATAATAAACTTGCACGATATTTATGCGTTACTGCACAGTATACGGCGCCATGATGAATTTGCAATGTGTTTAGAAGTCAAGTGTAAAATTCAAAATTCAAAACTCAAAAATGCAAACTACCAACATTCACTGAACGAAAATGGCGCATAATTTAAATCCCGGAGTCCAATTTGGATCATCCTATTCTTAAATCTTCTTCTTATTTTTTGGAGAGAGCCATTGTTTACGTCTACGAGGTCTGTTAAAAAAGTATCGCGAATTTTGAATTTCCGTGGGTTGCGTATATTCGATTTTCGATTTTTTTGTGGCGTTATGTTGGTACTCATGTCTCTCACTTATGCCGACAAGTTCGGCCATTTTGAATGTTCAGTTAATTTTTGACAGTTGCTTTGCTTGAACGTGTTTTGGCTCGTCTTCGATTTTTGCCTATACCAAAATTTGTGTGAAAAACAAAATTAAGTGCGCTGACGCATTCCGAATGTTGACTGTGACATATGGTGAAGCTACCTTGGACCGAAGCAACGTTTATCGGTGGTACAAAATGTTCTCAGAGGGCCAAGAAGATGCGAATGACGAAGAGCGTGCCGGACGCCCGAGCACGTCAACAACAGACGAAAACATTGATGTATTGAAGAAATAAGTATTGGCCAATCGTCGAATCACCGTTAGAGAAGTTGCTGAGGACCTAAACATATCGGTTGGCTCGTGCCAATCGATTTTTACCAATGATTTGGGCATGAGACGGGTCACCGCAAAATTCGTACCAAAATTGCTCAATTTAGACCAAAAACAGCATCGAAAAACAACACACTAATAATTCTGCAGCCACCGTATTCCCCAGATCTGGTCCCCTGTGACTTTTTCTTGTTCCCGAAACTGAAGAGGCCCATGAAAGGACGACGGTACGCTACGAGTGAGGAGATAAAGACGGCATCGAAGGAGGAGCTGAACAAGATGATTTTTTCAAGTGCTTCGAGGATTGGAAAAAACGTTGGCACAAGTATATAATATCTGGTGGGGATTACTTTGAAGGGGACAAAATAGATATTCATGAATAAATAAATAATTTTTGAAAAAAACACAAAATTCACGATACTTTTTGAACAGACCTTGTATAAAATTACTGGTCTTAACATTGTCTTGAATAATTTGCATCCCTAAGGTGTTTTATTTTTAAAATTAAGTAGAAAATATTGAACCTATTACAAAGAATAATTTTGCAGTTCTTACCTTTTATCGCATTCAATTTCAAGGAATATTTGAACAGACATAAATATCGTAATAAATAATGATTTACTAGAGCGTACCACCTCTGCTCTTTCACCCTTTCGTTATATAGTTGAAGAAGCGAGTCTTGTTCTCTATGTCGCAAGTACAAACAAAGAATTTCACGCACAATCAAGATCCCCGTCTTAGGAATATGTGAGTGGAAAGTGGAGTAATATTTACTGTTTGGAGCTAATTTACAACTCTAATAAAGAAAGTTAAACATGAAGGGTGCGTACAGTGAAGAGCTTCCCGTTGAATTATAATAACAGCAGCTAAAGATGAGTTACGAGGCAGAATGCATAATTAATACAACACATAAATTTAGATACTACAAAGTAAAACATTAAACATTATTAATTAAACACATAAAAAATATTATTAATAGTCTTCAGATTGAATTAGGGGGCGGTTCTTTGAACATTATGCTAATACTTTGAGGTTCAGACAAGTACTCATGGTTAGAAAAAAATCTACAAACAGAAATCCACAACAAAGAGATGGAATTTCTCTCTTTCTCGCGCCCATGATGTTTTGTTAGCCTTGTGACAGGGGCACCTTGAGTATACCCGCTGCGAGGCTAATACTATCACATTACCGCCCTTAAAAAAATTGGTGTGAAGTGTGAATTTTCGTTAATGAGTCGTTATCATTAGTGGGTTCAGATTACGGATTGCATCTTGATAACATTTTATGGTGACGTAACAGGGCTTCGTGGAAGGCTAGATGCTAATATATATTTTTTTATAATTTTAATTCGAATACCTAATACCATTATTTAAAGTGTAGGACAGATTTAGCTTTGTAGTAATCACGGCAAAATGAACAATATTTTCACATAATATATCGTCTGTTAATCTAAGAGTTTTAAAAACAAATTTAATGTTAATATATTTTTTTTAATAATTTTAATTCGAATACCTAATACCATTATTAAGGTTTCTAAATATGTGCAGTAGTTTTTTTATATAGCAAGGTTCATTAAGATTTTGAAAATTGCGCCTATGGCTTTCATTGGTTGTTTTAAGTCATATGCTCCGCCCATCTGGTTTCGTATACATGACACCAAGATACGCATTCTAGTATAGTGCGCTACATAACTATAACTTTTGTACATCGTTAACAAAAAAACACAAAAAAAGCATTATTTTCCGAAAACATAATCTGATCAAAAATTTCTGTTGTACTATTCCGGGTCACACCAATGTACATTACTTAGAATTTTTTTAGATTTTTAGCTTAAACCATCGGGGCTACAAGGTGTGGGACGACATTTTTTTTGCACAATTTTGGCAAAAATTGCATTAAAATAATTTTTTTTGCAAAAATAAAATTTTGATTGTTAATACACGTGCTTTCATTTCATACCCTACTCAGAACTAAAAAAAAAAAAAAAATCGATTAGCCCATATTTGTTTATATTTTTAGGGGAATATGTTTCGTGGATGTTTTAGTATTTTTTCTATGTGCGGGTCAAAGAGTTGTATAAGCATGCCAAATTTCTCTCTAGGTTTAGCCGTTTGGCTACAATTTTTACCGAACAGACAGACGGACAGACAGACAAACGACAAAATGACGGTATAAGGGTTTTTTGGTCATACCTACACAACCCTAAAAAGGATTGTGAGTTTATTAGTTGCAAGCAGAAAACTAATAGTGGTATGTAAAAAAAAAAAACAAAACGGCCAAGAAAGTAATGTCAAATATATGATTCGCATTTGGTGTCATCATGTATTTCTAATATTGATAGTTCAATTTTCTATATAATCATACCTCGCTATACTCCGCTCTTTATACGGATTTTCGCTATAACGGCCTTCTTTAATTATGCACTATTTCGATTTACGGCCCAAAATGTTTCGTTAAACGGCATTAAAAAAAATGTGAAAAAAATATGGCCAGAATTCATAAAAACTAATGATACTGAAGTTGATTCTCTTTCTGAAATTCGGCAAACCATATTGAACCTAACAAATGATTTTGGTTTTGAGGATTTGGAAGAAGGTGATGTGCTTGATTTACTAGATGCTGATAGAGAACCCCTTTCACACGAGGAATTGATCCAATTAGAAGCAGAACGAGCACTTGATGAGGAGCCAAAGCTTGCTGTTAAGAACTTGTCGAATATGCTTTCTTATTTCGAACAAGGAATAAACATCCTTCTTCAAAATGATCCCTATGTAGAACGCAGCGCTAAAGTTTCTCCAGGAATTAACTCAACCATTAGCTGTTATAAAGAACTGCAAAAAGAATCAGAAAGCAAGGCAAGACAAACAACGTTGGGCAAATTTTTGAACCAGGTCTACTGTAGGGATAGATCTAGACTGGACTACATTGGACTTAGGAGTTAGGCTACCTCTTCCATGTCCAACTAAAAGACTGGCCCAGGATCGTGGAAAGGTGTGGAAAGCTGCTACCAATCCTTGGATTGAAACCGCAGTGGAAGAGGAAGAGCATATTTTGGATGAGACTGGTGGAGTTGAGGCAAGACATCATGAAGTGAAGCTTGTATGTGAGGCTTTTTTTTCACCCAGTATCGTATGCCTAAGACAAGTCAACAAAAGCAACATTGGTGTTTGATAACCAATTAAAATATAGTTGGACAGTGCCAAAATTTGAATGCAGCAATTTCGACAACTTCTGAAGCCTGCCTGCTCTTGCGTTACATTGTCATTAGAGCCTTGCAAATCCGCGGGTATCCGCGGATTATCCGCGGATATCCGCAACTTTTCTGCGGATGCGGATAAATTATCATTTAAACCAAGCGGATGCGGATAGGATGCAGATTAAATGTCATATCCGCTTATCCGCAATATCCGCGTGAATATTAAATCTTCGGTTACTTTCGGAGAAACAAGCAATTGTGTTCTGACTACGCAGTCCTCGGTTATTTTCGGTTGTCTGTATATACATGATATTTTGTAGCATTCAATCTCACTTTATGTTATTTTTATTAAGACAATTGTCCATGATCAAGACTTAGTTGAGACAATCAACTTAACTTTCTTTTTATTATTGAATATATTATAGAAAATAATATTTTGGACAAAAGTTTCCTGGTACACTTTCGACGTAATTCTTCCTATCTCTGCTCTAATTCTGGCTTTTAAATCTGATAAAGGTTTTTTTTTTACATAAAACTGATTAGTAAGTTTTATTTAAATACCAAAATTTACCTACATAATTTTTTCTCGAAAATTTTATTATGTAACCTGCCAATTTTTTTATACTACCCGAAGTAAAAAGTCTTGCAGATCCCAAAAATTTGAAAAAGTTGCAACGCCTAACTAATGCGCGAAATGGCGTAAGAGAATTACTTGATCCTAAAAATATGAAGCACCTTCTATCAAGTAACTTTTCTGATTTTTTTTTTAAATTCAAAATTAAAAAAAGCAGCACGCCACTTACTCCCTACGAAAAAACACGCTTAGGCCCCCCAAAATTGTTATCTCTCTCTGGATTTAAATTTAAGTTATTAGCGCATCTAGGCCTTAAAACTTTTGGGGTCCCTTAGGTTAGGTTAGTAATAAATAAGCTGGTAAATCCAAAAATTTTCAGTAGCGTTTTAGAGCAGAGATTACCTAAACAGGCGAAATATGTTAGTTCTTTCCAAACTGACAGCAAAACCTGTAGTGCGGATAGTGCGGATATTTTTGCGGATGCGGATCGGATGCGGATTTGTTATTTACAAAAGCTGCGGATGCGGATCGGATGTGGATCATGGATGTGCGGATGCGGATCGGATGCGGATACAGAAAAGTTTATCCGCGCAGGGCTCTAATTGTCATCTATATATTTGCTTATTCGGTTATATAGTAATCGTTCTTGAAGCTTATAAGATATTGTTAACAACGCAATTGGTCTTCTGGGTCTTCCGCAGGTTTTCCTGGTTTGAAAATAGCTAGTATTTTCTAAAATTATTTTGAATTTATCCAGATTCTACCCTATGTGTCACTTAGCCTATGGGCTGGGAACCTATTATTATTATTATCATTAATCAATTTTTATAGCATTACTGACTTCAAAACCAATAAATTTATTACAGTAATTTTGCAAAAGTTGAAGTAAACAAATATACAATAAATTATAAGTTTTAAAATTTTCGTTTGTTTACTGTCTGTAGTTCGACAACGTAAAATAATATCTACAATAATTCAGAGAACAGAGTTAAATTTATTGCAACATAAAATTAAGAATATTAAATTTAAAGTGCGAGCCCTGATTGTATGACAACAATGCACCAGTGGAATCTAAAATTACCAAGTTGGTAACAACGTTTTCAAGCATGTAATACAGTGTTGCCATTTACCATTACGGTAAAATGGTTGGACAGATCGTAATATAAATTTCTGCATCTTACAGTAGCTCTACACGATAAACCGGGAGATATTAGTTACATTATTAAATATCCCGATCGAAGAGTTTAACGTGGAAGCCGCACTTATCTATTAGAGCGCTCTTTTTTACGATCACCTGAAGTTTTAGAGAGAACAAATTAAGATATTTTTATTAATGGACTGTCTACAGTAGTTGACACAATTTATAGTTACTGTTGCATAGAGAGATTTTGCAGAAAACTTATACTAGCTTTTTAGCGGCTGATATTTTGGATAAATATTAAATTTGCTCATTAAAATTGTGTTATTTTGTTGCGTTAAACAAATCATATTCTTCCATACACTATTGGGCAGGTTGCCCTGGAGCAGTAGTTTATTGAAACCTGCTGTAAAATCATGTTAAATTTAAATTTTTCGAGCCGGTTGATTTAAAACATATATATTGTGTCCTAGATCTCCTCGCTGGAGCACAGGGCCTTTACAAATTCGCGCTATCGGGTTCTGTGAAGCAAGCCTCTTCACCTGGCGCCAGGTAGTTTCGTGGACATCAAGTTCTTTGTGTGTTGTTCTCCTCCATGTGGATACAGGGTGACCTCTACGACGGCTTCCCTGAGGGTTCCACTCTAATGCCATTCTGGAGATGTCATTTACTGCCTTCCGTAGGGTATGTCCAATCCAGTTCCACTTTCTTGCCTTGTTTTCCAAGGGGATGGGTTTTTGTGCTGTCGATTCCCAAAGATGAGTAATGGGAATATGATCTGACCAAGTAATGCGAAAAATTCTGCGCAGCCATCTGTTTGTAAAAACTGGGAGTTTATGGATAATTTCTTTAGTGACTTTTCAAGTTTCGCAGCCATAAATCAGAACTAATTTTACAGATATATTCGCTTTAAATATGCATACCTTAGTGTTACGAGAGATCTTATTAGATTTCCAGACTTCTCTCAACAAACCGAATGTTTGTTGAGCTTAAAGTATTCTGTTGTTCACGTCCCTTGTAGTTCCTCCATCTCTCGTTATTGCACTACTGAGGTAGCAGAATTCTTCCTCATCTTCTAAGTCTTCGTCGTTAATGGAAAATCTGTTGATGATATTGATACCAATCCGCATTACTTTGGTTTTCACTTTATTTATGCACAAACCAATTAAATTTGCCTAAGTACTTATACTTTCAAGTTTGGCTTGCATATCTTCATAATTATGTGACAGAAGGCATATATCGTCTGCATAGCTCAAATCTTCCAAACGGTTTTGGAAGTCCCACTGTATGCCTCTGTGTTCTGTGAAAGCGTTACGAAGAACACAGTCCAACACGGTGTTAAATAGTAGAGGAGAGAGTAGGCAGCCTTGTTTAACTCCGCTTTTGACGGCAATACTTTTACTTCTCATCCCATTATGCACAACTTGCGAACTTGCTTCACGGTATAATTCTTTTATGAGGTTAATACTTTTAGAAGGGACCCCAACATGATCCAAGATATTCCAGAGTGCCTCTTGACTGACCCTGTCGAATGCTTGCTTAAATTCTATGAATACCAGATAGAGTGGGGCCTGCCAGTCTACTGATTGTTCAATAATTATGCGCAGTGTATTTAGTATTTATTTATTAACAACTTAAACTCCCCTGATTGTATCAGGATACTTGTTCAAAATGACATTATTATTATAATTGTGCGACTTCTGAATAAAAATTGGGAAAATTGAATTCGCCAGTTTAAAATTAGAAATACATTCTCAAATTTTCTGGGTATATATATGCATTAATGGGTATATTATGCATACAATAAATTAACACTTATAAAAACTAAATATTCTAAACTTAAATAATTTGAATTAAGTGCTAAAACTTTTATTTTTATCAAAATTCGAGAAGAATGTAAATTTTTTACATTTATATACAAAATTTTCACGTTAAAATATATATTTATTTGAAAATTAAATTAAAAATTATAAATAAATCAAAATAAAATCCTTTGAGAGCTACACATTAAAATATTGTAACTGTCCACCGCAATGAAAAAGAGCCCCACTGGGATCTCAATTAAACCCCGCTTTAAAAATAAAAGAAATTAAAACAATTTTCCTTTATGACAACTGTTAGTTACTCCATCACGCAGAATATTTTTCATTATTCTGTTTAACACCAGAATAATTGGTTTCCCAAGAAATCTAACGTTTGAGGAACTATATACCATACCTGTAAAATATTATACAAGGGGTGTTTTAATAAGTCAATGACTTTGATAAGAGATGGCACTCAGATCGCAAATTTGATATTATTTCTGATATGTACCATTCTTTGCAGACATGCACACCAATTTTCAATAATTCATAAATCTTTGAAATACCATATTTTTAACAGCGTTCGAAAGAAGATAAGTTTACGTTTATTTGCTACAATGGAAAAAAAACCGTGTGTCGATAAAGCTCCATTTTTTGCGCGGAATAACCATTATTATGTGATGGAGATCACATGGCAAGCATGAAGTGGTTCACAGAATTTCGTTGTGATCTTACGAGCACGAATGATGATACACTTCTGGGACGTCCGAATGAAGTCACCACTAAAGAGATGGTTGGTAAAATTCTTGATATTATGCTGGACGACCGCTGAATGAAAATACGCGAGATATTCAAGATGGTAAACATCTAAGATGAACGTCATTATCTGCACGAAAAATTGGTCATCAAAAGGCTATAAACAACATGGAATTTTTTGATCAAAAAATGGAATTCTGTGAATGTTTCGAAACCATTGTTCGATATGTATAAGCGCAATTCAAGTGAGTTTTTGCGGCTTTACATAACAGTTGATGAAACGTGGATCCATCACTCCAGAAATGAATTCTTCTTGCAAACGAGTTCCAAAGAATGATTCGCAAGGCATAATCTTCACCGACTATTTGGAAAAGGGAAAAACGATCACTGAATAATATGCCACTTTATTGGATCGATTACTCGCTGAATTGATGAAGAAGCGGCCTCATTTAACGAAGTAAAAAGTTCTAGTCCACAAAATACATTTAGATAAAAAGATATATCCAATGGCTGGGTTCTTCCGGACACACCTTGAATATGGACCTGAAAATGGATCTTAAGAAAGCAATATTGACAACTTGTTTTAAAACAAATTACTACGCCAAGTATTTGATTTTATCCAAATGGTAAAAAATTATGCTCTAAGAATAAACGTATCTGTCTTTGGCAAACTACAGCCAAATTCGATGATATCATTATAAAGATTTAGAATCAATAAGTTAGTTCAGAGTTCCCGTCTGAATGTTTCTTCAAAAAGAAAGACGGAAAATGTATGTTTGGTGGAGTAATAGTCTGTTCTCTGTCTTTTGACTCCAGGTGGATTTTTGCATTATTTTTCCCGTTACATTGAACTAAATATCTGTATGGTATTGTGGAATTATTAAAATCTTCGCAAATTCTCAAATTTAATTAAAAATAAGTTATCAGATTTTCCAGATCCTTGTTGAAAAATTGCTTTTTCTAAGTCTCCACATTTTTTCATTTGCCCTTTTTCTAACTCTTAACAATAGATTAGCTACGCGTCTAGTTAGTTTTCATATAATTTACTTTTACAACTCATAAAGGAAGTAATTCGTGATTGTAAGCAGATGCCTTTCGTGTTTAAGCTATCAAGTACGTGTGATGACCTACGTGAAAATTGCTCCACTAAGCTCGAACCCAGGACTAAATCTGGAGTAAAATCTCAGAAATTTTATTCTCTATTTCACTCACTTAATTTCAGACTGTAATTTGATTTAAAAAATTTGAAATGATAACATTCGTATTATAAGACCGTCCCAACTCAATTAATCTTTTGATATGGTTTCCCAGATATATTTTGCAACATATATAATATCTTTGGGTTATGGAAAAGTTTGTACTACTAAGTATTTTTACGAGATAGGCGTCAAATATTCCGGCAAGGGTGATAAAAATAAAAAAAAAATGCGGCATTGTTATATGTATATATACCCATTTCAAATGGCCGCATTGCTATTTTCCGAGTTTAAAACAAAACCTGACATTTGTTCTTTGATCCATGGATTTTTGGTACCAACGTACATCAACAGACTATTATATTAAATTTACAGCCAAGACGATTAACAGACTAGTTCAATTGTCATGAAATTTGGATTGAAGTTTTCTGAGGCATGTAGCTGCATAAAGAAATAATATACCAATAGATGTGCCGTATACTGTGAAAACAGGCGATCAGTTACGATTACGCGAATAAAACTTCGACCACTTTTTGGACGGAATAATGTTCCAAGTGATCGTGCAATTTGTGAACTACTGCAAAAATTTGAAATAAGTGGTATGCTTATTGATACTCCAAGAGTTCGCTATCAAAGCAGAGGTCGTTCAGTTGAAAATATTGCTCGTATACGTGATAGTGTGCAAAAAGAACCAAGCACGTCAATCCGTCACCGTTCACAGCAATTGAATCTTTCATATGACACTACTCAATGAATTAAAAAAAAAGACCTACATTTAAAGGCGAATAAAATTCAACTGACGCAAGAACTGAAAGCAGCGGACCACCAGAAACGCCGTACATTTGTGAACTGGGTTTTAGAAAACACAGAAGATGATGGTTTTTTGCAAAAAAAAATCATATGGAGCGATGAAGCTCATTTTATTTTGAATGGGTTTGTTAATCTCCAAAATTGTCGCATCTGGGGTGAAAATCTACATGCTATTCAAGAAAAACCAATGCATCCACAAAAATGCACTGTTTGGTGTGCATTATGGGCTGGAGGAATCATTGGCCCGTACTTTTTTGAGGACGAAGCTGGTAACGCTGTTACTGTCAATGGTGTACGCTATCGGGAGATGCTAAACAACTTTTTTTCCAATGAAACCAACGATTTGAACTTAAATGACATGTGATTTCAACAGGATGGAGCCACATGTCACACAGCACGTGAAACACTCATTTTACTTCAAACCAAATTTTCTGGTCATGTTGTCTCTCAGAGGGGTCAATTCAATTGGCTAGCCACATCAATTGGCCAGCGAGGTCTTGCGATCTAACCCCATTAGACTTTTTTCTCTGGGGCTATTTGAAAGAAACAAGCCTGCTACGATTCCAGAACTAAAAGAGAACATCAGACGTGCAATTGCTGAAATCGAACTGCATTTATCGGAAATGATTACGGAAAACTTCGCTAAAAGAATGGTATCATGTCAGCGGAGTCGTGGAGGGCATTTGGCCGACATCATATTTCATAAATAATTGCCAAGTCTGTACTTTACGCTAATAACAATAAAATTCGGATTTTTCCAATATGTTGTGTTTTATTCAAAACACAAATCCTAGAGTCCAAATTGGATAAGCCTTTATATACCTCTATACCTGGTTAATAGGTATGTTGGTTAGGAGTAATTTCCATGCTCATGTGTAGAACAGGCTTCACGATGTATTCTGGACGGAGCTACAACAATCTACTGGTGTGTACATTTCCTTGTCGTACTTCATTTCATTCAACGCATATGAAGGCAAACTATGAAACATAAATGAACGCTTAGAGCAATGCATTATACACAATTTCTAGATTAAAATTAAACCCCAGAAAAGGATCTACTCGTATAGAAATTCTGAGAAGTTTTATTTATCATGTTTTAATGTCTTTTTTGACAGATACACCAAATTTTTAAAATTGTTATGCAGGACAGAGCGCACTGAGAACCTGCATAAGAAATTTGTAAAAATTAATATATTTAGAGGTTGCTTGCATAAAATAGATTTTAAAATCTATATTTAGTTGTAAATGAAATATATATTTATATTTATCTCTAAATATATAAAAGAGAATTTATATAATTAATGTAACATCTTTCAGTTACCTAGTTAGCATATTATCGTGAACAGTTCGTTTGATCGCACAGTACAGACTGTTTCCTTAATACTTTCGGCCACTCCGTTGGCCTTTTCTTTAGTAGAAAAGTGCTATCGTTGATTCAATTTAGCTATTCATAAAAGATAATGTTTGTTTTTCTGTATGTTATCTTTAAATTGGACAACAGCTGAACCAATTTTGATGCGTTTTCGCCAGCATTTTGGACATTTCTCTAGAATGATTTTAAAATATATATCATCACTATAAGCCATTAGTGGCGTAACTTCACATTATGCCCCCCAACAGAATTTTCTTTGGCCCCCAACAGAATTTTCTTTGGTACCAGGATTTTGAGCAACGAATTAATATTTTGAAATAATTCTTGCGTGCACATTAAGAACGTAATGTAGCCAACTAAAGTCAGTAGGTCACCTGAGTTTTTGTAGATGTTTTTCATATAAATATTTGTTTCATTGTGGGTAGGCAGAATTGGTATAAATATTTAATTTTTCTAAACAAGGATTTATTTAAATATAAAAGCACAATCTACCCTGTGGTAATATTAAAATTTGCAATTTTAATTTATTTACTGAGTGAAGGTGATGCAAAGTTAGATAAAGTTTATTTTTCAGAATATTTATTTATAGACGACACCCTACCTGCTACGTTTTCAGCGTCTTAAGGCTAATACATTGTAGTTATACATACTTGTAAATTATTTTACAGATATTATTATTTAGTAGATTAAATAATATTGTGTTATATGTATTTTTTTTTTTTTTTTATTGTTTATGGTGCTTCAATTTCTAAGATTATTAGCACCCTTTGATTTACATATAATTACAATTTGTATACATATACATTATAATACTTTTTTAGATTATGTACAGAAAATTTTATGTATGTCAAATATACAAGTAAATATGTTGGTAATGATATGGGTAAGTTTTATATTTGTGAGGCGAGTTTTATGTCTGTCAGGTAGTTGAATATTGCAGCTGTTGTTTTCGGGTTGTTCGCAAGTGCGTCTGGGAGAGTTGGTGGAATTTGGTTCTTTCTTCTTTCCATGGTATATTTTCTGCAATCTATGATGATGTGTTGGACTGTTATCTGTTCGTTACATGAGTCGCAGATTGGGGCATTTGTCCGCTCAAATATATGTTTATGCGTCATATTGGTGTGGCCTATGCGCAGACGCGTAATGATGGTTTGAGGTCTTCTTTGTGCGATTGTTTTCCAAGGCTTGGTGGTATTTTTTATGCTTCTTAACTTATTGTTTTCCGTGTCACGCCACTCGCGCTCCCACAATTGTCCCATTTTAAGTTTTATCGTGGCTTTAATGTCATCTACGGGAATTCTTATTTGGTATATGTTTGCATCTTCGGTTGCTTCTTTTGCTGCCTTATCAGCTAAGTCGTTTCCGCGTATTCCAACGTGTGATGGTATCCATGTTAGAGAGATTTGTTTCCCCTGGCTTATTGCATAGTGGAAGTTTTCACTGATAAGCTTGGCTTGTTGATTTTTTGTGTAAATCTTCTGCAATTCTTGTATTACACTTAACGCGTCTGAGTAGATGGCATATTTTTTGTTTCCGGGATCTTCTAGAATAAATTTGGAGACTTGTAGCAAACTAAATGTTTCCGCAGTATAATTGCTTGAGTGGTCTGGCAGACGGTATTTGTACGCCTCTTCTTTTACGACAAAAGCCGCACCGGTGTAGTTGTTCATCCTGGACCCATCGGTGTAGATTTCTACGGTGTCTTCCTCTCTATGTATCTCTATGTATAATATAAGTATATTTTGGTTTACTGTATGTTGTTTGATAGTTTTGCTTCCTGTAGGCTCTTTGGTATATTATATTTTCCTCTTAGGTTGTTGTAACTGAGGCTTGTATTATCATGTGTTCAACTGTAGTTCGGCTGTAGTTCGGGTTCTACATGCTGGGCATATATTTGTGTCCTTTTTTGTGAATAAATGTTCGTGTGTCGTTTTGGTATGACCTATCTTTAGCCTTGTTAGAATTGTCTGCTCTTTTCTTTCCAGGTTTTGGTCCCAGATTTTTATATCTGATTTAATTGCGCTCAGTTTATTATTTACAATGATCCTTCATTTTTCCTCTCTGCATTCGTGTATCGAATATCGACTTGAGCAGATCTTGTGCCTGGATTGATATTGGTCTTTGAGATGCGTCTGTGGTTTCTTCAACAGCGAGGTCTGCAACTTTATTTCCAGGAATTCCTGTATGGCTTGGAACCCGGACTATAATGACGTAATTTCGCATTTCTTTTTCAATGGTGTGAATAATTTTTGAAAGATTTTCGTGTTTAATTGTTTACTTTTAATATTCACTAGCTCCTTAATTGCCCCTAGTGAGTCTATATAAAGCACATACGGCTAGTTTTACAATCAGCAGTTAAGGCTCTGGCTAGTGGTTACCGTGGAAACATATGGTAATTATTATATTGCAAGTATGTCGTTAGCCATTGATTTGAGCTAACCAGCAGGTAACCATGAATCGTTAAACTTGCCCATATTGAGTGTTGGTTTTATGAGAGGACAATATATCTTCTATTGCCTGGTGTATGCTCTCATTTTCAGCCGTGGAGGTGGAACAAGCTCTTGAACCTAATCAACTTTTGGTGGTATTTTCATTCATGTAGCCTATGGCGACTCTGTGAAAGTTCTTGGCAGCATCGGTATAGTAGTAGCAAGCACTTGGGTAGAAATTATTACAGATCTTGTTGAATTCTTTGACGTACTGCTCCTTTGAAGTTTGGGTTCTGTTCATCTTCTATAGACTAATATTGATGGTTGCAGATAAAGTTTAAAAAATTGTAAAACTGAAAATTAAATTTTTCAATTTTTATCTTCAAATTTAAAAAAAGTCAAACTGTTCCGATAATATTTGGTTTAAATTCTTTAGTCCATACAAATGAATGTTTACGTTGTGCAAAACCTCTTAAAATTAAAACGGCAGCTAAGCTGTAAAAGATATATTGACCAACAGATTGTTTTCTGTCAACTAAATAGGATTTTATAAATTGCTGACTCTACTTAACATTATGATTTGGGTCTACTCATAAAAATTGCTCTATTAACAAGATTTTTAGAAATATTTATTTATTAAAATAAATAAATGAAATTTCAAAGTTAAACAAATTAAAATTTAAGAAACCTTTTAACGTAGATAAGCTGTCCTTTGTGCTGGATCTCAGCTGATCGGAGCGGTTGTAACTTATAACGAACCTAATTAACAAGATACTAATTTCAGTGTCCTGTCACACCCCAAGATGGAGGTTAATTTACCGTTGGGACAAAACAATAATTATCCTCAGGATAATGATTGATTTCTAATGAATTACCCCCCTAAAATTTAATTATTAATTAATTTCTTTTATGTTACGTTTACGTTGAATAATTAAAATATTTTTTAAAAAAGTTAAGACTTGAAATGGAGTTTAATTCGAGTACAATAGGGTGAAATTAGACTTTGTTAAAACGAAGCAGTTTTTCATTTCGGAGATAAAATAATGTAGACCAGGCTCGTTTCTTTTATTGCTAACAGACTGACGATATAGTTGGATCATTAAAGCAACAAAAACACGTCCAAAAATTACGTAATAGACTGCAATATGTTATTCACCAATTGTCTATTTAACAAGAGTACATAATATCATAGAATAATCTTACTTATTAATTACTAGAGACCGGACATATACAGGGTGAGGCAAAACTTAACCTCATCTTGATAATTTCCTTAATAAAAAAAGTTATAAAAATATTATTCAAATAAAACTACGTATTCTTTACAAAAAATAAATCAGTTTTACCTGCAGCATCTATATTGAGAACCGCGACAGATTCGAGATTGAGGCAAAATTAGATTATCAAGTATAATAACTAGGAGTAGTTCTCGCTATAGAACAAAATATTTAGAAACATATTTGTAAAATGAAGCTACAATTTTCCGCTTGGTACACAAATTTGTCTTGAATGGTTTACAAGATGACGTCTATAATGCAATTTGTTAGTTTAATTACATGACAGTTCTTTTTACAATTAAAAATATATTAGATAGATAAAAATTCGCTGCAAATTTTGATGAATAGATTGTTACGGATTTTATTTCAGGTTGTTAGTTTTGCATAAGAAACTATACGGTTGTGCGCACCCTTAAATATGTGTTTGTGGGGACTTCCCCGGTCTGAGAAAAGGAAATGTTATGGAGAAGGTATCTTCCTCAGACATTTACAATTTTAAGTCATCTTAGTTAATACTCTGTCTCCAATTTCTTCCATCATTTGCTTACTCTCACGAGTTGTTACCTATGTTTAATTTTGGATATCAACCTTCCTTAGTCCCTTCTATTTACCATGTCTGTGGCTAAATCTGTTATGTTTACATATGTATGTATTTTTTTCCTTTTTTTTTATTATGTTGGATAACTTTTATTTTTTTATGTTGTGGATTCTACAAGCTTTAAAGGTTCAGTTCTCATCAATTAATAATAATAACAATTTATTTTGGTATGCCAAAATGGTGTGATTAACACTTTGGCATATAGAGCTCACATATGTAAGACGACTGTAGAATATGCCACAGTCAAACTGAAAATATTATGCATATCCTATCTGCTTGTCCTTTACTTGCTGTGTCCAGTTACCTCTCGCCATAATTTTGGTCTTCGTGTTCTGTACTACCACCTCATAAATGCCTACGGTACTGACGCAATACAAGTCGTACCATACGTCCCTTCTGACATTGAATCTGTGGTGAAGAAGTGTCAAATTTACTGGAATTATGTCTTTTCTACTACGAGGGTTATCTTGGCTTCTAAACCGAACATTACTTTCCTGGACCTCGAGGTAAAACAAATGTTTTTTATCACATTTTCTTGTCCAGCTGAGAAAAACATTTGTCACAAGGAGGAAGAAAAAGAAACAAATACATGGATCTTTTGTCTGAGCTTAGAAAGCTGCATCCAGATTTTAAAGTATAGTTCGTCGTCCTAATTGTTGGTGTTTTGGGTGGCCTAAGGAAAAATCATTCCAGCCTGCAAATCGTCTGCTACCTCCCTAATTTGTAGGATACAGAAATCAGAATTACTCGGGTCGCTCCGAATTGTGCGTGCGCTAGACATAAATCCCACGACTACATATCGCTAGGGTTCAGGATGGAGCAGTGTGTACTCAGCTGACCTCTGTGTGGTTGTTGGACGATGATGTGTGAGGTCTGCTAATGATTCAACCATTAAACTCTTTGAAGGTCATTGTTTGATGAGCAGTCTTGCGTTATCCAATTTGTTAAACTGCCAATGTCAAAATTTGACCAACTCCAAATAATATTAAATGATGCCATTTCCTTTCTGCTAATGTTCAACAATAAAACTCTTTGGAGGTCATTGTTTGATGAAAAGTCCTGCGCTATCCAATCTGTTAAAATGCCAATGTCAAAATTTGACAAAATCCAAATAATATTAAATGATGCCACTTCCTTTCTGCTAATGATTCAACCATAAAACTCTTTGGAGATCATTGTTTGATGAGAAGTCCCTAGCTATCCACTTTTGTTAAACTGCCAACGTCACTGTTTATTCAAATAAGCTATAAACTTCAAAAACATCAGCGTATCAGAGTCTCCAGATTGTAGCTTAAAGGCGTTCAAGTTATCTGGCACATTGTACTATCTAAAAGATATTCAACACAGCAGCACTAGCACTGTATGCTCGAAGCCTTCATTTCACAACAAAAAGCATTTATTTAATATCGATTACGGACGATCAATGATTTCCTGGCTGTGTGATTCCTTACAGCCTATTGGTTTGGTATTTTCTAGTACATAAAGCTAACAGTGGCTCGTTGAATCCGCGGTGTTTAAAGGCAGCCCTGTTATCGGCAGTCACAGATAAAGGATTACCAACTGCAGAAAAACATTCACTGTATTCTGAACACGTTTATTCATAATATAAGGATCAAGTCATGGGATAAAATGCCTATTTGAAAAGGGGGATATACGCGAAAAGTTATACGAATTAGGGGAATAGTTTTTGAGTTACTGCAACTTGATTTGAACAAAAGCGCGCAATAAGATAGATTTAGAGAAAATCTCTAGGATTAACCCTTTAGTTTCTTTATTGCATTCACAATCCAATGACGGAGAGTTAATAAGAAATTGAGTCAATTGGTACATTACAATTTAACCTACGAATGAAAGGATTCGGTTGTAATTCGTAAATATTTTTAATGTAAATTACGAGGGCTACTCAAAATGTTCTTCTTATTAAAAACTGGGTTGAAGCAAAAAAAAAAAAAAACATTTTTGACGAAAAGTAAATAATAAGTAAGATATTTCAAGATTTTAGTTTTAGGTAGTACCATGTAACTCCCCAAATATTCATTCAATCGAAAAAGTATACACAACAACAAATATTTATTTCTTATTATTAAATATTTTTGTTATACCGGGTGAATTATTTAAGGAACAACATACATGTTTCACATATAATGTTAATGAAGTGAGTTATTTCAAAAGCAACATAGCCATAAAACCAATGCTTATCGTATCCATAGAAAAGACAAAATATTATTTTTTTAAATATTTTTTGGACTTAGATACTAAGGACATTATTATATTTGTTTGTATGTAAATATAAACAAACTAATAAAAATTCATTTATTGTTTCTAATTTACTATATTTTAGCCGTCTAGGAACTTTATCATGTCAAATAACTATTATATCAAATCACCATTGCATAATCTGTTGCCATGGATATGAGCTTGCTTTCATAATTTGCTATGTTGCAAATTATTTGGATTATTGAGATATTTCAAAAGTATAGCTTTAGGATGTACTCCCGTAACTCTATTCATCTAAATGAAAAAATTGATGTGAAGTGTGAATTTTCACACATTTCAGGGTTTCGCAGTTATATAATAAATGAAGGCGGCATGCCTTGTGTAGGATAAATTTTGCTTTGTAGTAATCACGGCAAAATGAACGATATTTTTAAAATAATTTATCGTCTGTTAATCTAAGAGCTTTACAAACAAATTTTGTTACAATATTTTTTTGTTAATTTTAATTCGAATACCTAATACCATTATTTAAGTTTCTAAATATGTGCAGTATTTTTTTTTTATATAAGGTTCATTAATATTTTGAAAATTGCGCTTATGGCTTCTATTGGTTGTTTTAAGTCATATGCTCCGTCCCTCTGGTTTCGTATACATGACACATAGAATGAAAATATAATTCCAACAATTCCAACTGGTTATTAAATTTACGCTCTTCAAAATTAAATGCAACATTTGCTAAAATATAACAAATAAAATAAAAATGAAAAAAAAAAAAATTGTCTCCTCCGCCCGGGACGAACCCTAGTTTGTTGCGTAGCAAGCGAGCAAGCTAACTATTAGACCAGGATACGCCTTTTAGTGTAGTGTGTTACATAACTATAACTTTTGTACATTGTCAACCAAGAAACAAAAACAAAAAACATGCATTATTTTCCGAAAACATAATTTGATCAAAAATTCCTGTTGTACTATTCCGGTTCACACCAATGTACATTACTTAGAATTTTTTCAGATTTTTAGTTTAAACCCTCTGGGCTACAGGGTGTGGAACAACATTTTTTTTGCGTCAATTTTGGAAAAAATCGCGTCTAAATAATTTATTTTGCAAAAATAAAATTTTGATCGTTAATTCACGTACTAAGGGCTTTCATTTGATACCCTACTCAGAATTTAAAAAAATATATTTTTTTTCGGTGAGCAAATATTTGTTTATATTTTTAGAGAGATTTGTTTTTTAGATGTTTTAGTATTTTTCCTATGTGCGGGTCAAAGAGTTGTATAAGTATGCCAAATTCAACTCTCTAGGTTTAGCCGTTTGGCTACAATTTTTACCGAACAGACAGACAGAGAGGCAGACAGACATAAAGACAGACAGACAGACAGACAGACAGACAGACAGACAGACAGACAGACAGACAGACAGACAGACAGACAGACAGACAAACAGAGAGACGGACAGACAGACGACAAAATGACGGTATAACGGTTTTTTGGTCATACCTACAAAACCCTAAAAATGAATTATTTTATTTATGGTAGTATTTTTAAAATGAAGTAAGTAACCAAAATGTAAATATTTTTAATTTAAATTTTTAATTTCCAATGTTTTGATTGACGTTGTAATTAATAATAAATCAAATTGAAAATTGATTAAAATTTTGAATATTAATTAATGTTAGCCTGAAAATGATCATAAAGGCCTAAGTAAGTGAGGTGAGGTTAATTTGAATTTTATAACGTTTATTATATTGGGAAGCCAATCATTTAGTCTGTATCAATTATTTATTGTGAGTGCTTACGCCTACATATATTAGCAGGGTTCTCGAGAAACCACTCTCTCTATATTTTGGGGTCAGTGCCCTCGTTTATCCTTTACATAAACTTGATTATGGTAATCCTTAGAGGTGGACAAATATTAAAGTTGTGTTAGGACAGAAGCGGCGTAATCTACCACCAGACTGCCAATAACATAACATTTAAAATTACATATTTTTATAAAAAAATTCTAAAATATCCAACAAGTGTACTTAAAGCCATGTATCAGAAATTAAATCACAGGTACGAGGCCTACCTTTTAAGTTTTTACAAAAACTAAGAAAGAATTATATATATTTTTTTGAACTGACTGCAAACCGCTAACTGGTGTGGAATTTCAAGCACACCACACGGAGCTATCGTAGACAAGACGGACGTTTGACTACAGTGTCTCAGCGTTTATTCAACAGACATAAGTATGTTACTAACCTTTGTGCTGATGGATAGATGATTCTCTGGGTACCCAGATGCTGAAGACTTCTTGGAGGTGCCAAATGAACATATGCCGTCGAAAGAACACCAGACACAATAAATAATTATATTTCCGACTATTGGAATTAGATCCACAGCGGTTTTGTACAACTGCACAACGTAATACTGATTTTTTACTTTTACTGTCAAAATAATAAATTTTTCTATGTTTATAAAACAAAAACAAAAAAGGCCAACGCCTGCTACGATTCAAAATACGAAAAATCAAGACGAAACACAGACTGTTTTATTGCTTTTCAAAATATTCGCCTTTAAGATTTATACAATTTTCCACGCGTTCAAACCAATTCTCGAAACAAATTTTTTCCACTCTGAAATTCGTTTCTTAAAGACATGGTTATCGAAGCCTTTAACAGCTTCTTGAGGTGATAAAAATCGCTGTCCACGCATTTTTTTTTTTTTGACGTGGAGGAACAAAAAAAAGTCATTAGGGGATAAATCAGGTGAATATGGGCAATGAAACCTTAATTCGATGTTGTTCTTCTTCAAATAGCCAACGGAGTGGCCAAGCGTATTAAGTCGTGCAGTTTGTACTGGTGAAAATAGTCCGGATTGTGCGGTCGGTAGTTCGATTCTCCGTTGGTGATATTATTCGGGTGAGAATAATATGTTTACATTACTCTCATTTCACAATATTCACCTCTCATCCAGGTGTAGGAGCTCGCCCCCTGGCATAGGCGATTAACCTAGTTGCAAAAATAGGCCGATGTTAAATAAATAAATAAATAAATAATTCTTCTTCAAATAATCAATTTTTTGACGTGCTGTGTGGGAGCTTGCAATGTTATGATGAAGAATCAGGTTTTTGGTTGTTTTTCCTGATTTTGTCGATGACTTCTGGCAAACAAATTGTTGTATACCATTCAGCAATAACTGTTTTCCGATTCTCTAAAGGAATGGTTGCGACATGTCCAGTACAACCGAAGAAACAAGCATTTTCTTGGAAGTACTTCGTGAACGAACAACTTTTGTGGGTTTCAGTTCATCTTGGAAGACCCAAACAGTGGATTGTTGCTTAGTTTCCGGTTCATAAATCCAAGTTTCGTCACCTGTAACTATGTTGTATACGGATTTTGCAGTGTCTAGGTTGAATTTTTTTAGCATTCCCTTACATCAATCAACACGAGCATCGTTTTGAGCTTCGGTCAAATTATGCGGAGTCCATCAAGAACAGATCTTTTTCACAGCTAAATGTTCATGCAAAATCGAATGTATTGCAGTCTGCGATATGCCAAAGGATGTCTCTCTCTCACGGTGTAACATGCCTTCTTCAATTATTTTGCGCACAGCATCGATGTTTTTTTTCAATCACAACCGATTTTGGTCGACCTTCACGAGATTTATCACTGACGGACGCACGACCACGACGAAATTCTGTAGATCAATTTTAAACAGTCTTTTCTGATGGTGCTTCATTACCAAAAGTTGAACGACGCGAATCTATGCATTGTTGTTGTGTTAGGCCTTAACTAAAATTGTAAAAATTCATCCAACGAAAACCTTTACGAGTAATATCCATTTTTTCACTAACATGTTTTTTTTAAACGCTCGACAACAAACTACTCGATCTGTTTATAAGCTGCCTCTGATTTCACAATAACAAATGTTAATTTTTATGAATATAGTAATGACACATTTCAATATTGCCATCTAGTGATCGTTTGTAAAATCATAAACGGTAATCCTCGTATTTCTGTACCAATTTTTGTTAGTTTAATATAATGATAATTTATCGAATTATTTCAATTCCTTTGAAACCTGTTAAATGCGGTGATTTAATATACTTAGATACGGCTTTCTCCGGACAAAAAAAAAACTTGGATAGGGTATTAAGGTGGAACTACATGAAAGATTTAGCAGAGATTTGTACTTTGGTAAAGATTCTTCGGTGCTAACTCTAATCGTTCGTCTAATAGCGAATGAACTCGACAAAGAAAAAATAAAACAATATAAATAAGACTTCTGTTTGATTAACTTGATAAGTTTCTATTTTTATTGCAGAGGTTAAATATTTCTAGAAGTTCAATTCGCATTTTTTAACATTTTAAATCTGTAAAACTAAATTCATTGCAAATCGCAAAACAGCAAATGAATGGCAAAGAAGTGTAGGTTGTAGATAAATATACCAGGTCTACAAGTATGAAATGCGGATTTTTTTCAAACTTGCCGCGCAAACAGAGTGTATAGTTCAAAGTTTCAACACATATGGCGTTTTGTTAAGTTATCATTAAGTGTCAAATGCGTATAGGTTATAATTTGAAAAGTGATCATATAGTTTTGTTTTACTGTGTTAAAATTGTCAAATTTTGTGCCAAATAAAAAGCATTCGCGGACAGTACTACTGTTTTGTTTTCAATTGAAAAAAACTGCTGCTGAATCGTACCGACTGCTTCGAGAAGCTTATGGTGAATATGCTCCATCGCAAGATACGTGTGAACGATGGTTTCGGCGTTTCAAAAGTGGTGACTTTGATCTTACAGACAAAGAACATGGAAAACCTCCAAAAAAATATGAAGATACAAAATTGGAAAATTTGCTACAGGAAGACGATAGTCAATCACAAAAGCAACTAGCAGAGCAGTTAGGCGTTAGTCAACAAGCTGTTTCCAATCGCCTACAAAAGATGGGTAAGATCAAGAAAGTCGGCAGATGAGTTCCACATGCATTGAATGAGAGGCAGATGGAAAAACGCAAAAACACTTGTGAAATTTTGCTTGCACGATACAAAAGAAAGTCTTTTTTGCATCGTATCATTACTGGCGATGAAAAATGGATTTATTTTGAAAATCCCAAACGCAAAAAATCATGGGAACCCAGGCTCACCATCCACATCAACTGCAAGACCGAATCGTTTTGGCAAAAAGACAATGCTCTGTACTTGGTGGGACCAAAAAGGGTGTGGTCTATTATGAATTGTTAAAACCTGGTGAAACAGTTAATACCCAACGCTACCAACAACAACTGATCGAATTGAACCATTCGCTGCTCATAAAACGGCTAGGTAATCTTTCTTCGCGATAACGCTCCATCACATAAGGCAAAAGCAGTATTTAAAACATTGGAGGCACTCAAGTGGGAAGTGCTACCCCATGCCGCTTACTCACCAGACTTGGCCCCTTCAGATTACCACTTGTTCGCATCGATGGGTCACGCACTTGTCGAGCAGCACTTTTGTTCATATGAAAATGTGAAAGAATGGCTAGATGAATGGTTTGCGGGGAAAGGGGAAGAGTTCTAATGGCGAGGTATTCACAAATTGCCTGAAAGATGGGAAAAATGTCTAACTTCTAATGGAGCATACTTTGAATAAATAAACTTTTACTGTTCTTTTGAGTTTAATGTGTTTTATTTAAAAAAAAAATTCGCATTTCATAATTGTAGACCTGGTATTTGTCTGTAGAGCCCTGTGCGGATAACCTTTTCGATATTCGCATCCGAACCGCATCCACATATCCAATATCCGCATCCGCATATTTATTTCCAACATAATTTAAAAAATAAATAAACATGTAAAACAATAAATATGAATGCTATTATTAAAGTGTGGCCAATCTAGGTCTTAGTATGGTTTAGTACGACCTAGATGGAATTATTCTAAAAATTCCCTTCTCCTGCACCCTTTCCTGAACCAAGTCCTGAACCAAGGGAGGTTCATCTAAAAGTATGAAAAAATTCTGTGATGTGTAATGCGAACCAGATTAATACTCTAGGAATTTTAGATCTGTTAATTATTTCTTGCAACACAGTGCTACAATATTTATCTGACTAACTAGCTGGATAGCTATAGCTGGGCTTGATGCAAGCACACCTCAAATACGGTTGTTGTCTCTAGATAGACGCACGTGAATTATTCTTTCAAAAGTGAAAATTATGATTTTTAATACACGCCAACAATTTGTTACTTCATACTTCATCACTTACTAAATACCTACAAAATCCTGAAATTTATACTTGACATAATTTTTTTATTTTTGGTACTATTTTTAAAATTAAGTAAATTTATAAACATGATCGTTGTCATAAAATATATTCACTTTTACGTTATCTTTGATGGCATAAAATCAATATTTTTTATTGAAAATTTTTAATATAATATTTTTTTCTCCATTATTTTCCTGTTTGCATCTCTAAGGTAATGTTTGAAGGGTTTTCCAGGAAAATTTAATGAAAATTAAAGAAAAAAATTCATTACACAATCTCAGAGCTGTTTTGTTGGCATTTATAAAAAAAGTAAAACTAATTTTTTGCAAACACTTTTTATATAATTTTTTACTTTTAGTTAAAAAAATATTTTCAAGGTTTCATTAAGAAGTAATGAAATTAAAAGAAAATTTTTCGAGTTATGAAATAAAGAATGTACATGTTTAATTTTGTCCGTACGTAATATAATTAATGAATTAATAGGATTCGGACAAGTGAAAAAAGTCACGTTAACAATTTATTAAGAAAAACTAGAAATCGATTAAATATTACAGAACGCGGTGATTTACGATTATTAATAACTAATTTTACACCCAACATAGAAAGTATTATGGAAAAGCATCAACCACAACCATCGCATTAAATTTTAAAAATATATATATTATAATTATTTACATATAGAAATGAACGCATGGCCAGCAGTTCGCGCCTAGATATCTTGACGAAAACAACGTATGTATGTACATATGATTCCCTTTATTTCTTATGGGAAAATTCGACTCACCACTCGACGAAATCGCTATTCGACGCTTTTTCGACGAAAAATTGTTTAATAATATATATATATATATATATATATATATAAGGAGAAATAATAGTTCTTATTTACTCGTCAAATTTTATTAAAAAATATTATTACAAAATAATAATTTTACGAGACGTTTCGACTGGGACATCCAGTCATCTTCAGTCTATAAATAAAAAATATACAATTTTACAAATTTTATAAAACAGTCTTCAAAATAAAAATACAAATAAAATGTGAAAAATACTTAAAAATCAAGTTAAAGAACATTAAAAGAATTATAGATGATTAAAACAAAGCATTAAAATAATAAATAATATTAAATAAATGAATAAAAGTAAAAAAAAAAATTAAAAATTAAACTGGCGCCTAGCACCATTTTCTGAGAAAAATAATTTTTATATATATATATATATATTGAGGATTGTCCTTACAACTTCAACTTGATACATGGCGCTACACATTTATGCATTATAATAAAAAAAATAAAAAATTAGGGGATCTAAGTAGAAAAAAGGTTGGGAATCCCGGCTTTATACGAAGTTCATTTGCTCTGAACAGATGCTCAGACCATTGGAGATGACAATTAATGTATCAAAAATTTGTTATCACTTACTATATACCTATCTACAAAACCCTGAAATGTGTAAAAATTAACATTTAACACCCATTTTTAAAACATTGTATTGATATTAGCATATAACATTAATTATATAATTCATTTCTTAGAACAGTGACATTAGAGTTGAAAATAAAATAATGTTAATTTTTAACATTTGAAAATGCTAGTTATTTCTGTTTTATCCATGATTTAGTTATTTCTGACAAGAATCTATTAACTAAAACTGTAGATAAAAAAGTAATTCCATTAAAAAATTGAATTTTGCTGGAACGTTTTTAATTATTCGTGTGATCCAGTTTTTCCGTGAAATCAATCTGTCGCGCTCCAGATTGAACGGTCTACGGAGCTACTGTAATGCTATTACACTTTTCCTTTTAACATTACATGTAACAAGATTATGAATATTTAATAGTTGATAAACAAGAAGAAAATGCTTCTTTTTTTATACTTACTTATCAACATCTTGGGCAAACTTTTGTAAAAAAATAATTTAACGATTTTAATAACAAGATTTCTTGACCTAAAATTTTTACATTATATCAGAAGACGAGTGATGAAAAAGTTTTTTTAATTTACAAAACTATATTTACTTATTCATCAATATTTATATTGTCCCCTTTAAAATAGTTTCTTTTATTTTACGATCTTCAAAATACAAAGACCGTATATCTGTTTGTCCTCCGTGATTAGCAATAAATTATTTTGTCCTATCTAAACATGTCCTCATACATTACAATAAAATTAATTTACAATTACCTCTCGTATACATAAATCATGTTAAATCCTTAGTTAAATTATACGTTCATAGATGGCTCTATCAATATTAATTACAAATCGAAACTTTTAATCCAGTTTAATCTTATTTTTACTTTTTACAAACATGGAGAAGTAGAGAGAAGACAAGATAAATTCCAACAATAGCAGAAGGAAAGCACCAAATACTTTTAAATAATTGAGAAGTTTGTGTTTTGTAGCCAACAAATTGTAATCCTATTTTAAATATTTAATAGCTTAAGACTGCAGAGAAGATAGGTTATTTACATAGATCGAGAGGATTATTTTTAAAAATACAACGAATTACAAAAAAAGGTAAAAAACAAGAAAACGGCATATACTCTCAGTTCTCATACAACAAACTATTACATTTTTATTGTGTTTGTTTATTTAATATAATCTTCAAATAAATCTTCAGCCAGAGATTAATTTTATACTTATTCTTGCCATAGATACTGTTACGAAGTTTTCAGTGAAATTTTATGATATGCTTAAAGACTTTTATGTTGTTACAAACGACCACTAGATGGCAATATTGAAATGTGTCATTACTATATACGTAAAATATGACATTTGTTATTATGAAATCAGTGGCAGCTTATAAATTAACCGAGTAGCTTGCTGACAGCGAGCATTAAAAAAACAAATTGGTAAAAAATGGATATTACTCGTGAAGGTTTTCGTTGGATGATTTTCTACGATTTTAGTAAAGGCCTAACTCAACAACAATGCATAGATTCGCTTCGTTCAACTTTTGGTAAAGAAGCACCATCAGAAAAGACTGATTACAATTAGTTTGCAGAATTTCGTCGTGGTCGTGCGTCAGTCAGTGATGAATCTCGTGAAGGTCGACCAAAATCGGTTGAGATTCAAAAAAAACATGGATGCTGTGCGCAAAATGATTGAAGAAGATTGATATGTGACTTACCGTGAGATAGAGGCATCCTTTGGCATATCGCAGACTGCAATACTTTCGGTTTTCCATGAATATTTAGCCGTGAAAAACATCTGTTCTCGATGGATTCCGCATAATTTGACCTAAGCTCAAAACAGGCTCATGTTGATTGATGTAAGGGAATGCTAAAAAAATCAACCTAGGCACAATTCGTGTACAACATCGTTACAGGTGACGAAACTTGGATTTATTCATATGAACCGGAAACTAAGCAACAATCTACTGTTTGGGTCTTCTAAGATAAACCGAAACCCACAAAAGTTGTGCGTTCACGAAAGCACTTGAAAATGAAAGCTTGTTTCTTCCGTTGTACTGGACATGTCGCAACCATTCCTTTAGAGGATCGGAGAATAGTTAATGCTGAATGGTATACAACAATTTTTTTGCCAGAAGTCATCGACAAAATCAAGGCAAACTACCAAAAACGTAGCATCATTTTTCATCATGACAATGCAAGCTCCCACACAGCACGTCTAACAATTGATTATTTGAAGGAGAAAGACATCGAATTAATGTCTCATTGCCCGTATTCACCTAATTTATCCCCTAGCTACTTTTTTTGTTCCCCAATGTCAAACAAAAAATGCGTGGACAATCTTACTGAGTGCATACACAGCAAATTAATGCGTAATACTCGCCACACAGGAAAACTATGGGTGACAGAAAAATTCTGACTGCATATTTGAATTCAGCGAGAAAAGTTACATTATAAACAATATCATTGTTCTGTATAACATTTCATCAGCACAGTTTTTACATATTTAAATTGATCAAAATCAAATAAAAATGTATGTAGAGACCATGGACTATTTGCTGATTCAGTCGCATTTCTTTTCCTTTTTTTACTGACCGCCAACATATCTAAGGGAGGTATTGTGATCATACCGATTTTGACGTTTCGAGATTTCGATGGATCTCCACGAATTGAGGTCCGTACATAACGTATTGACTATTTTTAGCATGATGTCTGTCGGTCTGTCTGTCCGTCCGTCTGTCTGTCTGTCTGTCTGTCGGTCCGTCCGTCTGTCTGTCTGTGTACACGTGCAGAGCAAATTCGGCTGAAAGGCTTTTTATGAAACTTCATATTTAAGCTTCTGCCATCAATGGCACAAGTTGATCAACATTTGGTAAAAATCGGTTGACTAAAAATGGGAGTTTACTCATGTCGATTTTAAGATTTTTGTGAATATTTCACAACAGAAAAATATTTCGAAAAAGATTATTGAACAAAATTTGCTATAAAAGCAATAACTATTAACTTTTATTTGAGACGTTTTTTCTCAATTTTTTCATATTTATATGTAACGTTTCCATGGTCAAGATAAATAATATCTCTGTTAGAAAATATTAGGCCATGTTATTTCTACTCTGCTGCTAGAATCTATTTTATATAAGTACTTTATGATGGCGGTCGTCCTGTGGTGGCTACACTGATTTTTTTGCTGTTACATTTCTATGAGTGTTTTAATAAATTTCCCAAATATATTCCTGATAATTAGTGACTCATTTCCATATATTAGTTTTCGTTTCCTTACGGTATATAATTAAGTTTTTCTTAGATCTGATCGTGAGATTTTCTAATCCTCCCTCCTTAGCCCAATTCTGTGTTCCCTACAGCTAAAAGCAGCCGTACATCCTCACCTAACAGATATTTAACTTTAGTCTTTCAAGTTTGTTAAAAGTAAATAATGGCAAGGGCAGAGAGCGAGTTGTTTAATAGTGATATTTGGGAAAGAGGATTACCCTTCACCGTCCGCCGTATGAATGTATCTAATTAAATAAATTACTACCGAATGAACCATGCTATTGTTCCCCGGTTCAACTACCGCTACCGCTTCATGTTACACTAAATGACTGCGGCTTCATCTTTTCAACATGCGCAATGTTTTCATTACAAGTCTTAAGTCAACAACCCTGTTAATGTAAACGATATTGTAAATACATTTTTCGAAATGTTTTTTGTTGCCTAATATTCGCAAAAATATTAAAAACAACACGAGTATACTCCCATTTCTAGTCTACCGATTTTTACCAAAAGTTGATCAACTCGTGCCATTGATGTCAGAAGCTTAAATATGAAGTTTCATAAAAATCCTTTTAGCCGAATTTGCTCTGCACATGTACACAGACAGACAAACAGACAGACAGACAGACAGACAGACGGACGGACAGCCGGACAGATAAACCGAAAGACATCATACTAAAAATAATCAAAACATTATGTAGGGACAATTCGTGGAGCTCCATCGAAATCTCGAAATGTCAAAATCGGTATGATCACAATACATCCCTTATAACGGGTGTTTTTTTTAGAGGTATAGAACTTTAAATTGCAATAAAACAACGATGGATTATTCGATTGACATGAATTTTTTTTTATTCGAAAGATAATCTTGTGGCATTACATTAAATCATACCAACAAGACGGCGCAACATGTCACACAGCTCGTGCCACAATCGATTTATTGAAAGACACGTTTGGTGACCGCCTAATTTCACGTTTTGGACCTGTGAATTGGCCTCCAAGATCTTGTGATTTAACACCGCTGGACTACTTTCTGTGGGGCTATGTATAGTCATTGGTCTATGCGGATAAGCCACAAACGCTTGACCATTTGGAAGACAACATTCGCCGTGTTATTGCCGATATACGGCCAAAAATGTTGGAAAAAGTCATCGAAAATTGGACGTCCAGATTGGACTACATCCGAGCCAGCCGTGGCGGTCATATGCCAGAAATCATATTTAAAATGTAATGCCACAAGATTATATTTCGAATAAAAAAAAATTCATGTCAATCGAATTTAAAGTTCTATACCTCTAAAAAAAACACCCATTATATGTTGGTGGTCGGTAATTACAGGTTCTGCTTCAACGTTTGGAACCAGCTATAAAATAGACGCCTTTCTTTGTAGCTAATAAATGAACGTAACATGGACCATATTACTTTTGAATGTACACAGATTGAAAAATGGTCATAAAACCTGAAAACAAGAGGCCTAGGATCACTTCAGGCATATGTGGTGCTATCTAAGGTTATTAAGCAAGGATTAGCATCATTATTCAGGAGCGATTTCTTGGTTATTTTGATCACATGACTCGACGTATTGATGATCTGGGGCTCCTAATTGTGGAAGGGAAAATAATCGGCAAGAATTATGTGGACTTGTGCTTCGAAGATGGACCGAATAATTGGCGAGCTGATAGGCGGAACAATTAAGATCAAAATTCATTTGAATTCTCAATAAAAAAATCAGCTGTGGACACCACAGGACCGATCGCCATCATAAAGTACTTGTATAAAATACATTCTAGCAGCAGATTAGAAATAACTTAGCCAAATATTTTCTAACAGAGATATTATTTATCATGACCATGGAAACGTTAGATATAAGTATGAAAAAATCAGCTGTGGCCACCACAGGACCGACCGCCATCATAAAGTACTTATATAAATTACATTCTAGCATCAGATTAGAAATAACTTGACCTAATATTTTCTAACAGAGATATTATTTATCATGACCATGGAAACGTTACATATAAATATGAAAAAATTGGGACTTCGAAAAATTTTACAGAAATTATTCGAAATTTTTCGTTTTATCAAAAAACGTCTCAACTAAAAGTTATTAGTTATTGCTTTTATAGCAACTTTTGTTTAATAAATTTTTTCGAAATATTTTTCTGTTGTGAAATATTCACAAAAATCTTAAAATCGACACGAGTAAACTCCCATTTTTAGTCAACCGATTTTTACCAAAAGTTGATCAACTTGTGCTATTGATTGCAGAAGCTTAAATATGAAGTTTCATAAAAATCCTTTCAGCCGAATTTGCACGTGTACACAGACAGACGGACAGACAGACAGACGGACGGACGGACGGACAGACAGACAGACAGACGGACGGACAGACAGACCGACAGACATCATGCTAAAAATAATCAAAACATTATGTAGGGACCTCAATTCGTGGAGATCCATCGAAATATCGAAATGTCAAAATCGGTATGATCACAATACCTCCCTTATATATGTTGGTGGTCGGTAAAAATCAGCTGTGGCCACCACAGGACCGACCGCCATCATAAAGTACTTGTATAAAATACATTCTAGCAGCAGAGTAGAAATAACTTGGCCTAATATTTTCTAACAGAGATATTATTTATCATGACTATAGAAACGTTACATATAAGTATGAAAAAATGAGACTTTTTATAAAAAAAAAATCGAAATTTTTCGTTTTATCAAAAAACATCTCAAATAAAAGTTATTAGTTATTGCGTTATAGCAATTTTTTTTAAATAATTTCTTTCGAAATATTTTTCTGTTGCTTATTTAGCAAAAATCTTAAAATCGACAAGAGTAAACTCTCATTTGTAGTCAACCGATTTTTACCAAAAGCTGATCAACTTTGCTAAAAATAGTCAAAATGTTATGTAAGGACCTCAATTCGTGGAGATCCATCGAAATCTCGATATTTCAAAATCGATATGATCACAATACCTCCCTTATATATATTAATTGTTGAGTTAACGTGAAGTTTAGGATAAGGTAAACTTAAAGAGATTCTTTACTTCACAAATTATTTTATTTTCACTATACGTACATTTCGGCTACATTTTGGTTTTATTCAACTACTGAAGATGGCTACTTCGTAGCCGAAATGTACGTATAGTGAAAATAAAATAATTTGTGAAGTAAAGAATCTCTTTAAGTTTCCCTTATATATGTTGGCGGTCGGTAAAAACTATAAGGATTATCGTACATATCTTACGTGTTGGTATAAAAATAGCATGTTTTAATAAAGTAGTGAAATAAAACAGATCCGTCCCTGTTTGCGACGTTTGTTAGTTTCATTGTACATAAAGTTATCTGTCCTTCCTGCGAGAGACAACCTGGAACTTCCCACCTCTCCACCCTCTCCACCCTCTCCCTCCTCTCCCTCCGTCAAGCTGCAGTTGGGGAGAATAGAAACCTGTAATTAAGAGCAATTCATTTGCAAAATGTTATTTCCATGGCTTAGTTTGCATGTTTCCGTCCCTCTAACTGTTATTGTGTTATATCTTTTAAGTCAACTGTTCCGTAGATACTTGTAAGCTGCTAGCTGGTAGCTGGTATTAGGTACACTCGTTACTATACCTGTTATGATCATTTGTACTTTTTAACAAGTACACACGCAGAACGTGTAACGTGTATGACAGTAAAATTCACACATGAATGAATATATCTTTAACTTTACTATTCAAACATATCGAATTTTATATTCTGAGACATTTTCACACACATTTGCCAACTCACGCCTAATTTCTTCAAGAAAAACACCGTTTTCTCAAGGATTGTTGGTCAAGTTGATTGTTGGGTTTGCAACATTGCTAGGAAACTAGATAACAAATTGAACATATCTTCTACGAGGTGTGTAAATTAAGTAACCGGACTAGCAACATAGCGTTTGATTTGGCAATATTTGGCAGGCGGGACTTGGAGAGGTGGAAGGTGAATATAGGATACACCTTCAGTCCGAATTCAAACTCGCTAGAGTAATTTTGTTAGCGATTTTTTTCGTGAAACAGTTTTTTGCTAGTGTGTTCTAAAAATGAGTGACATTCATTTCGAGCAACGGTGTGCTATCAGATTTTGCTTCAGGCTTGGGCACAGTGCAACAGAAATTCTTGCAAAACTTCAGCAGGCCTTGTCGTAAGGGGCGCCTGTCGACCCCATTCGAGTAACGAGCTTTATTTTTAATATGTATATATATATTTAATTTGTATTGCAATTATTTGTTTTAATTTGTTTTGTATTATTTTGACATTGATTTTTATTACTTTTGTTACTTCATCAATTTTATTAGTTTATTTTTCATTGATTTTATTATTTTGTTTTTTCGCCTTGAAATTTGCTTTATTGTATTTTTTAATGTATATTTGGCAAGTCGATAATATGCTGTACGTGACATCCGGGTGTAATTTGATGTATTTTTTCCTTTTTAATAGACGCATAGTCAGCAAGTACGACTTACTGTTTATGCGACTCAATTCTTTATATGATTCGTTTCAAGATTATAAATTTCAGTTGTTGTTTAGCTTTCGCGGTAAAAGGGCATATTTTCGGCTCGACAAGTCATGAAACTTTAATTATTTCATCTTCAAATGCTTTTTAAATAATAATAAATTAGATTCAAACTGATTTGACGAGTTTTATTTCACGACCCTTCACATGTGGACCACTTCAATCCCAAAAACGTAACAAACAAAAATATTAAAATAGCTTTACGGCAGCCTACAGAGACAGTGTTTTGTCAAGGATCCAGGTGTATTTTTTTGGTGTATTAAGCCATTTTCAGAAGGAAGAGAGTTGGTTGAAAATGAATCGCTCAGCGGAAGGCTTTCATCTTCAAGAACCGATGAAAATGTCGACAAAATCCGGCATCTTTTGCGTTCAGATCGTCGGTTGACAGTTAAAATGATCGGGGAAATGTTGAAATTGATACACTATCGTTCATCAGATTTTGACCTGCATTTTAAATAATCTGTTGAACTCTGAACTTGTGCCCCAGCATAATAAACCATATGACAAAATGGAATAAATGTGACCAAAGTAATACGCTCTGACTACATTTTGCAAGGTTTTTTACTTTCCAGCATTCATGGGATATAACAAAATACTTATTAATTTTCGCGAAACCTCTAAGAGACACTCGTGGAACTCTAGGATTCCGGGGAAGCCCGGTTGGTAAACACTGGTTTAGGGAAAGGGGGGTTGTTGTCAGAATCCGAGTTACGCAAAATTCTAGCTACGCAATGCCTTCCGGAAATAAACTATTTTGTCGGGGAACGTTTGAAATTGTACGTGAAGAATTAGGAATCCATTAACAAAATTGTAAACTGTGACAAACCAATGGATATGGATTTAAATAATTAAGTCTGCTGTATTTATCTCCAAACAGACTTCTTTTTAATTAGAGTAATATAAAATTTATTTTCGTTTATTTTGTGTCAAGACAATGTTATATGTGTGGTTGTCCCCAAAGCGAAGGAACATGCGAGAATATACGAGAGAACGACTATAGTATAATAGAAAAGCGTGTACAGGGATTTTCTCAAGAATAATAACATGTCAAAAAGGAATTGAATTACGAACTATGACATACTATAGAAGTGTTTGTGTACAAGACTTCTTTGTACTGGGAACTCTGTCACAAAGATTTATTCAATATATTGTTAAACTACGTAAATTATTAGATACCTTATTAAAGCACAAGAGTACGTAAAAAACAGAGATTTAATACAACAAGACTGAAAACAGAGCGACCATCTATTGTCCTATGACATATACAACCATTACACTATTTATGTCATTACATTTGGAATCATAGCTTAGGTTATTCTAAAATAAAAATTTGAGGGACACTCAGAAAAGGCTGAGATACAGGAAATCAATAGATGCTAGGACCATGAAACTTTAGGAGTGTTCAAAATAGTCCTTTCCAGTATCTATGCATTTTTAAAAACGAATTTTTCAAAAGCGGACAAGAATTTTGGGGGATAATTGCAGTATCATGTGCGTACATGCCTATTGCTGCATGAGATGTGGGAATGGCAAAGATTTTAAATGAAGTTGGGCCTAAAATGCTGCCTTGTGAGACTCCTAGTTTAGTGAGCTTTAATTCTGAGATTCCGTTATTAATTCTGACTTCAAAGATTTGGCCTTCCAGGAAAGAAAATAGTATAGTACTAATATATTATGGTGTAGTAATTTTCAAAGTATTGTAACATACTTTTGGGGCTGTAACAATAGGCATGCTGAGTTAGTAATGACAAGGGCGGACAGGGTAATAAAAAGAGGTATTTTGCAGGGACGTGTTTAGTCTGTCTTTAAGGGGGGGGGTAGGGTCTGATAACCACATTTTAAGCATATTTTTGTGTTTTTTTTTCAAATCTATGGTAAAATTTATTCATTTTCAAACTAAGAACATATATTAAGTATATTTTGAAGAAGATACAAAAAAATTTTGAAGGAAAAATATGGCGAAATGAGCCAGCTGTGGCAAATCTTCTCAGACTCCGGGAAAAAAATTAGATTTTGCGGTGACCAGCATAACTCGTCACTGGATCATCTGAAATCAAAAATCCAAAAAGATTTTGGTAGTTTATGAGTTTGCCGAGGTAATGACGTTCAGTTTTTATTTTTAAAATAATTTTTCAGTTTTTTGCGTTACTTAGAAGACAAAAAAAATTAATTCCCCCTAAAAAAAAACCTAAAAATGAGTATATTTGTGATTATTAAATAAAAAGAAACCATGAAAAAAAATATCTCAACGTCGTTACCTCGGCAAACTCATAAACTAACAAAATCTTTTTGGATTTTTGATTTCAGATGATCCAGTGACGATTTATGCTGGTCACCGCAAAATCTAATTTTTTTCCCGGAGTCTGAGAAGATTTGCCACAGGTGGCTCAATTCGCCATATTTTACCTTCAAATTTTTTGTATCTTCTTCAAAACATACTTTATATATGTACTTAGTTTGAAAATGAATAAATTTAACCACAAATTTGAAAAAAATTCACAAAAATATGCTTAAAATGTGGTTATCAGACCCCCCCCCCTAAAAAATAAACAACTGATTGAGAAATAATATGACTCGTTTTATTTTAAAATAATAATGTAATTATAATATACAAATCATTATTGAAATTTGTCAAAATAAATAATTTAATAAAACATAATAAAAGTAAATTTTAAGTAAATGCAGTACGATTTAAAAACATTTTTTGATTGCATATACTTACATGCGTCTTTAAATATTTTTTACCTTTAGACATGAATATTATAAATACGGCCCATTCTAGGTAATTGACATTAATATTTATGGCCTGCTGTCCTTTTTGGTACCCACATGCTGTTAATCCCACTAAACTGTCGTTAAATAATTGTAGATCACCAAGCCATGTTACAATACTTTGAAATTTACTAAAATTGGCCCAAAGGATTTCACATTTGAAACAGTTTAACCAGACTTTATCGAAGGCCTGTACTATATCTAGAAAATGTACTGTTTTCGAAACCAGTTTCTATTATTTCTGTGAGCCTTAGTAATTGTTGGATTGTGCTATGCTACCAAACCGGAACTTTAGAAGTATTTTTAAATTTTCAAGTTGTTTATCGAGTCTGCTAAGAATGAAAAAAACTATTTGTTAAATTTTAGAGAATTAAGATATATTGGGTTGTAAGGGGTTAAATAAAAAGTTTAAATAAAAAAAGTGGTAAATAATATTACTGTTAATGCAGTAAACTAACCATGAAGTAACTCAATATCTATTTCCTCTTCAAAGAAAATCTTCTCTTTCTCTTTAAAACTTGTTCGTTTGTTTTATGTTTACTTATTGTTAGAGTTCGTTCAGACACTCTACAAAAATTTTAATGCAACAAAATTGTGTTGGGAACTTTTAAGGTTGTAGCATTACGATGTTTGACAAGAATTTCAATTCTCTGGGAAGTTTTGTGATTTTTTTTTTTTTACTTCTACTCGGGTTTTTCTCTTGGATGGTAAATAAATAACTCGTTGTCCATTAAAAAGAACAAAGAATGATGTGCTAAAAGTACCGCATTAAATATTAAAGGAAACATTTCATTCTGAACGCGATGCGCGTCAGTAATCCTACATTAAATAATTGGTGGAGTGGTTACGTTTATTGGTAAATCATTTACACGTGTACATACTTTCGTCCTGTTTGCAGTGTCGTGTCATTGAATATATGCATTTAAACAATAAAATATGTAACAACAAGATGTAATATGAAACTATTAAATAGAGTATTTCATTGTTAGTTCATACGCGCACAAATTAATACCAGAATGGCCTCCTTCATTCCGTAAGATTTTCCACAATCGTTTTTACAGTATCCTGTTGAAAGTATTCTGTAACTTATCAATAGTGCACTTTTAACAGAGTTGCGTCGCTCTTGAGAGGATACCTAAGAATATGTCCTCTTTGAAAAGTGATATTGTTTTTCTCACATTTGTACTTGTTGCTTACACACGTTTGTAAATATTTGAAGGTTAGTATGATTTCAATGGTTTTATATATGGAAATATATATATTTTTGTTGATTTTTATATTTTTTTCTGTATTATTTAACTTATTTTTATTAAACATATAGGATATTTCTAAATAAAATTTAACTAATCTAAATAAACTGTTGTATGGTTTTGCACCATTGCATTGCTCCAATGGCATCTGCAATGGGTTAAATAAACTAGAATCTCATACATTTTAATTTATAAAAAAAGATAGATAATGGAACAGGCATCCACTAGTCGCGAACTTCCATAGCCACGTCATACTAGAGACTAGTGGAGTTAAATACACACGGCTGTATCCCAAACCTTGACGATACGCAGACGCGGCAATTATGCTAGAACCAATGCCCGTGCAATATGAAGTGTACCGAGAAACACAAATGATCACTGTTAGAAAGCTTTCATACCATCCAAAACACCTACTATCAGGACTAAAAGTTTATCTTTATACCCTAGATTTAGATTTCGAAGCTAAAACAAAAGACAGATATAATTGAGACACATATTATCGTTTCTGAGTAACAAATCGATCGGAGATCGTAACCAAACAAATGTTTGTATATCCAGGAGGGTTATGTCTGGCTCAGTGACTGTCATTAACCTGGAGGTGGGGAAGGAGTTATTTCAATAAATGCGGCACTTGAAATTTTCCACCACCGATTCTATGTCAGAAGGGACGGTATAATCGGTGTTGGATTACTCGTAATACCATAGGCACATCTACGATGGTAGTAGAGTACACGGAGAGCTGCATTATATCGAAACACGGAAGTCAAAGCTGCAAGAGATGGACAAGCAGACAGAATGTGCAAAATTGTTGCATGATGGTGGTGATAAAATTAATAGAGTATGGACTCCGTGCTTTGGAATATGTGATCCTTGTAACACCATCCTAACACACAAACACAAAACCTTTCGTTTCCGATCTCAAACCGGCCGACTTAAAAAACGAGAACGTAAGTTCGGTGGACAACTACTGACAGAATTTAATATTGGAAGAATACAGCGTGCATACTTTTATTCATGTGTTTTTTTGTCAACATGTTTATTTCCCAACATTTCACCAAAATGGTAACACTGTTGTACTACAGTGTTTTCCCTGACGGGATTCAAGTGTGCCTGATTGAATATCGTTGCTGCTCATCGCGCTGCCTGGTAAAGAAACACCCCTTTTGCGACTATATTTGTGCTCACTAAAGAATTGTAATAGTGCCTCCTGAAATTTAAGAATATTGTTAGCTGTAACCATGACGAATCGATCGTGCAAGCACTCCAAATTAAATAATCTCCGATCCGCATTCTGACTAGAAAAGTAAATACACTGCACAGAGAATTTAAGGTGAAGACTGCGGATGACGTTCATGATCTTTCTGGTGTTCTTGTCGAGATTATTATTATCTAAATGGGGTTTGTAGTTCCGCCAGTATTGTCCAGGTTTTCTCCACAACGTGTTCTGCACAGACAAGACGTTCAACCTCTAACCTCCACAGAAAAGGTCGAGGGAGTATTATCCCAGTAAGCAGCCGCATTCCAAAATCTGTCGATGTACGACCGACATGGCTGTCACCAAATCCAGCGTACTACAAATGCGAAGCGATCCGAGAAGGACGGTTTTTTGCATTCTGTAGACAGAAAAGGTAGCAGAAGGTGTGCGGACGGATATAGTTTCGATTTTCCTCCTGAAAGCAGCTCTAATAAGGCCACCCAGTACACCCAAATACATGACTACGTGCTTATTATTGTTATTATAATTGTCAATTTTTATTAACAGCATTTAACCATGATTTGACACACTGATATCGTCATTTTTACAACAATTTATAATTTTAAACCTAATAGAATTATAAATTGGAAATAATTGCAAGAATTGTTGGTATAAATAGTTTTGTCCTTTAGCAACAAACGGTTGGTTGGTATTTAACCGCTAAACCCACTCAACACTAATTAAAAGTAGTTTCATTTATCATTAAAATTAACGATAAGAGAAAAATACAAGTTACAATTGTAGCGAGCGTCCGCTGCAAGTTGGAGAACCGGCTAATGTTAGGGGTAAACGCTAAATAATGAGACACAGTCGGGTTTTTCAACAAAATATTTATTTTTTGTAATTAATTATACTTTGTCTTTATTACTGCTGATAAATTACTCAAAAACAAATGTGGAAAGATACATTTTCATAAAACTGTCTTATGACACTTCTAATTCTCTTTAAAAATTAATTTAAATAAAATGTACAGTTGAAACTTGTAAGGCAAATATAAATAAATTATCTTTCAATTTTTGTTTCAAGGATTTTAGTCAACTCGATCGTCTCTGGTCAAGAATTCTGTTAAATCAAGCCTTATAATCTCTATGCAGTGGAAAACTTTATGCATATAACATTCTTCTTCTTCGAATGACATTATTTATGATGTATTGTCATCTTAATATGGGTCGTAGCGATGATAAAAGTTTTTGATAGCGGTAGTACTAGCGCTAGAATTTGGGATAGGATAGTGGGTTAGAAGCCGGGCTAGATACTAACCCAGGAATTTAAACCGTTTATGGGTATACAGGTAATACGAGAGCTACTTTTTAAGTTTATACAAAACCTACGAAAGATTTTTTTTTTTTTTTTGGAACAAACTTTTACTTTTCAGAATATTTGCCTTTAAGATTTATACACTTTTGCAAGCGTTCAAACCAATTCTCGAAATAGTTTTTCCACTCTGAAGTTGATATCTCAAAAACATGGTTTTCGAAGCCTTCAATAGCTTCTTGAGGTGATAAAAATCGCTATTGAGTTTTGACATTGGCGAACAATAAAATTCGCTATGGGATAAATCAGGTGAATACCGGCAATGAGACATTAATTCGATGTTTTTCTCCTTCCAATAATCAATTGTTTGACGTATGGTCATGAGCTTGTATGGTCATGATGAAGAATGATGTGACGTTTTTGGTTATATTTCCTGATTTTGTTGATGTCTTCTGGCAAACTATTGTATACCATTCAGCATTAACTGTTCTCCGATCCTCTAAGGAATGGTTGCGACATGTCCAGTACAATCGAAGAAACAAGCGATATTTTCTTGGAAGTGCTTCGTGAACGAACAACTTTTGTGGGTTTCGGCTCATCTTAAAAAGAACCAAACAGTGGATTGTTGCTTAGTTTCCGGTTCATATGAATAAATCCAAGTTTCGTCACCTGTAACGATATTGTATACGGATTTTGCAGTGCCTAGGTTGAATTTTTTTAGCATTCCCTTACACCAATCAACACGAGTCTTTTATGAGCTTCGGTCAAATTATGCAGAATCCATCGGGAACAGATCTTTTTACAGCTAAATGTTCATGCAAAATCGAATATATTACAGTCTACAATATACCGAAGGATGTTTCCATATCACGGTAAGTCACATGCTGATCTTCTTCAAACATTTTGCGCACAGCATCGATGTTTCTTTGAATCACAACCGATTTTGGTCGACCTTCACGAGATTCATCAATGACGGACGCACGACCACGACGAAATTCTGAAAACCAATTATAAACAGTCTTTTCTGATTGTGCTTCATTATCAAAAGTTGAACGAAGCGAATCTATGCATTGTTGTTGAGTTAGGCCTTAATCGTAAAAAATCATCCAACGAAAACCTTCACGAGTAATATCCATTATTTCACAAATTTTTTAACGCTCACCGTCAGCAAACTACTCGTTCAATTTATAAGCTGCCAATGATTTCACAATAAAAAAAGTCAAATTTTTCAGTAGTGACACATTTCAATATTGCCATCTAGTGGTCGTTTGTAAAAACATAAAAGGTAAGCCTTGTATAACTTATAAAATGAAACAGTGAATAAATTGCAGAGTACGAATTTATATCTTGGATCATTGTCATTATGTTCAAATCAAATATGTTTCAATAAGGGAACGAGGAATCTCCCACTTTTCTCTGTTTTGTTTGTAGATTTTTCATTTTTAATTAATAAACATAAGGTTCTGAATAATTCATAATGTTTTGGTTGTGATAATCTGATTCCATATTCTTATAATATCGATCTTGTGTTGGTTTTCAGTTGGACAGTATCATCATGACATGCATATACTATATGTATGTATATATGCAAAATACAAACATGAATTCTTCGACTCATCTCTGAGCAATGTAAATTCACGCCAAACAAAATTTTATTTCACATTTCGCTGTGAAATTCATTACACATCACGCTGGCAAAGGGCGCAAATTAATGCCATATATATATTTTAATTAAATTAAATAATTTGCTAGTTCATTGTTAAATACATAGATAGCAGTTTTTCAATGTTTAATTAAATTTAAGTTAGTTACAGAATTTATAATGAGTAAATATTATATAAAATGTATCATGTATAAATTTTAAATCTTTTTTCTGATACATGGTTTGATATTTGATATGGTTTGTACGGTATTACGGTTATATTCAAAAGTTCGTCCCGTTTTTTTGACATATTTTGGAGATTTATTTCTTAAAAATAATATCGTCTAAATGTAGACTCTCGCGTTCTCTGCACTCATTTAATCGAACAGTAAAATTACTTATGACGTCTCGGCAGGTGGACTCAGGGATGGCTGCCATTTCGTGACGGATATTTTCTTTCAAACGCGCCAGTGAAGTCGGTTTATTGGCGTAAACTTTAGATTTAAGATAACCCCATAGGAAAAAGTCCATAGGGGTTAAATCTGGACTGCGTGGAGGCCAATTTATGTCACCTCTCCGGGAGATCAATTTGCCTGAGAAAATTTCACGAACTCGTGGCAGAGACATATTGGACGTGTGTGAAGTTGCTCCGTCCTGTTGGAACCATGTTCTTTGGTTATAGCCAGGAAAGTTTTGCAGTTCAGGTACCAAGAAGTTGTCTAACATCTCCACATAACGCTCTGAATTCACTGTAACTGCACGCCCCCTTTCGTCTTCAAAAAACTAAGGGCCGATAATTCTTCGCGCCGACATCGCAGCCCATACGGTCACTTTAGGCGAATGTAGGGGTTTCTGATGTTTGCGTTTCGGATTCGTTGCACTCCAGTTTCGGCAGTTCTGCTTATTTACGTGGCCATTAAGTTGAAAACGAGCTTCATCCGAAAACAAAATGTTGGTAAACGTTGAAAATCGCTCAATCACCTGATTTACGAAATTAAGCCTCTGACTGGCATCTTGGGGCTTTAATTCTTGCACCAATTGAATTTTGTAGGGGTGCAGGTTTAGGTCTTTGTGCATAATGCGATGTAATGATGATCTATGCACATTTAAAGCACTTGCGCGCTTCCGAATTGAAAGGTTCGGGTCGTCACGAACAGACTGATTAACATTCTCCACATTTTCTACCGTTCTTGATGACCTAGGTCGCCCGGATTTTGATTTATCCAGCGTTGTACCAGTCTCTTTAAACTTGTCGAATGAGAGGAATGCTTGGCGCATCATTTAAGTAGCGAAAACCTCGAATACTGCAGAATTTTCTACGCGCTACAGTCGCCGAATCACCGTTTTTGTAAAACTCTCGCACGCATAACGCGCGGTCTGCTCCCGAGAAACGCTCCATAGTTGCTGAATTCCCAAGAGCCAGGCTACCGATTGACATAACCCCCGCGCCCCTCGGATACGTTGCGTTCACGCAGTAAGCTAAATAAATATAAAATTTCTTTTGAGACACCTTGTACTATAACTGTAGTCCTGTAACTGCAATCCTGTAATTGTCATGTTCTGAGTCATAAATGATCCAGGAACTATGATTTACGCACAAGAATGAATATTTAAGTATTTTCTCTTATGGGTCTTATAGCATGCCTCTAGCGGTAATATAATTACTAATACAATCTATTGTTTCTAATTTTGGTCAGTTTGATTACTGTTTGATCGCGTTGATAAAGGTGCAGTTGTAAATGTGCGTGAAACCGAGGAACGTTCTAACTAAAGCTCTTAATGAATTTCACTCTAATTTTTCGAGTAGCGTGAGTTATTTATTGTTCTATCCGGAGAGGTAAAAGATAAATACCTATGTAAACTATGTGCATTAACTGGCCGACCTAGTTAGATAATACAGAGCCGTAATGAGGATTATTTATCACGTCCGTACTAAGGGGGTGGGGAAGTGTCACCAGGGTAAGCAAATAATTAGACAAACCGCGCATTAGTCAATCTCTCAACGTATGGTCTTAATTCATAGATAAAATTTTCAATGTTTCGCATAGACAATTAGGATATATTTATATCGTCACTCCTGTATTTGTTTGTCTCTCTGTCACTGTGGCAGATATTGTAGTCCAATAATTAAATATGCAAGGTTGAAATTTGAATCCGGGTTCTTGTAAGTTAGAATGATCGGGGAAGAATTCATCAGATTTTGACCAATGAATTGGGGATGAGAAAAAATGCGCCATGTAACACAGCCATTACAATAAACGAGTTTTTGGCCAGTAAAAGCATTCCTGTGGCTCCTCAGCCTCCTTAATTGCCTGACTTGAGTCCTTGTGACTTTTTCCTCTTCCCAAGATTTACTCAAACACCATTTATTCAAAAAATGTTCTAAAAATATATTGCCCCACGCAGTGGGTATAAACAGAAAACATGAAACAATTCTAGATAATGTATATGGAATAGTATAAGAGTTAGTCAGTTACTTAAAATTTTTGGCGCACAGCAACAAAGGCTATATGCGCCTAACGCAGCCCATCTAAATGACTACGCTGCATAATAAAAACAATAAATTAGACAATAAATAAATAAACAATATCATGAAAATTACGCACACTCAATAAAAGAAATCTTGCACGGACAAATACAAATAAATAAAGTAAAAAATCTCTTCGAAAAAATTAACAGACTTAGGGTGATGGTAAGAGGCTGTAAAGAAAGTATAAGAAAAAATAAGAAAAGTTCTCAGATTCTTGACTTCCAGCCATAGATATAGTGACAGGAATGTTTTAACTTTCCAAAAACTTGTTTATTGAAATTGCTGTATGACAAGGCGCATTTTTCTCAATCCCAATTCATTGGACAAAATCTGATGAACAATAGAGTGTCAAATTCAACTCATTCCCGACCATTCTGACTGTCAACCGACGATCTGAACGCACAAGATCCCGGATTCTGTCGACATTTTCATCGGTTCTTGAAGATTAAGGCCTTCCGCTGCGTGATTCATCTTCAATCAACTCTCTTCCTTCTAAAAATGCCTTAAACCACCAAAAAACCTGGATCCTTAACAAAATACTGTCTCCGTAGGCCTGCTGAAGTTTTGCAAAAGTTTTCGTTGCACTGTGCCCAAGTCTAAAGCAAAATCTGATAGCACACTTTTGCTCCAAATGAATGTCACTCATTTTTAGAACGCACTAGAAAAAACTGTTTTACAAAAAAAATCGCTACGGACAACAAAATTACTCTAGTGACTTCAAACTCGTACTGAAGGCGTATCATTTGTTCACCTGACGCCCCTCCAAGACCCGCGTCCCAAATGTTGCCAGATCAAACGCTATGTTGCCAGTTCGGTTACTTAGTTTACACACCTCATAGTATCTCGTTGGGTAAAATGAATAGAACTAAAAGGAGACTCTATTGAAATATAAATCGCATTTTGGTAAAGAAAAACATCCATTTCGAAGTCGTTGACTTCGACAAGAATTAAGCACCACTCTTATACAGACATTGTGTTAATACTTACGTTAATCTGTCCACTTACTACTTATCATACAATATCTGAAACCATTAAAGCCTATTCAATAGACCTTTTCAACAGATTAAACAAAAATACATAAATGTATTATTGTACTGGTTTATTAATGATGCATTCTATATCTGTTATTGAAATAAATCAAATAAAAGTTAATACGTCCCAAAGTACTCATATATTAATGGTCAATTTTTTAACGAATTCCACCCCTGTCGACATGTCCGATTGAATGGTTTTGATTGAATCTGTCTGATAATAAAATATTGAAAAAGATAATTCATGTTGTAAAGAAGAGGTATATTAAATTTAATTGAAATTCCGAATGATGTGTCCTGATAAATTGATGTTCGTTTATTTTATTTTAAATCATGCCTTTCTGCCAATAATGTGAGCAATATTTCACAAAAATTTTTGTGAAGGCATGATAATTTAAAATGCCATTTTGTTTAACGGGAACTGTCAATCCAAAATTTTGATCTCTACGATAAACAAAGGAAAAATAATTTTTGACCATATATTTTCAAACAAAATAAGAGAAAATATTCTGATTTAATACAAAAAATTGATGTGAAGTGTGAATTTCGTTGGAATCTAGTAAGTAACGTTGGCTTATTGAATAGCATAATACTGAATGTCTAGGGCAATCAAGTTTTGGGCCCATTTTTAATTGTGTTGCCTCAAAATCAACTATTTTTCAAAATCAATATTTTAGTCCCTTTCAAAATTTTCATCTTCCGATATCAGTTAGCTCTGGGCTCGGCTAAGCCTGAAGCTTTTAATACTTAAAATGAGTAGGTAACTGCTTATTTAGGGATAATAGGACAGGTTTAAATATCGCATGACCACGAGTCACTGGCCTCTTTATTCGCCTGACTTGAATCCTTGTGACTTTTTCCTCTTCCCAAGATTGAAAAATTACCTCAAGGGACGTCATTTTGGGACACTCGAAAACTTTCAAACGCTCATAACCGACCAGCTGAAAGCTATTTCAGTATCTGAGTTCCAGCATGATATTATAATAGTGGCAGAAAACGAACACGAACTGCAACATAATATAGAAGTGTACTATACAGAATTAAAAAAAAAGAATATGGTGACAAACAAAAATAAGACAAAGACAATGATAATAAATGGAAAGAACAAAACACACTGTATAAAAATAGAAGACATAAACTTAGAACAAGCGAACAATTACAAATACTTGGGAGCAACAATAAATACAGAGATCTGAATGACGAAATAATGGAAAGAATAGGAAGAATAGGAAGGGTATTTAATGCCAACAGAGGCAGATTTCTTGGAAGTAAACAGATCCCCACAGAAGCCAAAGTAGAGGTATTCAAAAGGATAACGGTGCCAATACTCAGATATGTCAGTGAATCGTGGGCTTCCACGATAAAACACCAGTACTGAAATAAGATTTTTAAGGAAAATAGCAAGAAAGACGAAGATGGACCGGATTAGAAACGCGACGTTTAGGGAACAATTGTAGACAAAACCAGTTGAATGGTTTATACAAGAAGGTCTGAGATGGCTAGGACATGTACAAAGGATGGGAGATGAAAGAACAGCTAAAGCAGTCTATGAGGCGATAGAAAAAAGAAGAAGAGGACGACCAATTAAGACCTGGAAGGACGAAGTGAGACGAGCGACAGAGAGACGTGGAGTCAGATGGACGGATATCAAAACCAGCACCTCAACTAGGAAAGCCTGGAGAGAAATATGGAAAAGACCACCGGAAGAGGTACCGTGACTCTAATCCAACAACGCCTTACACCAGGGGTCCCCAAAGTGGTTGATATCGACCCCCGGGGGTCGATATGACATTGTTAGGGGTCGATTCTGGCTTGGGGGTCGATTGGGGGTCTATGGAAAAAAGTTAAAATTACTAGTATAATTTTAATATATAACTGTGTAGCTACACAGTTATATATAAATATTTTAAACAGTTTTTAATGTTATACGTATCATTTAACTATCAATATCGATTTTTATCAATGAAGTTAATCAAGTAATAAAAAATTCCGACTTTCTTCTTTTTGCAGACGATTTGAAAATTTACCGAAAAATACAGTCTTTATCTGATGCCAATCTTCTTCAAAATGACATAGATAATTTTCATAACTACTGTACCACGAATAAATTATTCCTTAATTACGATAAATGCTCTATAATTTCTTTTACTAGAAATCATAGTAGAAATTTATTCAACTACAATTTTGAAGGTACTGTCATCACAAGAACTGATATTGTAAGAGACTTGGGCATTCTATTTGACTCTAAACTGTCATTTGATCCCCATGTAAATAATTACACAGCAAAGGCCTTCAAATGCTGGGCTTTGTCATCAGGTCAACTAAAGATTTCAAATCAACTGCAGCCCTTAAGTCATTATACTTTGCCTATGTTCAGAGTAATCTTCAATTTGCCTCTGTCATATGGAACCCTCAGTACGATATTTATATAAATCAAATTGAACGTATTCAAAAAAAATTCCTTAAATACTTATGCTTCAAAAATAATTACAACTATATCAATTATAATATATGTTGCGCCGAGTTTAATTTTCTCACACTAAAGGATCGTCGCACTTTAACTGACATGAAAATTTTGCATAAGATTCTTAATAATCTATTATCATGTGTTGAACTGCAAAATTTAATCACTATTAATGTTCCAGTGTACAATACGCGATCTTCTTCGCTTCTTTGTATACCTTTTGCGAACACGAATTCTTATCAAAATTCTCCAATAGTCAGACTCTGTAGCACTTACAATAATAATTTCTCAGATGTTAACATTACCAACGTGTCTGTTAAAAAGTTCAATAAATATTGTAAGGACAAAATTTGTCATCAATATTAATAATATGTATTGTTAACAGTCTATTACGTTTAACTATTTGTTGTATACGACTACTTATTGTATTTCAAGTACAAATTTGTTTAATTATGTATTAACATTGTAATTATGTAGTAGTGAACACTTCGCTGGGCCTGTCCTGTTTGTGTTCCGAACAAAATAAAAATAAAATAAAATAAAAAATAAATAAAACTATAAATAGATTCCGATCATTTTAGTAGATCTTTATTGTACTGATATCTTTTATTGTTTGAATAAAGAATAAACTTATTGAATTGGCAGTTGATCTTGCAACTAAAACGCTTTTTAAAAATTTTACTTTAAGTTACTTTTGGACTAATGTTATACAGAAATATCCAAAACTTTTGGAAATGGTAGTTCCCTTTTTGCTAGCATTTCCAAGTTCGTATATGGTTGAGGCTGGTTTTAGCCATGTTAATTCCATCCTGACAAAACAGAAACAAGTTAGATGTAGAATTCCGTGGCGATTTATTGCTGAAATTAACTAATTTTGAACCCGACATTGCAAATCTTGTAAAGAGTCACCAACCACACCCGTCACATTGACAATGACTGGCAAATTTATTTAATAATAATATTGTAATGCAATTAGTAATATATACTAGATAAATGTAATATAAATAAAAACCACAATAAACAATATAATAAATCACATAAACGTATCTTTTGCTTGTCCTATTATAATAACGTAATTTTAAAATAGAGGCAGTGGCGGATTAAGCCTTCGCCGGGCCCAAGACATTTTTGATTTACGGGCCCTCAACCTATGATTTACGGGCCCTCAATCTATGTTTTTTTCCTCACCTCCCAAATCCAAGTGAAGAGCAAAAAAAAGGTTCTCACCTCCCAAATCCGGGCCCTTGAAAATTACGGGCCCAAGAGAAATGTCTTTTTTGTCTAAGGTGAAAGTCCGTCACTGAATAGAGGGGGTCGATAAGATGTCCAGAAACTCTTCTGGGGGTCAGCGGTCAAAAAAGTTTAGGGACCCCTGCCTTACACCAAAAGGTAGAAAGGCTTAGGATTAAGTAAGTAAGTAAGAGTTCCAGCACTGCTATAAGGATTCGAAGAACCTTCTCCAGCGCTGTGTGGCTTCCCAAGGAAGTTATTTTGAGGCAGACATTTATTATTATTAACAATATATTTAAAAACACATTTCTCGGTTTGTAAGAAATCCTTTAAAATAACTAAGTAAATTTGATCGTAGGATATAAATAAATCCCAATCAGATTATAACAATCGAGTCTTTATAATCCTGAAATATTATTAAAAATATAGGGCTTTTGGCTGAGATAAATAATACTGCAGTATAACGAGTCACATTTATCATTTGGTTGAAAATCCTAGCGCGTCGCTCTGTTGTCATTCGGTGAACGCAAATAATTAGCGACACCGCGTATGTTTTCATTACTATTCGAAATTTTTATCCGTGCATCGTTGTTTTTTATTGCGGTATTGGGATTTGAAGGGTGGACTATGGATTAGAACACAAATATGTTGCCACAACAAAAATTCGACAATAATGAGTATTAAAATCAATAAAAAACATGTTTTTACACTGCTGGTCAGGAATTATTATTTGGGATAAGAGGAATATGTCAAACTAAACAAAAAAAAAAAAAAAACAAAAATCGTACTAAAACATTTATAGGGGGTTTAAGCATTCAGGGGTGGTGTAAGAGAATTCAGACCATACGTCCACTCATTATTTGTCGAAAATGAGATGTGTAAGCAAGCTGGAAAAAAATGTGGCCAAAGTCTACTTAAGCTACCAATGTGGGAGTATTAACCCTTTCCACTCCAATGTCGAGTGTCACTCGTGATTGATTTTGTTCCATCAGCTCCAATGTCGAGTGACACTCGACATGGTGTAATACTTCTTTTTGCGGACAATTTTAAAATAAGAAGGAATTTTTACTAAAATTTTTGAATCACGATTAAAAGAAACATATTCTAGAATCGCAAGACACTTTAGTACCGGCTATGGTAGAGATAGATTTATTTTGGCGCAGGTATCGGTATTACAAAAGTACACTATTGTCCGTTCAAAGGTGAGTATGCAGTACAGGACATATGGAGTAGTTCTTTTTCATACTCTCTAATGGGTTTACACAATGACGCTCCTTTTCTTTGCTTGTCGACGTTGCTAGCTCTAAAACGCTGATCTGTGAAGACGCAGTATTCTACAAATGGTCATTTGTTTTTGTTGAGTGTTATTTTGAGTTTTATAAGAGTTGATTGAATTATAATGTAGTATCATATAATAACTCGTAAAATAAAGGTTATCAGATAAGAAAAAATCAATTTTATTTACAAAATAAAAAAAACTAAAAGTTAAAAAAAACGCAGTTTTGGCGTGGAGCTGGTGGAATAAAAACAAAAAAGGCTTGGAGTGGAAAGGGTTAAAATTTGCCAGCACAAACCGGAAGTATATGATATCAAAGATAAATTCCATTTTAATGGTTTTGTAGGTAAGACCAAAAAACCTTTATACCGTCATTTTGTCGTCTGTCTGTCTGTCTGTCCTGTAAAAATTTTAACCAAACGGCTAAACCTAGAGAGTTAAAATTTGGTATGCTTATATAACTCTTTAACCCACACATAGGAAAAATACTAAAACATCTAAAAAACATATCCCCCTAAAAATATAAACAAATATCTGCTCATCGAAAAAAAAAAAAATAATAAAATAAATTGTGAGTAGGGTATCAAATGAAAGCCCTTAGTACGTGGATTAACAATAAAAACTTTATTTTTGCAAAATAAATAATTTTGACGCGATTTTTGCCAAAATTGTGCAAAAAAAAAAATTGTCCCACACCCTGTAGCCTAGATGGTTTAAACTAAAAATCTGAAAAAATTCTAAGTAATGTACACTGGTGTGAACCGGAACAGTACAACAGGAATTTTTGATCAGATTATGTTTTCGGAAAATAACGCATTTTTTGTGTTTTTTGCTTAACCATGTAAAATATTTAATAATTTATGTAACAAACTAATCATGCATGCTTTCATGGTGTAATGGTTAGCAATTCTGCGTTCTAATGTGGAAACTAGGGTTCCGCTCTCGAGACAATTTTATTTTTTCTGTTTTTTTTGCAGTATATTTGGGCAAATGTTGCATTTAATTTTTAAAAGCGTAAATTTAATAACCAGTGTAAATTGTTGCAATTGAATACACGACATCAGAGGGGCGGAGGTATGACTTAAAACAACCAATGGAAGCCATAGGCGCAATTTTCAAAATCTTAATAAACCTTGCTATATAAAAAAAATACTGCACTTATTTAAAAACCTAAATAATGGTATTAGGTACTCGAATTAAAATTAACAAAAAAATATTTTAACATAAAATTTGTTTTGGCATCCCAAATAATCATCATTCACTTACTAAATATCTGCGAAACCCTGAAATGTGTGATAATTCACACTTCACATCAATTTTTTGTAGTACCGCTCTAAACTGAATGTGTGTCTCAGTTGAATTAGCGTTTAACATCATAATTGTAAGTCTAGCGTAAATAATGTAAATAGTAAACCGCAATCAAAATTAAAGTAGGTTAAAAAAGTTGAGATTAATTCAACAACCCTAAACTCCTGCGTAATATTCATACAACCAGCTGGCGAACATTAAGATTAATTTTTAAATTATATACTTAAAATTTGTATCTGTATGAATATTGGACTAATATATAACATTCTTTAAGCTAAGCTTTAAACTAAAGTGCAGTGTTCAGTTCAGTAACATAATAATTTTTCATGTAGAAGATCTAGAACATACTTATACGAACTATTACAAGTTAAAGTGTTAGGAGTAGAATACCTAGCAGTACTTGAGTAATGTGAAAATTTGAAACTGCATATGAGAACATTGGTACGCCAGAGCGCTCATATGTCTTACACTGCAAAAAAATACCCAGAGAACTAACGTCCGGAATATTGTACAGACAGAAATGAACGGAATATTTTATAAAACTTAAATCTTAGAAAAGAGCATTATGAAGCAAAAATAGATATTTAAAGTTATATTAGGTCGGCAAGGATGAAATTTGTAGAAAAAAGGCAATGTTGGTTGATAATTTACAAATATAAGGCAATATTTTATTCATAAAAGTATGCACCCATATTGTCTTTACACTTTTGCCATTTAAGCGGCAGGTTGTTCAGGCCGGTGGTATAAAATCCTGGCGGACGAGAGTCAATGCATTCCTGGAAGGCCAGTTTTACAGCATTGTCGGAATTAAACTGTTTTATTATTAAAAAGTTGTCCAAATTGCGGAAGAAGTGGTAGTCAGTTGGGGCTAGGTCTGGTGAGTATGGATGATGATAAAGAAGTTCCAACTCCAATTCCTGTAGTTTTGCCACAGTCATTTGTGCAGTGTGTGGTCTAGCGTTATCATGCAATAAGAATCGACCTGTTGCCCAATCTAGGCTGTTTTTCTTTAAGTTTCTGCATCATTTTGTCCAGTTGGTTGCAGTATATTTCTGCTGTGATCGATGAGCCAGGTTGTTTTTTTTTTGTTTGGTTCTTAAGTTACCTGTGCGAAATTTGGCGAACCAACTTGATATTGTCTGCTGCGTAATAACACTAGAGCCAAATATACTATTAATGTTTCGCGCGGTCAGCGATGCCGTAGTTCCACGTAAGTACTCATACTTTATAATAGTGCAAATTTCCGACCATTAAAATTAATTTAAAAAATTTTTTTTGATATTTTTTAGAGAATACAATGATTTATTTAAACAGGCGAGATGTGTAACTTACCAACAAAAAAAAACCTCAATTTCTGAACAAATGCCTACCTACTAACTTAAAAATGATATTGAGTCTTTATAACAAAATTATGAAGCTGTAGCCACATATTTAGAATCTACAAATATTAATCTATGAAGGACTATTATTAATAAACCATACTTGATTATTATATAAATTTGTTAAATTAGCTAAATTAAGCAATGTCGAACTAGGAAATCGTGTTCATTAAAATAACATACAAATTCTATTGTTAGAACTTCCTTCCCCCCTTCAAATAGTGCTACCAAAGTCCAGCTGTGATGGGCCTCACAGGCAGACCCCATTTTTCCCGTCCACCTCCCCCCCTTGTCGAATTCCCTGCGGTCTAATTCCATGCGGGTTTCAAGGAGTTGACACTTCAACTGGCCGGCTAGGATGTCACTGGGTTCGACCATTTCTGAACAGTTCTATCCATTTATAAAAAATTAAGTGATTCATACAACTTTCACCATACTGTAAAATTATTCGCGAAAAGATTTTATCCGGTTTTTCACCTTCAGAAAGCAAAAACCGGATCACTGAACGTTGTTCAACTAATTTGGAAACTTTAAGCGGACAGCCATCGGTAAATGAAAGTTTGAAGTTATAAACAAAACAATTTTTATCCATCAGGTGTTCTCAGCTCATTCCAGTGATGCCAACCTGTCATGAAAGAGCCAAACTCCTCCTAGAAACCGTTTTTTTCTATAAAAATTTGTCATACTAATCATTCGCGGTTAGATTCGATTAGGTTAAAAGAAAAATATATAAATAATCGTAGAAATCTGGTATTGGAGAAATCTGAAAGCCAATTTCATGACAAAAAAATCGTTTGTTCAAATAATATTAAAAAACATTTTCACTCAAATAAATTCAAAATATGCAAAAATTTAAAAAAATCCAATATGCACGTCAATTGAATATATTTTAAATCTTGCAGCTACAGTTATTCAGTTATGTAATGCGATTGTATTGTGTTATACGTATCATAACACTTCAAATTGAATGTAAGTTGATATTTCAATAGATGACTATATAAAGTGTCAGTTCGATTTGTTTGAATTGTAGATAAACACTAGAGAAGTCAATAAAAAATACAAATATTTTTGCAGGCTCCTAAAAATGAAAAATTATAAACGAACTAATTTCCTAGAAAAACTTTTATTGTCTGGGCTTTATTAATAACAATAAAGATATTTAATAAAATTTCCGTGGGAGTTGGTGGGGGACTCCCGTCCAACTCGTGCTGACCCTTGTCTTAGAACTGTACCCATGGCGGGAATTGCCCATCAGGGAGTCGAGGAGCCTGGTGAAGACCTCCAACATAGTGTACAGAATGAGAGAGAAACACATAAGTGCACCAACTATAGTAACAGTCAAATGGCACTGATCGGTTTTCTTTTGAAATTTGAAGTTTATTTTGATTATACAAAACCAGTGATAAAAAGCTCAATTATTGAGGATTAATTGTATTGTGTATTAACCTTTAGTTGTCCGTTGTATTAAGAAGAATTGTCGGGTTGTTCGCAAACCACACTTCATTAAGTTAGCAAAGGCACCGGTTCACTTTAGTTGAGAACGGGATAATGAGTGGAATCACTCACTCCATACCTCTGTGCATGCAAAGTACGAGGATCCCAACAGCCGAAATCCGGATTAAGGCGCATAAAGTCTGGATTAATTGTAAGAACTTCAATTTGAACTAAACAGACTGTGATAAATATATCTATAATAGTTTCAAACATCCGATATTTCAATAGGATTCTATGGATTTTCAAATAAAAGGAATATTCTGATCCGTTTTAACCGTAAAGTCTATCAAGTCGGATTGGTTTGGAATTAGCTATTTGAAGCAAAACTGATTGGCTTTTGTTCTTAACTATTGTAAAATCTTAAGTTTGGATATCAACGGCCCATTTCAAGTTCCACTCTTAGTATATACAATTTTCAATATACGACTTTCAATAATTAAAGAGACAAATTGATGGAGAAAAAAACTGTGTATTTTTACAAAATGAGACTTTTACTACTTCTCAACATAATCCCCACGAAAATTAATACACTTGTCCCAACGATGAACTAGTTTTTTTATACCTGATGCAAAGAAATCTTTGTCTTGTGGTTTGAGCCAGTTTCCTACAAATTCTTTGACTTCCTCGTGGTCGCTGAACTTTTTTCCACGTAATGCTTCCTTGAGTAGACCAAACAAATGAAAATCAGAGGAAGCCAAATCTGGACTGTAAGGAGGATGAGGTAGTATCTCCCAACCCATTTTTTCAATGGTTTCTTGGGTCAGCTTGGCGGTATGATGGCGAAAATTGCTGTCGAGCAATATCACGCTTTTTCTTTGAGATTTGCGACGTTTTTCTCTCATTGCTGGCTTTACTTTGTTCATCAGTAAGTCTGAGTAGGCACTGTTTATTGTACGCTGACCTTCCAAATAATCACAAAAGACGCTCGGGCATCCCAAAAGACTAGTCGGATTGGTTTGGAATTATCTATTTGAAGCAAAACTGATTTGCTTTTGTTCTTTACTATTGTAAAATCTTAAGTTTGGATATCAACGGCCCATTTCAAGTTCCACTCTTAGTATATACAATTTTCAATATACGACTTTCAATAATTAAAGAGACAAATTGATGGAGAAAAAAAACTGTGTATTTTTACAAAATGAGACTTTTACTACTTCTCAACATAATCCCCACGAAAATTAATACACTTGTCCCAACGATGAACTAGTTTTTTTATACCTGATGCAAAGAAATCTTTGTCTTGTGGTTTGAACCAGTTTCCTACAAATTCTTTGACTTCCTCGTGGTCGCTGAACTTTTTTCCACGTAATGCTTCCTTGAGTAGACCAAACAAATGAAAATCAGAGGAAGCCAAATCTGGACTGTAAGGAGGATGAGGTAGTATCTCCCAACCCATTTTTTCAATGGTTTCTTGGGTCAGCTTGGCGGTATGATGGCGAAAATTGCTGTCGAGCAATGTCACGCTTTTTCTTTGAGATTTGCGACGTTTTTCTCTCATTGCTGGCTTTACTTTGTTCATCAGTAAGTCTAAGTAGACACTGTTTATTGTACGCTGACCTTCCAAATAATCACAAAAGACGCTCGGGCATCCCAAAAGACTAGTCGGATTGGTTTGGAATTATCTATTTGAAGCAAAACTGATTTGCTTTTGTTCTTTACTATTGTAAAATCTTAAGTTTGGATATCAACGGCCCATTTCAAGTTCCACTCTTAGTATATACAATTTTCAATATACGACTTTCAATAATTAAAGAGACAAATTGATGGAGAAAAAAACTGTGTATTTTTACAAAATGAGACTTTTACTACTTCTCAACATAATCCCCACGAAAATTAATACACTTGTCCCAACGATGAACTAGTTTTTTTATACCTGATGCAAAGAAATCTTTGTCTTGTGGTTTGAGCCAGTTTCCTACAAATTCTTTGACTTCCTCGTGGTCGCTGAACTTTTTTCCACGTAATGCTTCCTTGAGTAGACCAAACAAATGAAAATCAGAGGAAGCCAAATCTGGACTGTAAGGAGGATGAGGTAGTATCTCCCAACCCATTTTTTCAGTGGTTTCTTGGTTCAGCTTGGCGGTATGAGGGCGAGCAATGTCGTCGAGCAATATCACGCTTTTTCTTTAAGATTCGCGACGTTTTTCTCTCATTGCTGGCTTTACTTTGCTCATCAGTATGTCTTAATACGCACTGTTTATTGTACGCTGATCTTCCAAATAATCACAAAAGACGTTCGGGCATCCCAAAAGACGGTCAACATGATTTTTCCCGCTGATGCTTGTGTTCTGAATTTCTTTCTGACAGGTGAGCTGGTGTGCTTCTATGCTTTGTCTTTTGGATTCTGGTTTAAAATGGTGAACCCAAGTTTCATCACACGTTAAAATCTTGTTCAGAAAAGGGTCACCTTCCCTTTCATAGCGTTCTTTCAAGTCTGTACACACTTTGAGTCTTGTTTCCTTGTGTTGTTGCGTTAACTGTTTCGGGACCCACCTTGCACTTGTTTTGCTGTACTTGAGCTTGTCAATGATAACGTGATGAACTGTGCCAACACTTACAACTTTTTTTGCTATATCTTCAACATTAATATGTCGGTGTTCACGAATAATGTCGTCAATGCGGGTTTCAAGCGAAGGAGTTGACACTTCAACTGGCCGGCCAGGACGTTGCTCCTAAGTCCAGTGACTTCAAAAATGATCGAACCTCAGTAGGTTCGATCATTTTTGAACTGTTCTACCCACTTATAAAAATTTCCAAGATTCATACAACTTTCACCATACTGTAAAATCATTCTAGAAAAGATTTCAGTTGGTTTTTCACCTTCAGAAAGCAAAAACCGGATCACTGAACGTTGTTAAACTAATTTGGAAACTTTAAGCGGACAGCCATCAGTAAATGCAATTTTGAAGTTATAAACAAAACATTTTTTATCCATCAGGTGTTCTCAGCTCATCCCAGTGATGCCAACCTGTTATGAAAGAGTCAAACTCCTCCTAGAAACCGTTTTTTTCTACTACAATTTGTCTCTTTAATTATTGAATGTATAATAAATTAAACCCACAAAACGCGATTTTTGTGACTATGGTTTTATATCCATAAGCCTGTAAAATATTTTTCATTGCTAAAATTAATTTGTTTCATTTCGAATGGAATATTTCAGTGTTTATTTCATCTCAATTAATTAAGGTATTTTGCCAAATACGCAGTTACGTTGTCCGCGGAATTAAGTGGAATAAAGTAATGTTTGTTGATTCACGTAAACCAAGTAGGTGGCTCGTATTAATTGAAACAGAATAATGAAAGAGAAAATGAAAATATCTCGGACCTTTCAACGGCAGACCAACTAAATTAACATTGTTTCATGGTGAAATTATTCAATTAAATTGCAAGTTAACTAAAAGAACAGAAATTTGAATATATACTTCATAGTTTGTCACTTTTGTAGTTTCACTTCCAAGAATGAAGCGAAGGATTGAGAGAGATCATTCTGTACGACAGTCGTGGACTTCGTATAATGAAAATGTCACATTAAATTGTATCTCTGTACGTCCAACCATGAACCCTTTCAAAATATATTACAAGCTACAAGAAACTCTATAGTCTAATGATAACCGAGTATTGCGTTCCAAATTCGGAAACAATAATTGAAAATAATGTAACTTTAAAAATAAATAAAATTGTGAATTGTGTGATTTTTCATATATTTCAGGGTTTTGCAGGCATTTAATAGGTGTAAGAACCCAATATTATACTGGCTTATCGTTCCATCAGACTTGGGAACAGTGTAACGGAAACTTTTGCAAAACTTCAACAGGCCTACGGAGACAATGTTTTGTCAAGGACCCATGTTTTTTGGTGGTTTACAATTTTTTTGTCCGTAGCGAATTTTTTCGTGAAACAGTTTTTCTAGTGCGTTCTAAAACTGAGTGACATTCAATTCGAGCAACGGTGTGCTATCAGGTTTTGCTTCAGACTTGGGCACAGCGCAACGGAAACTTTTGAAAAACTTCAGCAGGCCTACAGAAACAATGTTTTGTCAAGGACCCAGGTTTTTTGGTGGTTTAAGGCATTTTCATAAGGAAGAGAGTTGATTGAAGATGAATCACGCAGCGGAAGGCCTTCATCTTCAAGAACCGATGAAAATGTGGACAGAATCTTGAATCTTGTGCGTTCAGATCGTCGGTTGACAGTCAGAATAATCGGGGAAGAGTTAAATTTGACACTACCGTTCATTTTGACCAATGAATTGGGATGACAATGCGCCTTGTCACACATCAATTTCAATAAACGAGTTTTTGACCAGTAAAAACATTCCTGTGGCTCCTCAGTCTCCTTATTCGCCTGACTTGAGTCTTTGTGACTTTTTCCTTTTCACAAGATTGAAAAATCACCTCAAAGGACGTCATTTTGGGACACTCTAAAACATTCAAACGCTCGTAATCGACAAGCTGAAAGCTATTCCAGTATCCGAGTTCAAGAGCTGCTATTAGGATTGGAAGAACCGTCTCCAGCGCTGTGTGGCTTCCCAAGGAAGTTATTTTGAGGGAGACAATATTGAATTGTAATTAATAATAATAATAATAATAATATTTTATTGCGCCTGTTGGTGATCATTAGAAATACAGAGGTTAAGTCAATATAAAGTACACACACGTAGATATTCTATAATTTAACAGAATGCAAAATTTAACACTAGTCAGCTTTGTAATTTAAATATTCAGAGATTGAATAAAATGTATGTTCTAGTAGATATTTCTTAAACTTGTTTTTGAATATTTTCTCATTGGTTATACTTTTAATGCTATCAGGAGAACCTTATTATACAATCTTGCAGCTATAAAACGAGGACATTTCTCGTACAAAGTAGTATTGTGCCTCTATTGTATCACTATTTATATTAAAGTTACTATAATGATTTCTAACAAATAATACGCATTCTAATATAAAAAGTGAGGGAACTGTTAATATTTTAATATCTTTAAATAAGTTTCTACAGAAAGATCTATATGGAGTAAATGTTAATATTCGAATAGCTTTTTTTTTGCTGCAATTTTATTAACTTCTTTTGATGCTCCCCAGAAAATGATAGCATAATTTATAATTGTATGAATCGCAAAATAAACTGATCTTAATAATGAAGGTGAAATAAAGTACCTGAGCCTCTTTAGCATATAACATGATCCTGATAGCTTAGTATTGATATAATCGATATGTGGACACCAACGAAGATTTTGATGGATTATAAGTCCTAGAAATTTGAGTTGTTGGGATTGCTGGAGAGAATATGAGTTTATATAAAATTATATTCAAATTAAAAAAAAAAAAAATAGTCCGTTTACTTAATTTACTCACCTCGTATCTCCAAGCGAAACGATGTGAAATAAAATGAAAAAAAAAATCTAAATCGTCTTGCCTAGACGAATTACTCAGGAGTTATAAGAGAAGTTTAAAAAAATCGAGATACATTAATACCCACGACGTTAATTCGTTCTGAAAAAGCGTCGAATAGCGATTTCGTCGAGTGGCGAGTCGAATTTCCCCATAAGAAATAAAGGGAATCATATGTACATACATACATATACAAATAAGGAAATACATATATGTATGTGTTTTCCTTTTAGCTATGCTTGCATCTCCAGCCTTCTTTGGACCCATAATTATAAATATAAATCACTTATTTTACCAAAAAAACAAAAAGTTTATAACAGCACTAATTCTGAGTTGTTTTCGTCAAGATATCTAGGCGTGAACTGCTGGCCATGCGTTCATTTCGCTTAGTTTACCAAAATATGTATCACGTGATCGGTACTCGATGACGCGTCGGATAGCGATGCTTCCGTCGACTCTCACTCTCGACATTTACGTCGAATGGCGAAAACGTCGAGCTAAAAGGCAGTCGAGTGGCGGGGTATTACTGTATTAAACCTATACACGAAGTATCTTTCATCTGGCAAATATCTCATTATTTAATCTTGATCCGTATCAAAACAATTTAATTTATTATATCACGTTCGTTCTAATTTCTAAATCTTAATTTAAAATGAGTATTCAAGCTGAATATGTCTGTAGTGTGTCAAGTAAGCACTAGATGGCAGGGACATGAATTTTAATTTACCCCATTTACTTGCTGATCTTGATAAATGGTCATTCTTGTTCTGGAGCTTTAGTTATGAGTTCGGAGTCATAACAATTACAAATAGTCATTACTTTTAGACTAATAGTGTCACGACAATTTTAAACTATATCTGATTCTTTTAAATTATTTTTATTGGCATACTTACAGTGGATACGACAAACGATGAATAAAGTAAATTGATGTGAAAGAATGTTAAAGAGTCTAAGAAGCAAGATTGAACTCGTTTACTTGTGGGTTTACTTTTCTATATAATATTTTATATTAACAATTTCATTTTCTATATGAGAAAATATTGCCACGTGGATGCAGGGTTTCTGGAAACTCGAGTTTTTAGGACTTGGCGAGTCCGAGTCCTAAATTTTAAAACTCGTCGATTCCGAGTCGAGTCCGGATCTGAATGTAAGCTGAAATTAATAAGCGAAAACGTTAAATATTTTGGAGCTATTTGTAACAAAAAAATAAAATACAAAATTTGTTAAAATTAGAATTATTTATTACATCACAAGATTGTCAACTGAAATTTGAGGTCGTTTCAACAAATTAAAAAGAATATGTACTGAAATTTATTTATTAATCAATTTATTTAATTTCAAAACTTAAATTTTAAAACTAGATATAACAATTTAATTGCTTTTTATCTTAAGGTAGAAATATATGAGAAATACTAACGAGTACTACTAAAACATTTCTAGAAAGCATCTTTTGAATTTACTGGTTTCTACTTAATTTTAAAAACGTGGACTCGTCGAATATTAGAGTCGAGTCCCGAGTCCGAGTAATTACCCAAATATTACCCGAGTCCAGTCGAGTCGAGTCCAGAAACCCTACGTGGGTTGCTTCCATTCTCTTCCCTTCCAACCGTTTCTTCACCCCTCCACCTATCTCCCTTCCTTCCTTCCATTTCTCCCCTTCTGCTTCCCACCGGGCCTCTATCTTCTTTCCTTTACCCCTTCCTGTTATCCTTCCCAATCTCAATCCTTCTTGCCTCTAATTTCCTTGCCCACCTCTCTCCCCTACCATCTTCGTGCAACAGGTCTAAAGTGCTCCCCGACCATACTCTCATCTCTCTACACCTCTTCGCGAGGAGCTCTATATCTTCTTCCTCTTCCCCGTACATCCTGCACATCTTATCCTCCTGTTCCCTCCAATATCTATTTCCTCTCTTCATTCCCGCACCTTAGCCTTGTAATCCTCCTAACTCTCCCTCCTGACCTTTCTCTTTCTCCCTTCAAGTAGCTTGTTTTTTTTTATAAACATGTAACTATTTTATACCAGTACATACTAATGGCTCTTCTGCTCCTGATTCTCGTTCACCAAATCGTCTATTCTTGCTTCAATTGATTTCGTTAATGCAATCAACGTGTGTCAATGCTTTGAAGTCGATTTCTATATATATTTTTTGAAATACATAAGTGGTCGCAAATCACGACCGATTTTTAAATTTCCACGACCCAAAATTGGATCGTGCCCCAATGGTTGCGGAACGCTGGTTAAGAGGAATACTTAATAGGGAGCCATTCACAGCTACCTCTTTGGCTAGACTCGGCTAGTCGACTTCGATGATTAACTCAAAATCTAAGTGGCTTTTAATCCAGCAATTTTATTGCTGATCGCAAGATCGTTAAGACATTTAATAACAACATAAATTAGCGAATAGTTCTTTTTCTCCAATCCAGGGCAAATTTTTGGACGGCGCTTTTACAGATACAAAAAAATTACAAATTCACTATGAAAGTGATTCTAAACTCAACTTTAGTGCCACCATTTCTACCACAGAAGTTACCACGTACTTGACAAAACCTAGAAAAGAACGGAAGGTAATAATAGAATTTAGATGTGGAAACGAGGAAAGGGTAAACTGCTCCTGGGTGACGAAAGGGGAACAGCTCTTCAGGATGTACTGGAAAGAACCCAAGACACTTCATTTACGAATTTGTGGATATTTGTGCTTTACAACTTCTGGGATATCATAAGAATGGAAGGACTGGATGCAAATAATACTAAATGCATGGATATGGCAAAATTTATATACACTATGCAAATATTTATTTAGATTTTACTCTGACAGTCAATAAGATAAATAAATTTATTGGTGCGCCTTATACAAAGTGTTTTATTATTTGTTTGGCTTTTGAAAAAAACAAAAAACAATTTAACACTTAAGGCTCACGGACCTCCGGTTGAGAAACAATGTTAAATTACACAGCGGTCCTTCTATAAAAAGTTAAAAATTAATACAAATATAATTCCAAAACTATTAAACAACATTTAATCATTTTCACACTAAAAGATCATTAATCAAATTGTTACAATTTTTCAGAAAACTCCTTAACAAATCGTGCGAAGAAAACAAATACCTAAACAAAATGCCAAAAATTTTAATGAAATTATATATTAAAAATAGCAAGGAAGAGGTTGGATAGGGGGATTGAGAGGAGAAACAGATGCAAAATGGCGTTGTTAAATGGAAGTAAACGCTCAGGTGTAAGTCAGATGAGTGATGAACATGGTTGTCATTTCAACAGAATGTTATAAATTAGTTTTTGCTGACTGAGCGCTGTGCAGTAGCTTACGGATTATTTTACCATATTTCAAACGTTGTAACAAACAAGTAAACCAAATACTGTGGTTCTCAAACTTTACACATCAGTGAAACCACAACAATTTAATTTTTTCTTGTCTTTATTTTAGCATAGGGTAGTAATTCCCAAAGTATTTGGCACGGCGCCTTTAGGCTACTAGGCCCTGATCCTAATATTCTTCTTTCCAAACAACTAAGGACCAACGTTCCCCCTAAGTTGAGCGCGTGCGCTGTGTCTTCATCCCTGCCGCGCAGTTAAAATATCACTCGTGCACGTAATGCAAGTAATTGTTGCAAGTTTTTGGGCTTAAATGCCTATTGTTATGTTGTTGTTCTTGACGAAAATATGTACGAGGAAAATAAATATTCTTGTATAATCGTCAATAATTTATTATTTAGTATCTAGACACGTTTCGAATGGTAAGTCCAGTCATCCTCAGTCTAGAGACGTGCTTAATATTATTTTTTTAAAAATGTAGGAAATGAAAATCCATTTCAAACACTTCGATATGGCTGTAGGAACTGATCAGTTATAAAAGTCCTAAACGCTATTGATCAATTTTCGAAGTTGTCTTTATCTCATTTAGCGTTTCAGTTATTCTCAATGATTCGTAATTTACGAGGGAAAGTCAGTAATTAAGTCACAAAAGGCTATTAAAAAAATATTCAAAGAAATTCTTACCTGAAAACAAGTTTTATTTTTCTTTCTTCACTCAACTTCCCTTTCCTTCTTCACGTAACAGCTCCTTTATCTCTTCCTCCCATTTTATCATCTTTCCACACCTTTTTGATAGATGTTCCAAGGATTCCTCCTCCTCCCTACACATTCTGCATAGCCTATCCTCTGATTTTGCCCAATACCTGTTGCTCCGTTCTTCATTTCCACATCTTAATCTGGCAATCCTCCTAACTCTGTCCCCTGTTTTTCCTCTCCACCCTCTCAAATATTTAGGTATTCCTACCGTCCATATCTCTCTGTACCTTTGACATTCCTTGAATTGTCTATTCTTACTGTTCTTTCCTGCTCCTGTATCTCCTTGTCTCTCCTCCTCAATTCTTCCACTATGTTTCTTCCTCCTTTTCTCTTTCGCTCAGCTTCCCTTGTGTCCATCCCACACCTCCAATAGTACTCATTCCTTATTTCTTCCCATTCAGACAGTTTACACTTTTGTTCTTCATTCATTCTTTCTTCCCAGCGTTCTCTTAATATCTTCCTTCTTTCGTCCTTTCTGATTTTCTCCTCATACTTCGCCACCCTCACCCGGCTTCTACTCTCAGCTTTTCCCTCTTCATTTCCTCCCTCACTATATAACCTGGTGTCGTTCTGTCTAAGAGTCTAATTTATACTTTTCCATTTGTTTGTCAAGCTTTGTTTTCTCCTCCATTCTGTTTTGCTCATATTTATTTGTCGATATCCAATATTGGATCTAAGAAAGCTGATGATGATGAAACACATTAATAGCTTTTTATATCAGTGGTAATAATTATCGTTATGTTAACGAGACGCCTATGTTTAGGATAGCAGTCAAATTAATGCAATATTATAAATGTGACCGAATCAGCACCTGACTGTCTGACCCTCATCCCAGAAAGTATTCTCCTACGTCCCATTTCCATCCGCCATTTTACCCTTCTTCCTCACCCCTCATCCCTAAGGAACATCGTTTAATACTCGTCCACAAATTAGACAGATAATTAACATTTTGGTAATGAACGAATTTAAATAAATATATACAATAAAACCTTATTTTTGGGGTTATTCAGATTAAGAATATAAGAATAACCCAAAAAATAAGGTTTTATTGTATATATTTATTTAAATTCGTTCATTTCCAAAATGTTAATTTGTTCTAATTTGTGTATATATATATATATATATATATATATATATATATATATATATATATATATATATATATATATATATATATATATATATATAACATGGGCTGGTAAAAAATTCGTGGCGTTTTTTTTTTTAAATACAACTGGTTTTGTATAGTGTGAAAATGAATTTATTTAAACCAAATATGCTCCATTATTATCGACAACGTTTCGCCATTTTTCGGGTAGAGCCATGATACCATCGGTGAAGAACTTTGGTTTCTTTTGAAGGTTTCTTTTGAAACTAGCTTAATTCCATTGAGAGAATTCTGCAGAGATCGGAATAGGTAATAGTCAGAGGGTGCTATGTCTGGACTATACGGTGGATGCAACAAAATTACCCAACCAACCTCTCGCAATTTTTGACGGGTCATCAAAGAAGTGTGTGGTCTTGCGTTATCAGGATGAAAGACAACACCTTTCTGTTATTTAATTCGGGCCGTTCTCTTTCAATTGTCTGGCGTAATCTCTCTAGTTGTCCACAGTAGAGTTGAGAATCAATCGTCTGACCAACTGAAAGTAGCTCATGGTGGACGATTCCCTTTCAGTCCCACCACACACACAGCATCACCTTGTTCGGCGTTAATCCTCGCTTTGCGAACACTTGTGACGACTCACCATCCCTTGTCCACGATCTTTTACGCTTCCGATTGTCGAACGTGATCCATTTTGCATCACCGGTTATGACATGTTTCAGAAATGGCTCGATTTCATTGCGTTTCAGCAGCGCATCGCAGATGTTAATTCGGTCTATCATGTTTTTCGCGCTCAATTCATGAGGAACCCATATATCGAGCTTGTTTTTTTCGCCAGCTTTCCGTAAATGGTTCAAAACAGTTTTGTGGTCAATGCCTAGCTCTGTACCAGTATCGACACTGCTGATTTGCCTATCTTGCTGGACTTTTTCAAGAATTTCATCAGCTTTTTCACTGATTGGCCGACCAGAGCGTGAGTCATCTTTCACATTAAAATTACCAGAACGAAAGCGAGCGAACCATTTCCGCGCACCAAATTTTGATAAAGTACCTTCACCGTACACAGCACAATTTTCACAAGCCTGCGCAGCGTTCTTCCCTTTGTTGTAATAATATTGCAAAATATAGCGCAATTTTTCATTATTTTTCTCCATTTTCAAACACAAACAACTTTCCAACCACTGCACAAATTTTGATGTTTAGACACGCAAAGTAACGGTCGAACTGTCACCTTTCCAACGAGCGCTTAGTGGCGTCGCTGCGATCTGTGTTTTCTGAGTTATTTGCAATGGGCGCCGGCTATCGGAAAAAACGCCACGAACTTTTTCGCAGACTGATATATCAATAACTTATATGTCCATTTCAAAAGTAACTTTCGATATTGAAGATTCAGGCCTAAAATAAAATTATAAATGAACTGTCAAACTTGACATATTCATAAAAAATTATATATATTATAGATCTCGTCAACACAACATTTCTAAACGGAGTACTAGACGCTTTGTTTTCGATCATATTGTATTAATCGACTTTATTGAGCTTACCCCGTGTGAAGAATAGATATTTTGTTAGTTGAAATATAAGCTATTTGTTAAAAATGCGAGTGAAATAAACTGAGAATGTCATTTAATGTGCGAAGAAAACAGAAAACAAAAGAAACAAAAATAATTTCCTCAGAGAACGAAAGTAAATGTGAGACAATAACCTCACAAAAATACTGATTTGGCATCATAGCAAATAAGTAGATCATAAAGGGGTAGAACAACATTGTTAAGAAGAATATATGTACAAATATAGCGAATGTGATAAGAATGAAAGGAGAACTAACCAGAAATAAATGAACTAATAAAACCGAGAAAGAATTGAAGGTACGTGTAAACGTTGAGAGAAAGTATAAAAGAGCCTATCGTGGTTTTAGCATCTTGTACTGCATCCCAAACAGCCACGATGACATTGCTTTTTTACGTGTCTCCTCGCTAAACCCTATTAATACTTACATATAAAATATACTTATCTCAATCATTTGCTTTTAAAATAGTTATTATTTTTCTTCCACTGAAAGATCTCGCAAAAAAAAGATTTAGCATGCAGGGTGTTGGCCATCGATTTTAAGAGCATATAGTACTAAGCAAAATGAGTGAAAAAGTGTTTAATTATCATGGGCCGACAAACCAACCGTTTCAAAGATAGGAGCTGAAAGAAAACAGTGTGTGGAGTCAATATACGTGTTTATTTAAAAAAAATTATAACAGATGTTCTACACAAAATAGTATTCCGCGAGATGACTTCTGGCAAACAAATTGTTGTATACCATTCAGCTTTAACTGTTCTTCGATCCTCTAAAGCAGGGGTCGGGGAACATTTTTACCCATTACCCAAAGATATATTTCTTTACACCGACGTTACCCCATTGGCTTGTAAAACAAAAATTTAAGTGACAAGCAAAAAAAAAGCTCTTCACCTCTCAAAATCCAAATGACGAGCAAAAAAAAGGTCCTCACCTCTCAAAATCCAAATGACGAGCAAAAAAAAAAACAAAAATAGGTCTAAATGATGAGCACAAAAATGGTCCACACCTTTGCAATGGCGCCCCTTAGTCAAGCGCCTCAGCGCCCTTTTCCTTGGTGCGTTACTAACACGTTTATAAAATAGCAAATTGGAAAATTTTCCTCATTATCCCCAAAAATTTCATTCTACCCCATTTGGGGTAATTTACCCCGGTTCCCCAAGCGCTGCTCTAAAGGGATGGTTGTGACACGTACAGTACAACCGAAGAAACAAATGCAATCCAAGAAAAAATCATTTTCTTGGAAGTGCTTCGTGAACGTACAACTTTTGTGGGTGTTCATTTTGGAAGACCCAAACAAATTGTTGCTTAATTTCCGGATCATATGAATAAATCCAAGTTTCGTCACTTGTAAGGATGTTGTATACAGATTTTGCAGTGCCTAGGTTGAATTTGTTTAGCATTACCTTACACCAATCAACACGAGCTTTTTTTGAGCTTCGGTCAAATTATGCGGAATCCATCGCGAATAGATCTTTTTCACAGATAAATGTTCCTGCAAAATCGAATGTATTGCAGTCTGCGATATGCTAAAAGATGCCTTTTTCTCACGGTAAGTCATATACCGATCTTCTTCAATCATTTTGCGCATGGCATCGATTTTTTTTTTTAAATAACAACCTATTTTGGTCGACCTTCAGGAGATTCATCACTGACGGACGCACGACCACGACGAAATTCTGCACCACAGTTGTAAACAGTCATTTCTGATGGTGCTTCATTACCAAAAGTTGAACGAAGCGAATCTATGTATTGTTGTTTAGTTAGGCCTTTACTAAAATCGTAAAAAATCATCCAACGAAAACCTTCACGAGTTAAATTCATTTTTTCACAAACCTTTTTTTTTAAACGCTCACTATCAATAAAGTATTCGGTCAATTTATAAGCTGCCACTGATTTCCCAATAACAAATGTAAAATTTTATGTATATAGTAATGACATATTTCAATATTGCCATCTAGTGGTCATTTGTAAAAACATAAAAGGTAACCCTCGTAGAAGTCTTACTTCGCATGTGCTTATACTGAAATACAGACCTGGACAATTTCAACTATTTAACTATTTAAAAATTTAATTCAAAATCTAATTTAAAATATACCGCAACAGGACACCTATTTTACGAGCTCACATAACTTTTGTGAAAACATAAAAAGTATAATTTTAAAAGTGCATAACTTTCTATGTACGTAACAATGAAGCTAGCTTTAGAAGAGTCTTATGCAAAATAGAAATTACGTGTGCAATTTAATTTGTAAATGAAATTGGTTGCAAACTGCTAGAGACGACTAAACAGGAAATGAAAAGAGGAAAAACGTGACAAGAAAAGACTGTTACAAAACTCACGGAACGTAATAGAATTTAGAGTAACACAGAAAGAGTTAAAACGTTTAATAAAACAACGGGCATAACTAGGTATCGAGGAGAAAATTCAACTGGTGTCATTTGGAATAATTTGTGCAGAAAATTTTGAGAAATACTAAAATTGTCCTCATCATTTTATACGAGGTCTGTTCAAAAAGTATCGCGAATTTTGAATTTCCGCGGGTTACGTATATTCGATTTTCGATTTTTTTATGGCGTTATGTTGGTACTCATTCCTCTCACCTATGCCGACAAGTTCGGCCATTTTGAATGTTCAGTTAATTTTTGACAGTTGCTTTGCTTGCACGTGTTTTGGCTCGTCTTCGATTTTTGCCTATACCAAAAAATGGATCAAATAATCTGCATCAAATTTTGTGTGAAAAACAAAATTAAGTGCGCGGATACATTCCAAATGTTGACTGTGGCATATGGTAAAGCTACCTTGGACCGAATCAACGTTTATCGGTGGTACAAAATGTTCTCAGAGGGCCGAGAAGATGTGAACGACGAAGAGCGTACCGGACGCCCGAGCACGTCAACAACAGACGAAAACATTGATGAAGTGAAGAAAATAGTATTGGCCAATCGTCGAATCACCGTTAGAGAAGTTGCTGAGGACCTAAACATATCGATTTTTGATCAAATGACTCGTGCCATTCGATTTTTACCAATGATTTGGGCATGAGACGGGTCGCCGCGAAATTCGTACCAAAATTGCTCAATTTAGATCAAAAACAACACACTAATAATGCCGCAGCCACCGTATTACCCAGATCTGGCCCCCTGTGACTTTTTCTTGTTCCTGAAACTGAAGAGGCCCATGAAAGGACGAGGCTACGCTACGAGCGAGGAGATAAAGGCGGCATCGAAGGAGGAGCTGAATAAGTTCACAAAAAATGATTTTTTCAAGTGCTTCGAGGATTGAAAAAAACGTTGGCACAAGTGTATAATATCTGGTGGGGATTACTTTGAAGGGGACAAAATAGATATTCATGAATAAATAAATAATTTTTGAAAAAACTCAAAATTCGCGATACTTTTTGAACAGACCTCGTACAGTACTTCTTCTTGTGTTGCTATCCTACTAGTATCTACGTATCTCCGTATCCTCCTAGAGTACCCAGAAAGTCCCTTTTAAAGAGAGCATTATCTTTTTTTGCTCTTGTCTGTCTTTTTTATATCGATATGTTCTATTTTCTTTTCTTTTCTTATTAAGAATTTTTGTTTTAATCCTGGTTTAGAATAACTACAGGATGGGGCGCATTTTTAGGGTTTTATAGGTATGACCAAAAAACCTTATACCGTCATTTTGTTGTCTGTCTGTCGAAAAAAAAAAAAAAATCATGGCGTTGCGAAACAAAACGCATCACTTGCGTTTTAAAAGTCTGCTGAAAGTCTGCTTTAAGCTAAGTCTGTCTAATATCGCATTATGTGACCGAAATAATGGAGCTGAAAGTTAATCCAAATAACGGGATCCGTGAAGAGAATTTTATCTTTGTATGGACATATGTACTCAGTAAATATTTATATTTCAAGAAATATAGTTGTGAGAGTTTGTGAAAACATAATTTTTTGTCAAAGAGCATAATTAATGCGTACTTCTGTAATTAAGTTAGTTAATAAATCTCTTTGTCGTATCATACAACACTAGTGTGTCTGCTCTGAAACCATATCACTACCAACTTTACAACTTCAAAGCTTTTAATAACAAACAGCCACCGTGTTTTATTGCTGGATTATTTCAACCTATTTTTGTCAGATTTTTCACAAATTCTTCCTCATTATTAATTGATAGAGATCTTTCTAAAAAACTAAAAACACAAATGTGATGAATATAATCCAAAATTTCAAAATAACTTACAGGGAATCGAACCCGTATTCTAAAGACATCGTGTCTTAAGGGAGAACTAATGCTGGAGCAGATATATTAAAAATTCACGGGAGGTGGAAATCTTCAACTGGGGCCGAAAGCTATGTTGAAGATTTTATTTCAAGTAAAATAACAATTACCAATAAGATTCTACAGCAACTCGTCAGACAATAATGGAGCTGATACAAGTGCTACTACTTGCACCAGCTCTACCAATGCACAGTTTGTTTCAAACTGTCAAAATGAAGAAAATATACAAAAGAATAATGGAGCTACAAACATTTTTAATTGTACAAATTGTTCAATAAGAATAAATTATCTAATATTAGTAAATTAATTTATTTTTTCTAATAAAAATTACTTTTGGTCGCCCAAAGAATATAATGTGAACCTTTGCCAGAAAGATCTTATTTGTTGTCATGAAGAATGAACTTCAAATTTGCCGACCAGCGTAGCGTAGTGGTAACACAAGTGCTCTACGTTGCTAAGGTGTCGGGTTCGAATCCCGTTCAGGCATGGAATAATTTTCAAAAATAATAATTGTCCTGGCTAATTGCCGTTGCAGAAAAGGCCATTAAAAAAAAATACTTCAAATTCAGATGCAGCCAAAAAATAACTACTTTTTGGCCATAGTACCCAAATAACTATTATTGATAATTTCCTTCGGTCTTCAAATATTTCAACATTTTTACAATGCAATTTATTTTACAATCTGCAGACATAACAATTCAACATATTGCTCAAAGGTAATCCTAGGTCAGGATTACGACCCCTAGACATTGTGACGCTAAGTTGTCTGATTAAAAAAATATTTGTCAGTTGACGTATGTTGCCTGATTATGAAATGCATACGCCGCATTTTCGTAATGAGAAAATATTTGTCATGACGAATGAATATTGGAACTGGGTCAACCATCAGTACAAAGACTTGGATGTCGCACAGTATCGAGGCAGAGGAACCTAGCCAACTCCTCTACACGTACTAGTCCACACGGTGACGACAAAGATAAATGAATAAAAGTTAAATATAAGATTTTAGTTTTTTAATTTTATTTCGCAATATTTCGACTCAGGACAGATCCGGGTTACTAATAATAGGTACGGACGAACTGATATGATGCGGAAGGAAAGCGAGGATTACCTTCAAAGGATGGTGGACAGAGACAAGGAAGTACAGGACCAAGAAAAACAGAACAGAATAGACAAAACAAGATACAATGAACACTACCAGAAGATAAAAGGCGAAACATTACCAAGATACTTGAGAGACAATAACAGACACCAGAAGACGATTGCCAGATTCAGATGCGGGAACGAGGCGGCAGCCAATCAATTTTGGAGGGATGAAGAAGAGAAGAATTGCCGGACATGTAGAGAACAACCAGAAACCTTGAATCACTTAAGATGCTGTCCAGAAATATGGAAAGAGCCAGCACGTTTGGAAGAAATCTTGGAGGAGGCAGGAAGCGGCATAGAATGGATGACGAGAGTCAAAATAAGCCGAACTCGAGGAAATTCAAAGAAAGACTAGACGTTCCAGAGAAAATAAAATACTGCTTTGCCATTTTCTATAGTTTATTTTCACAGTTATAAGTTTGCAAATGTTAGTTATTTAGTTATTTATATTTTTGTTAATTAGTAAGTAGATTTAATTGGGATATTTAGTTCATACACATAGTTTAGAATGTAAATAAGAGAAAATAATGTACTCTAATTCGAGGCCTAAAGGCAAGAATAAAGATATTGATTGATTGATTGATATGATGCGGGGCTCGTATATCATACGTACGTGCGTTCAGAATTTTCAAAATAATTGTAACGTATTGCAAAACGTTCAATATATATGCTAGGTACACTTGTTAGGATGTCTGCAACTTGTATATTGTTTGCAAATTATCTATTAGCAGAAAAGCTGTTTATTATACATATATCTCAAATGTTCTTATGCAGGAATTGTCTACATGTTCCAAATTAGCTTTATTATCCTTGGAAAAATATAACACACATAACAAACACTTATGTAAAATAGAAACTGCGTATGCAGTTTAATTTGTAAATGAAATTGGTATGAAACTGCAGACAAGAAAGATGGTAGGAGGGTGAAAGGAAGGGTGGAAGTGTAGAAAATGAAGAAAACATGTAAAGCAAAGACTGCATTGCGTCTGAATACAGTTTCACGTAGCAGACGCTAACAATACCAGATATTGTTATAGACTGATACAACAGAGACGGAGATATGGGAATTTTACTCTAATTCACAAAATTAGACAGCATCTATATCTATTTGCACAGTGTCTGGCTAATGATACTCCAACTAAAATTTCAAAAATATTAAAATCAAAGTTATTTATTCATAAATTTCTAAGGTAATTTTAATTACAACAAATCTGAAGAAAAAAGAAGTGTTTTGCCAACATTAATGATAGATGCAATTATTTTTGCGAACATATGAGGGTCAAAATTTTTGGATACGGAAAAACTGATATAATAATAATCTTTATTAGAGTAAGACATTTTTACATGCATATCATCGTCATCATAAACTGACCAAGCAGTAAATACATTAATTTAATTAAAAATAATAATTTACAATACTTAGTTGACAAAACTAGTCGATACATTACTACAAAGAAATTCTTTCATAGTGTAATAGCAGTGTTCATGTAGGAGATTACTAATAATAGTTTTAAACTTAACAACTGGAAGATCTTTGATGTCATGCGGTAGTTTGTTATAAAATATTGGTCCCCAGTAGTCGGGGCTGTGCGTGGAGCCTGCTAGTCTTACTTGTTTGGTAACTAGGTGGTATTTGTGTCGCGTATTATGAGAGTGTATGCTAGCACGGGTGGAAAATTTATGAATTTGTTTCTTTGTGTGGATTAGGCAGTAATATATGTATAGACATGGCAATGGTAATATTTTTAATTTTTTGAATAAAGGCTTGCAGTGTTCTGTCAGCCCGCTTTTTGTTAAGATTCGCATAGCTCTTTTTTGAATTATAAAAAGTCGTTTGCTATGTGGACATGAGCCCCACAATAATATGCCGTACCGTAAACGACTATGAAAAAGTGCGAAATACGCTTGTTTTGCTGTGTCCTCGGTTGTCAATAGCATTAGTCTTTTTAGAGCGTAGAGCACTGAAGATAGTGCTAGTTTTAAAAATATGGTGTTTCCAGTTTATAGTTACGCCAATCAGATTTTACCCATATATAACTCCCACTATCATCAGTTAACCGTCAAATTTTCATCGTAGTATCCACACCAGACGAAAAGTAGCAACCTATCATCATGTAATTAAATCCAGAGCATTTTCGCGCTATGATTTCTTATTTTAAAAGTGGTTTAAACCAAAATGAATGTGTCGCGCGATTATCAACGACTTTCAGTGAATCTTTTCCTTCAAGTTAGAAGGGCAAGAAAATATTAGTGCTGGACAGCGCCTAATAGAAGAAAAGTCATGAATTATGTATGTCTGTATTGAAAATAGTCTAAACATTGGTTCTGCAACGATTTATAAGATCTTGCGCAAAAAATTAGGTATTCGTAAGCTTGTTTCGCTCTGGGTAGCCAAACTGCTCTCTGAAGAACAAAAAGCAGCCGGAGTGGTGCAGAAAAATGAACGACACTTACGCAAATGGGTCCTCAAAAATTATTTTTGACATTATTACTGGTGATGAGTCATAGATATATTTTACCCAGAATTAAAGACTCAATCAACAGTTTGGGATTCCCAAATGAAAAAACTCCAACCAAGATAAAGCGAGCACGAAGTGTAGTTAAAAAATTTATGTGAAGTGTGAATCTTCACACATTTCTGGGTTTTGCAGGTATTTAGTAACTGAATGATGATTATTTGGGATGCTAAAACAAATTTTATGTCAAAATATTTTTTTATGAATTTTAATTCGAATGCCTAATACCATTATTTAAGTTTCTAAATATGTACAGTATTTTATTTATACAGCAAGGTTCAGTAAGATTTTTAAAATTGCGCCTATGGCTTCCATTGGTTCCTTATATCATAAGTCCCGCCCTCTGATTTCGTCAAACAGAATTAAATTTTAAAAAATAAATGCAACATTTACCAAAATATAACTAGAATTTTGACAAAATAATTTAAACAAAATAGAAATGCAAAAAAAATAAAACAGAAAAAAATAAAATTAACAGGATTCGAACTCTGCAACGTTCGCACTGCAATTTACAAAGTGCGTTACGAAACCATCTGAGCTACCAGAGTTTCTTATCTGAAGTGTTACATAGCGAATTAAATATTTAACATATTTTAGTTAAAAACACAAAAAATGCGTTATTTTCCGAAAACATAATCTGATCAAAAATTCCTATTGTACTATTCCGGTTCACACCAATGTACATTACTTAGAATTTTTTCAGATTTTTAGTTTAAACCATCTGGGCTACAGGGTGTGGGACAAAAATTTTTTTGCACAATTTTGGCAAAAATCGCATCAAAATAATTTATTTTGCAAAAATAAAATTTTGATCGTTAATCCACGTACTAAGGGCTTTCATTTGATACCCTACTCAGAATTTAAAAACATATTTTTTTTTTGATGAGCACATTTTTGTTTATATTTTTAGGGGGATATGTTTTTTAGATGTTTTAGTATTTTTCCTATGTGTGGGTCAAAGAGTTGTATAAGCATGCCAAATTTCAACTCTCTAGGTTTAGCCGTTTGGCTACAATTTTTACCGAACCGACAGACAGACAGACAGACAGACAGACAGACAGACAGACAGACAGACAGACAGACAGACAGACAGACAGACAGACAGACAGACGACAACATGACGGTATAAGGGTTTTTTGGTCGTACCTACAAAACCCTAAAAATGGTGGCATATTTTTTCTCCCAGAGTGGCCATATAGCCACAATAATACTAGAGAACCAACGAACTGTTAACAGTGAATGGTATGTTACCAAATGTTTACCTGAATTGTTTAAAAAAATTACTATTCGATTCTTTGATTAAACTAGTTCTTCAAAATTGCACACTCTATACAAAAAATTCAATATTTCAAACAATTTTTGGCTTATAATCATGTAACAATATTTCATTTGTTCTTGTTTAAACAAAATCTGCCAAATAACCTTCAATGATAAATTCGATGTACAGATATTTTTTTATTTACGTTTTGTATTGATAAAAGAACGCCGAGCATATGTTTGTTTTAGAGAATATTCCCAAAAACTCATTTACGGAGTCACAATGTGTATATTTATTATCTGAAAATCAATGAAAATATATATTTTAGCGCTTTTCAAAATAATGGAGCATCTGTCATACGCAATATTTTCCCACAATGTTCAAGGTAATGTTTTCAACATATAATTTTTTAAAACAACATTATCTACCTTTTAATTAAATCAGAGTTACCGTAGCTCCATGATGCTTACTTACAGAGTACAGACACGTGGGTTCGACTGACAGAGTTTGAAAGTGTAATACCCAGAAGACAAATAGCAGGATCGGAAGATAAGAAACAGGCGGGAAGATGACCCAATGCCTGCTGTATAAAAGTCTTTGGGCTGCAGTCTCAGTCACATGCGTACTTCTCGTTCAACATCGTTATCACCCGCGAAACGTTTGACGCCAAGATGCTTCTTTGTAGACCAAACCATGAGAACATCCCATTGCAGTTGCTATGCTGTCTATTGTAACCCGCCTGTTAGCTCGAACCATCTCGTCCACCCGTCGAATTGTTGCATTATTCGCCATCTGAACGGGGCCCTCAGTTTGGTGTTCGTTAACAACTTTAAGCGACCTCAGTGGCGTAGCGTTGTGGGGGCGGGGGGTGCGGTCCGCCCCGGGCGGCACTTTTTTGGGGCGGCAAAAATCCTCAATAAATAATATAATCTGAACTAAAAATTTGAACAATTTGGATGACCTTAATAAAATCTTCGACTGGACTAACACTTGGCTTTTACCACTGAATATCAGTAAAACCACTGTACTTCACATGGGCCAAAACAACGCAAGTCATCCATACTTTATTAACAAAGTAAAGCTTGAAGTGGTTGAAGAACAGGTTGATCTGGGAGTCACGATAACTAAACTGGAGCCATCAGGTTAAAAAAGTGATTAAAGGTGAGAACTATGTGTCATATATCCTGTCAAAATCGTTTTATCGACCGTCTCCTGATATAGTCAAGATACTCTACGTGTCCTACGTAAGGTCTCATTTGGAGTTACTTCTCTTGCAAAAAGACGTCATCGTGGGGACCTTATTACGATGTTTAAAATAGTGCGTGGTGATTTTAAATGTGATTTGTCGAATATCTTCACCCTGAATACGGACACCAGGTTAAGGGGTCATAGTTTAAAATGCGACAAAAATTCAAAAAAAATGTGCGTGGTAATTTTTTAACCAACAGCATTTTTAAACCCTGGAACAATTTACCTGCCAGTGCCTTCACTTTCAGCTTGAACAATTTTAAAAATCGTATAGATTTAGTAATTTGATTAATTTGTATGTAATTAGCTTATAATTGGATGTATTATTTATGTGGATATAACATTGTATGCTCTGTTTATGTAAAATGGAACAATACAAGCCTTAATGGCTTCAGTTCCTTATTTTCCTTAATAATAATAATAATAATAATAATAATTTCTTTTCATATTTTTGTCGCACCTACAATTCGGACCGATTAAAATGAGCACGGAACTTTTTATTATTTAATCTGTGACGGAACCGGGGAATACTCTTTCTTTAACACGTTAATCGCCACGTCGGCCATATGTATCTAACACTTAGAAGTTCTACATGCGCCATGTCAGACATATATGTCTGATATGGTTACCTTGCGGTAATTCTCCGCTTTTTATTTTGTGCTCGGATTGTTGACAACGAATATTCAGCGAGAATCGATTCTTTCATATAAAGAATAGAGTTCAATATTGTCTAATAACACCTGCAACATCAGTCGTCCAATTCACATGGACTAAATTAACTTGCTACAATACATGATTTTCTTTAAGTGCGTTTAGTGATTGTTAAATTATTGAACTTTCTCGAAACTCGAAAAATTGTACGTAATCTCAGTGGTGTAGCATAGCAGAGGCGGTGGTGGCGGCTCTTTTTTAGGGCGGCAAATTCTGTAAATTTTGGAGGCTTTTAGATTTAAATACCTAAATAAGGGGGCGGCGAAATTGGCATCCGCCCCGGGCGGCTGGATCCCACGCTATGCCACTGAGCGACCTTAAGAGAATTTATCGACAGTTGTACACTGCTTTACGCGACAAACACTCTTCACTGTAAACAGGATACATTTACTTATGAATATCCTTTGTAGGAAGTTTTATTGCCCACAAAAAAACGCACAACAGCAGTATACTCTTCCGCAGTATACTCTTCGAGCACGATCACCATTTTCACTCTACCTGCGCACGCACACGGCTACTGTCACTTAAGTGTTATCAAGCTGGTTTGTGCTGTCACCTAATGACACTTTTGGAAAGAGCTCACTGCTATTTTCAGCGTTCCAACATCGGTTTGTGACCTAATTACTGACTTCCTATCGTAAAAGTTATTTGAAATTCTCAAACATATTTAAAAAATTAAAGAAAATTGTTTTCTGATACACATTTTTAAGTTATTGAGTGATTATATTTTTAAAGTAATTTTAGTAACTTTAGTAAAGTAAGTTAGATTCATGAAAATTTTTATGCATAGATTGTTACAAATTTTGATATTGATCTGTGGGAGTTATACGTACCTTTAAGTCAAAACTAAAATATATTTTCCACAAATAAAATATTATATAAGTAATTCATTATTTAAGTTGTAAATAAAATATATTAATCAAGTAATAAATATTAAATTTGAACATTAAAGTTTAACAAGTCGTAACGTTCTTGAGTAGCTTTTGAATAATAAATGACAAAATTCTCAAATGAGAAAGTGTTGAAAGACTTAGTGGGATAAGATGATCTTGATATAGATACAGTACTGAAAGGATTAACCCAGCTTCATAAGAACTTGCCGCCTTATAGGATATGTCTGAATGGAAAGATGCTATCAACCTAGGATATGGGGATACTGAAATGTTAATAACTATTAATTAAAATTACTTAAAAACAGTGCAAAGAAGGTCTGGCATGGAAATACGTAGAATATAAGTTTCAAATACAAAACTAATAATCTATATTAATAAAATTGGAGGCTATATCTGTTTTTTTTTTTTTTTAATTTTCTTTGTCTAATTTTTGGTTTTAACACGTTTCAGACGATTGTAAGAAAAAACAATTTTTGTCTGTCTGCCTGTCTGTCTGTCTGTCTCTCTGTCTGTTTACCTGTCCGAGATTCAAGCAAAAACGGCTGGATATACGAGGGTTACCATATACGAGTTCTGTTCAAAAAGTATCGCGAATTTTGTGTTTTTTCAAAAATTATTTATTTATTCATGAATATCTATTTTGTCCCCTTCAAAATAATCCCCACCAGATATTATACACTTGTGGCAACGTTTTTTCCAAACCTCGAAGCACTTGAAAAAATCATTTTTTATGATCTTGTTCAGCTCCTCCTTCGATGCCGTCTTTATCTCCTCACTCGTAGCGTAGCGTCGTCCTTTCATGGGCCTCTTCAGTTTCGGGAACAAGAAAAAGTCACAGGGGGGCAGATCTGGGGAATACGGTGGTTGCGGCATAATTAATGTGTTGTTTTTGGCCAAAAATTCGCGCACAGACAACGATGTGTGGGCGACGATGTTTCGCGGCGACCCGTCTCATGCCCATTGGTAAAAATCGAATGGCACGAGCCAATCGATATGTTTAGGTCCTCATTAACTTCTCTAACGGTGATTCGACGATTGGCCAATACTATTTTCTTCACTTCACCAATGTTTTCGTCTGATGTTGACGTGCTCGGGCGTCCGGCACGCTCTTCGTCGTTCACATCTTATTGGCCCTCTGAGAACATTTTGTACCACCGATAAACGTTGCTTCGGTCCAAGGTAGCTTCACCATATGCCACAGTCAACATTCAGAATGCGTCCGCGCACTTAATTTTGTTTTTCACACAAAATTTGATACAGATTTTTGGTATAGGCAAAAATCGAAGACGAGCCAAAACACGTTCAAGCAAAGCAACTGTCAAAAATTAACTGAACATTTAAAATGGCCGAACTTGTCGGCATACTTGAAGGTAAATAACAAATAACGTACCTAAAGTGGAGACTTATATCGATGTTTATTTAAAATTCTTTGTAACATAATAATTTACAGATAATGAAATATTAAACGAAATTATAGACTTCTAATTTGAATATTTTGCTATATAAGAATTCGCATTTGGACCGATAAAATATGAATACAAACTGCAAGAAACACAAATGAAATATTTTTTTTATTTTATCTACATTTTTAGGGTTTTGTAGGTATGACCAAAAAACCCTTATACCATCATTTTGTCGTCTGTCTGTCTGTCTGTCTGTCTGTCTGTCTGTCTGTCTGTCTGTTCGGTAAAAATTGTAGCCAAACGGCTAAACCTAGAGAGTTGAAATTTGGCATGCTTATACAACTCTTTGACCCGCACATAGGAAAAATACTAAAACATCTAAAAAACATATCCCCCTAAAAATATAAACAAATATATGCTCATCGAAAAAAAATATATATTTTTACAATTCTGTGTAGGGTATCAAATGAAAGCCCTTGGTACGTGGATTAACGATAAAACTTTTATTTTTGCAAAATAAATTATTTTGAGGCGATTTTTGCCAAAATTGTGCAAAAAAATTTTTGTCCCACACCCTGTAGCCCAGATGGTTTAAACTAAAAATCTGAAAAAATTCTCAGTAATGTACATTGGTGTGAACCGGAATAGTACAATAGGAATTTTTGATCAGATTATGTTTTCGGAAAATAACGCATTTTTTGTGTTTTTAAGTAAAATATGTAATATATTTAATCTGCTATTTAACATAGTAAACGAGTGATCCTGTATAGCACAGTGGTAGCGTTGTCGCTTAGTGAGTTGAAACTACTGTAAGAAACTGTGTTCGAATCCCGTGAATTTTTATTTTTTCAGTTTTTTTTTTGCATTTTTATTTTGTTTAAATTATTTTGTCAAAATTCTAATTATATTTTGGTAAATGTTGCATTTAATTTTTAAAAGCGTAAATTTAATAACCAGTGGAAAGTGTTGAAATTATAATTTAATTCTATATTTGAAGGTATCAGAGGGCGAGGCTTATGATTTAAGCAACCAATGGAAGCCATAGGCGCAATTTTCAAAATCTTAATGAACCTTGCTATATAAAAAAAGTACTGCACATATTTAGAAACTTAAATAATGGTATTAGGCATTCGAATTAAAATTCATAAAAAAATATTTTGACATAAAATTTGTTTTGGCATCCCAAATAATCATCACACAGTTAATAAATACATGCGAAACCCTGAAATGTGTGAAAATTCACACTTCACATCAATTTTTTATTTATTTATCTACAAAAAATAGTATTTAACAGAGCAGTAAATGCATTTGAATTAGTAATTTTCAATCACACCCGTAGCCAAAAATATTATAAAAAGATATAACTATAAATATTTTGTGCTTCCAGTAACTTTCGTCAGTTTGTAATTGGAAAGTAAGAAAGCAGTGTTATTATTAAACAAACAAAAGAAACCTCTAGAGCTCCGTTAAGATCGTCTCGTCCTCTTCTGGAGAGATAAAACATGTCCTCGTAAATTCACAGACAAAATTCCAATTTCATATGTAAACAGGCGTGGTATTGAGGAAATCTCAACTTGCTCGTGATCTGTATGCAGATTTCTGCTTATTCTACCTTCAAACTGCTCTTTCATTTTATATCTCTCTTCAACTTTTTATTTGGTAATATATTTCTACCAACACTAGAAATATAACTCTTTTTGTATATTTTTTGACTTGACTTTTGATGAATTTCACTTGACAAACAAACACATTAAGATTTTTATGTTATCGTGAATAAGTTTGAGAAATTCTGGAATTTGCAACTTATTTGTTAAGAACAAATATCCAACGAGTTATATGCAATATAGTTAAATATAATATTGTGTTTTAAAGATTTAAATATTAAATAATGACAATGAAACATTCCTTCAATATTATAGCAGGGTTACCTTTTATGTTTTTACAAACGACTAAATGGCAATATTGAAATGTGTCATTGCTATATCCGTCAAATTTGACATTTGTTATTGTGAAATCAGTGGTAAAGTCTGTTCCAAATGGTTAGGCGGAACTAGATTTTGCAATCTAGTTACTTTCATCGTTTAAATCGTGCTTTTCGGCCGTTTTGTTTAAGCTTTGTAAATCATACTTACAATAAACATTTTTTGGTTAAGGTTAATATCATTTAAAAATGTCATTTTCTTTATATTTTGATTTTTTGTGTCATTCTTAATACAAATTTCCCATTTAAAGTCTGTTCCAAACGGTTAGGCGGAACTGGATTTTGCAATCTGTTACTTTCATCGTTTAAATCTTGTTTTTCGGCCGTTTTGTTTAAGCTTTGTAAATCATACTTACAATAAACATTTTTTGGTTAAGGTTAATATTATTTTAAAATGTCATTTTCTTTATATTTTGATTTTTTGTGTCATACTTAGTACAAATTCCCCATTTATTTATTTTTTTGTCAATAAAATATGTAAAAAAAATAATTTAATTTTGACATATGTCATTCGTTTCCATGGTTTCATTGTTGGAATTTTAAATTTTGACATTCCAACGTGAAAAATGAAATAACCCAAACAAGGGCCCTTCTCGTGACAACCTAAAAGAACGAAATTCCCATTTAGTTCCACCTAACCGTTTGGAACAGACTGTATTTATTTTTTTGTCATTAAAATATGTAAAAAATAATAATTAAATTTTGACATATGTCATTCGTTTCCATTGTTTCACTGTTTGAATTTTAAATTTTGACATTCCAACGTGAAAAATGAAATAACCCAAACAAGGTCCCTTCTCGTGACAACCTGAAAGAACGAAATTCCCATTTAGTTCCGCCTAACCGTTTGGAACAGAGTGTAGCTTATAAATTGACCAAGTAGTTTGTTGACAGCGACCGTTAAAAAAAATGTGCAAAAATGGATATTACTCCTGAAGGTTTTCGTTGGATAATTTTTTACAATTTTAGTAAAAAAGTTTAAAAGTTTTTCTGTTTGGGTGCCTTCTATTCGGAAACCGTTCAGCATATCGTCGTTCTGCTTCCACAGCATTGCTAACACATTCTTCATACACAAAATGCATATCTGCATATTCTTCAATTGTGTAATGTGCCATTTTCTTAACAAAATCGGAACAAAATTTTAGATTATGACGTACACGTACTTAGATATTCTATTATTGAATTACAATTAAAATATTTTTTTCTCTATGGCAACTATACAACTTCTGGATTCGTATGAAAAATAAAAATAAGTCAGGGGTTTTCAAAATTTGGGGCATCTTTTTGTTTGTTTATTTTTGGACGTAATTCACATTTTAGAGAAAATTGGCAAAGGAAAAATCGATTGTATTCTACATCACCATGCTGTCTTTTAAATTGTGCCGGACATTTACCTAACACCCTGTACATATACAGTTCTTACATTTACTCCTCTGCTATTTTTGCACACATGACTATATTTCTTTTATTGGAAATTATTGTGAAATTTTAGAAAATTTAGTTCTGATCAAGTAAGTAACTTGTCAAAACTGAACTTGATAAGCTCGAGAACCGTTTATTTACTAACACCTGTTTACATTTCACCTGGAATTTCCATGTGTGGTTTATGTGAAAGTATGTATAGTGCTGTAGACTGTTTATTTGAAGTGGTAATTGGTGTGCAATGGGTAACTACCCGCAACAGTAATGCTCAACTGAGCAGATGTAATACCATATGGATGTGGTCACACCATAAACAGTAAATAGCTATCAGATCAATATTAGATTACATCAATTGGACCGATTATTTCGGTCTCGTCCCGAATTTTTAATTTATTTATTTATTTTCTTTAACAGTTAGTTAAAAAAATTTGGCTCACAGAAACAATAGCTATTTGTACTTTTCTTAATAGATATTTAATGTATCCGACTTGTAATTTGAAAACGAGGAATGGTCTTCTTAACACTTCAAACTATTGCGGCATTCTTTACATATTAGCGGAGAGAACTCAACTCTCAGAGATGAGCCGTTTTCGAAACTCATCAGTTGCTTTTATCTCTTTTGTTTTTTCCAAAAAAAGAAAAACATTCGGAAGGATCAGTAAGTCTTCTATCATGCGTCTATTTATTTATTTATTTTTTATTATTAGAATGCAGTTCGGAAAATTCTAGTAAAAGAGTTGCTTCCACATTAATCGACGATAAACTCAGCACAGAAATTTTGTCACTTTCTAAAGTCAAGCAAATTTTCCAAACCGTTCCGAATTTTAATGCTATTCCGGTGAACAGCTTATAAATGGCTTTAAAGTAATAGTATACTATTTTCTTTAGCAGTAATAATTAATAATGAATTATCAGAATTAAAGTCTATTAAAGTAGGAGACCCACAAGGCAGTATTTTAGGTCCAACTTTATTAAACATCTTTGCCAGAGATATTGTAACATCTCATGAAGCAATAGCAATGTACGCGGATGATACAAATATCACTTAAATATTCCGAACTACAACAAGCAATTCATGAAACGCACAATAATTTTGATGTGGCGTTTCGGTTAAACTTTCTATTTAGATTCCTGTAATGATATTTTTGAAATCCTGCAAGAGTTACTTAGTCATTTTCAAAAATTTTATAGCTGTAGATAAAATTTGGTATTTGACTGGCATATAATGTCTATATTACAATCGGATGATTACAACCCTTGAATTCGGATCGTGCTGTATACTTCATTTCCGTGTAATTTAGTCTGCATTATATGTTTGTTAAATAAATGACTATTGTTAACAAGCAAAAATGTGTTAAAAAAAAAAACAAAAAAATAAAAGCTCTTCAAATGGCCTACTAAAAGTGGAACAACCAGAAATTTTTTATAAATATGTTATCAAATATTTTCTGTACTCTTAGAAAATAAAAATAATAGGTTCCCTATGCCTAACATTTTTCTTATTCACATACCTAGAAAATACCCGTTATTTCGAAAAGGTCTCATCTCGGAAAATTCTAAAACCAGTTTTAAAGATATACAGTGGAACCTCGATATAACGGACCAATGTGGGTGAGGGGATGTCCGATATAGCCGAATGTCCGTTATATAAAAATAAATTTTCTGAATAAGCTATTTATTAACTATCAAATAGAAATATATTATAAAATAAATAAAATAAATAAATAAATAAATAAATAAATAAATAAATAAATAAATAAATAAATAAATAAATAAATAAATAAATAAATAAATAAATAAATAAATAAATAAATAAATAAATAAATAAATAAATAAATAAATAAATAAATAAATAAATAAATAAATAAATAAATAAATAAATAAATAAATAAATAAATAAATAAATAAATAAATAAATAAATAAATAAATATATAAATATATAAATAAATAAATAAATAAAGGAAAGTTTACATTCTAATTACACTTTAAAATTGCACTTTACTCGTCTTCAGATGATATGTCACTATACGCCCGTTGAGGAGAGTCGTCAATGTTTGTTTTTGAACTTCCTGGTTTCGGTGACACTGGGTTGAAAAATGTATCAAATTTTGTTTGGATTTTTGAAGTGTGTTGTTTCTTAATTATTCATTCTCTAAAATTGCGAATTCCTGCCTTCAACTCGGGTGATTCCCCGAGTGTGCAGTCACGTGCCTTTTACGACCGCTTACATGCTCTCCGTTATATCCGAAGTCCGTTGTATCGAGGTCCGTTATATCGAGGTTTCACTGTGTGTATTTTTTTCAAATTTCTTATTTAGTGCTCAAAAGCGATAGCGAAGGGGTAGTACCTTACTTCACGTTCAAAAATCCCGAATTCGAATCACGATCAAGATATGGAAATTAGTATTTGTCCTCATTACCGCATCTATATTAAATCAAGCAAATTATCAAGAATAACTTAGACGCTGGTTAAATGGATAATTCCGAAATCATATTGACGTCGAAAAGTTCTTTATTCCTACATGAGATAAGTTTGTTCTCTTCAGTGGCTTTTAAAAATATCACTTTTTTGATTCCTGAAAATATTTATTTTTCAGATATGCCCTTTCCAAAATAATCGATTAAATTATCCGAATTTAAAAAGATATATTAGTCTGGACTGTTTTGAAATATGAAATACAAATCTATCATTTGCACTATTTTCGTTTTTCAACATAGTGCAATTACTCATCGGTACAAGATATGTCAGAGAACTTGTCATCTTGTCAAGACAATAGAATTCTTTTCAAAACGAAAATACTTGTTGAAATCATTTATCAAAAATTTGATTTTAGGCAAAGTGCAACGCTACTAAATAACAAAGAAATTTAACAATACTAAAATTGGACTGGCCATGTTACGCGAAGCAATAGAAACAGTATTATTGGCATTTAATTGGCCTAAAATTTCCAGGAACACTTTTAATTTAACTTGTAATAAACAAGAAATAATTTTCTGTTGTGAAACTATTTTGACTTAGAATAAAGCTAAATTCGAGTCTTATCAAATTTTAATATAGTTATAACTTGCCATATTTCTTTACAAATCTCACATGTCAAGTAATAAAAATTATGACAATTTGTAATTTGAAACTAATTTTTTTTTATCTAACCTTGTTGGTGAAAACAATAAATTTCATTTCTCTAGTTCGTTTCTGGAATAACTATAAAAGTCATGTAAGTTGGTGGATTTTATAGGATCTTCAGACTTGATAATGACATCGTAAACAAGAGGTGTTAGAAAGGCGAAGGACTCTTCGACTTACTCAAGAATTTCTCCACTTCCAGAGGCGTGCTACGTACCAAATTAACACAAACATAAAACTGGTTCATTAATTTCGAACTAATAATTAAATGCCCAATAACAATTTGGTTGTTTTCACATATATTAATTACGACTTTTATCGTCAAATGACCATTAGTTAAGCAAGAATTTATTACATTAGTAATGAACATGGGAAGGAAATTTCGATTATTGATCTATAATGTTTAATATTGCTACGTTCATTAAAAAATACGGGTACAATTATACAAGCCCTGTCCACTATCAGTTGGCCCAGCTACGAAATTTTTACTTATTGGTGTTCAATTAACAGAATGCGAATAGCTTATGAAATCTAGGTAATATTTTATTTTCAATTAAACATTTAAGAGATTTACGATTAATATTTACAACTATTTAAGTAAATTAATAAGAAAAAAAATAATATTTCCTTTGGAAAGCCATTAACTTGGAAACCTATTTCAGAAGTTACCACTGGGTAACATCACCTTTCATTTTTATAACGGCATTAATTCTTCTATAGTATCTACAAGGTCTTGGCATTGTCGAGGAGTAAAATTATCCCATATTTCTTGAAGCTTTAGTCTTAATTCTGGAATTGTTCTAGCCGGTGTTATACGCAATCGTTTTTTCATTTCGTGCCAAAGTGTCTCGATGGGGGATACGTCTGGGCTACTTGAAACCCACTCTAGAAGTGGAATAGAATGATCACGGAACCATTTAAAAGATTTTTTTGACGTATGGCAAGCGGATCTTGTTGAAAAATAAAATCCTCCCCAGAGATTAATGCATGTTCCATAGTTGGCAACAGAGACTTCTCTAAAATACTTAAATATTTGGCTGTGTTAACAATGCCATCGTTAAAGTGAAGTTTTCCTACACCTCTTGCAGATATTGAACCCCAAACCATGACAGATGCTGGAGATTTCACCTTCCTTTTCAAGCAATCGGGATGATATGCTTCATGTTTCTGACGAACAACTCTGCTCCGGTTGTCCCCTACACAGACTTCAAACCTAGACTCATCGCTCCATTTCACGCTGTTCCACTTTTCACAATTCCATATTTTATGTTCTCTTGCCCATTTCAACCTGTTTTTCTGTTGCTTAGACGTCAACAATGGTTTTTTCTTGGCCTAAGAAAGTTTTATAAATTTCTGTAAATATACATTTAAGAGTCCGATTAAAAAAATATTACCTTATAGGTTCCAAATCCTAATTTTTTAGCTTCCTTATGACATGTAGACCTTGAAACACGTCTTCCAACAACATCGCTCCACAGTACACTCAACTGACTGTAGTTAGCACATCTGTTATCCTTAATAATTCTTTTCAATGCACATTTGTCATTGTCCGTCAGTGTAGTTTTCTTCACGTACTGGGACTTTGGGGCAACTGAACCACTTGTTTTGTACAATTTTCCAATATTTATAATACTGTATCTTGACAAACCTAATAATTTTCCGATTTCGGAATTGGTTTTTCCTGTTTTTACTAAGTTCACAATGATTAACCGAATTTTTTCATCAATAGCTTTGCCTCTGTTCATGTTTTAAAATTATTTAGACTTAACACTTTTAATACATCACAGTCAATAAACAAACTTTGTTTTCCAACGCCTACTACGCATAGCTACCGCAAAAACCCAGTTATTTTATATACAGTACAAGAATACATGAACTCAAAAAATACGTTTGTTTTACGAATATTATTTTTATAATCACAAATTAAATATTACGGAATAAATTTTGACCCCTTTGCTTCTAATATGATTATATTGCCAAAAAATATACAAAGCAGCTTTTACTTTTCTTATTATTTAATAATTTCTAACGAAACTGAAAATTTCATAGATGGGCCAACTCGTGGACAGGGCTCGTACTTTGGTGTATAACAAGATAAACGTTTGTGGTGGAGAAAATAATATAAAATCGGTGTTCTAAATATTCCAGAGCCCATAAAGGGCTTCTAGCGCCATGATGATGATGAACTAGTTAAATGAAAACATTCACTATTTTTATTAAAAAAGAAAACAAAAAAAAAACCTTTTATTGTTCTCTACGTATATTTTATTAATACACATATCAACCTTTGCGTATTTATTATGCGTTGATGAAGTGCGAATCGTACGTGTGCCTGCCACAGTTTTTATTGGTGACGAAACTGATATTATATTTAAGACATCTCTGAGTGTTTGAAAGTGAGGCAGAATGAAAGACACGTCAACTTGCATATTTTAAGAGTGTTCTTTCGTGACATTGCGTAAGCAAATGCATTTGGAGATTTCCCGTGTTTTAAAAACCTTTTCAAGCACGTCTCAACCATAAAAATTTAATGGACTCGAAATTATGCTTCGGAAATATTACATTCAATAGAGAATCATTGCATACATACATAAAAACGTAAATATTTTCATATACAAATTAAGATATACGAGGTGTGTAAATTAAGTAACCGGACTGGCAACATAGCGTTTAATCTGGCAACATTTGGGACGCGGGACTTGGAGGAGCGGCAGGTGAACATGTGATGCGCCTTCAGTACGAGTTTGAACTCGCTAGAGAAATTTTGTTATCCGTAGCGATTTTTTTCGTGAAACAGTTTTTTTCTAGTCCGTTCTAAAACTGAGTGACATTCATTTCGAGCAACGGTGTGCTATCAAGTTTTGCTTCAGACTTGGGCACAGTGCAACGGATATTTTGTAAAACTTCAGCAGGCCTACAGAGACAGTGTTTTGTCAAGAACCCAGGTTTTTGGTGGTTTAAGGCATTTTCAGAAGGAAGAGAGTTGACTGAAGATGAATCACGCAGCGGAACGCCTTCATCTTCAAAAACCAATGAAAATGTCGACAGAATCCGGGATCTTGTGCGTTCAGATCGTCGGTTGACAGTCAGAATGTTCGGGGAAGAGTTGAATTTAACTCACACTACCGTTCATCAGATTTGGGCTTTAATCGTTTTATGCGTTTTGAGATTACGAAAAATTTTTCAATGGCATAATTTACATTATTTGTGAAAATTGTGAAATGAAAAGAGCACAACTCAAAAACGGTTGAAGACTGCAACCTCCGGCTAGAATTTTTGGTTTCTCCGTAGTTTATTTAGTCTAGAAAAAAATTGGGACTTTAATCGATCTAATAGTATCTATTAGTAATGTAATGAGAATGAGTAATGAGTAATAAAAAATAACTGATAGGTTTTCTATGACAACTGCACTGATGCAAGATGTGTTTTTTTTTGTATATATTAAATATTTTCTGTATTGTTATCATATCATGCAGTACTTTTTAACTGTTTTTAATAGAATATTTTGATAATATTGACTAATTATTTTCTCAAGAAAGCAAAACAGAAAAAATATTTTTATTATGGCCTTGAAATTAATGGCCAATTAGAACCATTAATTTTAGGCAAAATATTTATCGAAATACTTCAAAGATTGTGAAATTTTATAGATGTTACTTCATTAAGGTCAATATATCGGATGGTTTCCCATTAAATTTTTCAATTTCAAAAGTATCATAAAAATTTACTTTTTATTCTTATAGAATAAATTCTTTTAAGATTCTGACTGCACTTGATCTTGGAATGATTCAACTATCAAATTTGCTATTAAGCGACGCCAACAATTCAATTCTTTCCCAATTTGAGTTGAGAGCATTTTGCAAGATTGAATGACAGAACGTGAAAAATCTGAAATGCAAACCTCATCTCTTTCACAAATTGAATTATGTTGAAATAAATGACAGAATGTGCATAAGGGAGATATTAGTCAGAACCAAAATAAAGTTATCATAGGTAAGTATTATTTGGAAATCAACATAAAAGGTTTGTTCCAATTGTGGGATCAAAATATCGTATAAGGGTCATTTGAAAAGTTTCAGTACTGTCCTTTTTTTTGCTTGATTGTTTTGTTACACCTGTTTATAAACAACTGTGTAATATCAAATTAATTAATCACATAGTCTGTTCTAACAACTGTTTTAAATAAAAATTATCTTAATGTGGATTGAAAATTATGTTGAGAATGTTAAAAAGAAAGGTCTAACGCCAACGGAAAATTTTAATTAGATACAAGATGTTTTGCGAAACATTAGAGCACCTTTTTTCAAGGATGCCGAAATGAGGGTGCACATCTTTGCCAGGTTTGATGGGCGCCTTTTTAATTTTGGTCATCACTTGGACAGTCGTCTTCTTTTTTTACCAGTATTCCTTTTTTTTCTCTCATTAGTTGCACCCATCTTCCTTTTTTCTTCCTCACTAGGGTCGATCTTCTTTTTATTTTCTTGAGTTGAATTCATTTTTTTTTTCTTCACTTCGATTTTATTTTTTTATTTCTTTTTTTTTTCATCCGTTGATCTATAGGTTATTACAAACGATTAGGTGGAACTTGATTTTGCAATTTTTCTTAGTTACTTTTGTCTTTTGAATCTTTTTTTTTTTCGTTTTGTTTAAGCTTTGTAAATCATACAATGTCAGTACAATAAACATTTTTTGGTTAAGGTTATTATCATTTTAAAATGTAATTTTCTTTATATTTGAATTTTTTGTGTCATTCTAAATACCATGTGTTCAAAAAGGAAAAAGTGGAAAAATACTATAATGTGTACTGCAAGCTTTAACTGTCATCACTGTTGTTGCCATAAGTTTCTATTGAAAATTAGTTAGTCAATTGTTATATTAAGCTTGCAATAGAAATTATTTTATTTTTCCACAGCCAACCCTTATGTAATTTCTTTTTGAACTCATGGTACAATTTTCCCATTTATTTATTATATTTTGTCATTAAAATATGTAAAAAAATATGTTGTTTTTGACATTTGTTTCCATGGTTTCGTTGTTGGAATTTTAATTTTTGACATTTCAACGTGAAAAATGAAATAACCCAAGCAAGGTCCCTTCTCGTGACAACCTAAAAGAACGAAATTCCTATTTATTCCTATTTTATTTTTGCCTAAACGTTTGGAATAGCCTGTACCTATTTTTTTGTCAATTGGATCTATCTTCTTTTTTACGTCTCAACTTGGATTCGTCATCCTTTTTGTAGTCAGTTGGATTCATCTTATTTATTTATTTTTTTATTTGAATCTAAAGTCTATTCCAAACGATTAGGAGGACCTCTATTTTCAAATCTAGTATTTTTTACAGATTGATTGAACCTTTTGATCGTTTTGTTCAGGAAAAGCCAATTTCGATATATAAAAAAACAGCTAATGAAAATTTCAGTTAGTACCGCCTAATCGTTTGGAATAGCCTGTATCTTCAATTTTTTTTTTGACAGTTGGATCGAGCTTCCTTTTTGTCGTCAGTTGGAATCATTTCCTTTTTTTCTCGTCACCTAGATTCATTTTTTTTCAATTGGATCTATTGTCCTTTTTTTGTCAGGTCACTCTATCTTCCTTTTCTTGTCGGCAGTTGGATACATTTTATTTTATTTTTTTGTCAGTTGGATACTTCTTTTTTTGGATCAATTTTTCTTTTTTTTTCGTCGTCTCTTGAATTTATTTTCCTTTTTTTTTGTCAGTTGGGTCTATTTTCTTTTTTGTTGTCATTTGAATACATCTTCCTTTTTTTCTGTCTCTATTTGAATCTGTTTTCTTTTTTTAGTCATGTTAGATTACCTCGTTTTTTTCATAAGTTTAATTTATCTTATGTTCGTCGTCAGTTGGGTACATTTTCATTTTTTCTCTAAACTTGACTCCGACTTTTTTTTGTCATATGTTTGATTTATCTTTTTTTTGTCAGTTGGTTCTATCTTCCTTTTTTGCCATCTGTTGGATACATTTTCTTTTTTTTTTGTCTCAACTTGGACCTATCTGGTTTTGTATTCAGTAGGATCCATCTTCCATTTTTGTTTTAATTTGAATCCGTCTTCAATTTTTGTCGTCGGTTGGATTCAGCCTTTTGTTTTTGTCAGTTGGATCAATATTTTTTTTTTTCGTCACTTAGATCCGTCTTCCTTTTTTGCGATCTTCACTTGGATCCATCTTCCTTTTTTGTCTCAATTTGAATCCGTCATCTCTTTTTGTCGTATGTTGGATTCATCTTCTTTTTTTGCGCTCGTCACTTGAATTCATCTTACTTTTTTGTCGTTGCTTGATCCGCCTTCTTATGTTTGTCATCACTTGAATCTATCTACTTCGTTTTTCTTTCGTCAGTTGACTCCATCTTCCTTTTTTTTTCTTTATCACTACAATTTTAAGGGACTATCAACTTAATATTTCATCGTAGATCCAGGCATTGCAATAATAATAATTGTTCAGCACTGTAGCCTTAAAAGCCCATGGCTTGTTGAACAATTGGCTGCGAAAACGGAGGTAAGATAGGACTTAACACCTTTTTCACGCCCATCAGCGAATTGTTCTCCACTGTTGCTTAGTTTTCGTCTTTTTCTCCCACTCACTAACGCCTATTTGTTCCAGGTCCTTTCGCACCGCATCCATCCACCTTCCTTTCGGCCGGCCTCTTCTCTTTTTTGCTACTACTCCGCCCATTAACATTGTTTTTACAATCTTCAGAAAGTCTCGACACAGTCCCTAACCATCGGAGGCATTGCTAATAAAAATTAAATATTTTCACTGATCAAAATTCTACATTTTAACATTTTTATTTGAAATTATCGCGCATGGATGGCAACCGTACGTATATTAAAGAAAATATTTGGTGTTTCGTTCAAAATATTTCTATCAATAAAGCGGTAGAAATTTGTGGTAAACTCTTGCTATAAATAACAAAGGAATAATAATTCTTAAAGCCATCAGAGTTGTTTGTTTAAGTTTCTGATTAAATGTGTGGCTTCCTGATTCTCTTTCGTTCTTCTTTACACCAAGATTATATTTGAGATTGTGCCAATTTAATTTGACTTTGGATTTATAGACTCTACGGGACAAGATTTCTGGACTCGAAACTTTTACAAAACTTAATGTAATTGTTCATTTTTGGAATAAATTAAAATTTGCTTAACCATCTCATCCTCTTCTTGCAATCATAAAACAAAGTGCAGTTTTTTTAGTCGTTACTTTAGTTTGTCACTTGGTGCGATACTCTTTTTGATAAATGTTTATTCATGGTTGAAGTTAGGGAAATAAAAACAAGGTTTACAAGAAGAAAATTACTTTTATATATAGTAAGTTTTTATCGCTGAAACTGGCTATAAAAACTGTCAAGAACTGCCGCATTATTCTTACCAATAGCATCGTTTGAATTAAGATATTTTTCGCAAAATAAATTTTACTATATCATGTAACAAATTTGAAATCCTGAAAATTTATAATTCAAACCGTTAAAATAAGGAGGAACACGAATATAAGCAGCATTAAAAAGAATTAATTGTAAACAGTCTAGTTATCCTCTCTCTATACGAGGTGTGTAAATTAAGTAACCGGACTGGCAACATAGCGTTTGATCTGGCAATATTTGGGACGCGGGACTTGGAGGGGCGGCAGGTGAACATGTGACACGTCTTCAGTGCGAGTTTGAGCTCGCCAGAGTAATTTTATTGTCCATAGCGATTTTTTTCGTGAAACAGTTTTTTCTAGTGTGTTCTAAAAATGAGTGACATTCATTTCGAGCAACAATGTGCTATAAGGTTTTGCTTCAGACTTAGGCACAGTGCAACGGACACTTTTGCAAAACATCAGCAGGCCTACGGAGACAATTTTTGGTCAAGGTCCCAGGTTTTTTGGTGGTTTAAGGCAACGGTTTTTAAACTGGGGTCCGCGAAACAATTTTGACATTAATTTTGCATCCCTCAACTTTTCGCTTTTATTCAAATAACTCATTAAATAAAAATCCAACATGGTCAAGACTTTTTGTATTTGTTGTTATCTAACTAGTTATTGACATAACTAAACAATACTTAGTAAAAATTTAATTATCTTTATTCACCTTCAAATTATTTACAGAAAACATATTATAATAAGATCTATTTTAACCAGTATTTGACCAAGAAATGTTTGTATGAGTTTAACGTATTATAATTTGTAACCTTTTTTATTCTTTTTGCTACTATTTTTATTCATTTTATGTTTTTTATTCTATATGCTAATAAAAATGTTCATCTCTATAAATGCGTAAGACCATTTATTAAAATAACCAGCAATACATTTTTACCAATATTTATTATAACGTAGTTACTTGTATGAGTTTATTTAGCCAGAAATTAAGTTTTAAGAACGACGTAAAATGCCGGCCATTGGGATGGGGTCCACAAAAAAAAAATTTGTTTAAGAGGGGTCCTCGGACTACATAAGTTTAAGAACCCCTGGTTTAAGGCATTTTCAGAAGGAAAAGACATTGCGCCTTGTCACACAGCAATTTCAATAAACGAGTTTTTGGCCAGTAAAAACATTCCTATGGCTCCTCAGCCTCCTTATTCACCTGACTTGAGTCCTTGTGACTTTTCCCTCTTCCCAAGATTGAAAAATCACCTCAAGGGACGTCATATTGGGACACTCGAAAACGTTTAAACAGGTAACCGACCAGCTGAAAGCTATTCCGGTATCTGAGTTCTAGCACTGCTATGAGGATTAGAAGAACCCTCTCCAGCGCTGTTTGGCTTCCCAATGAAGTTATTTTGAGGGAGACAATATTGAATTGTAATTCTATTCTTTTTTTTTTTTAATAATCAGTCCGGTTACTTAATTAACACACCTCGTGTATATATATATATATATATATATATATACACACACACATATATATATATATATATATATGAGGAGAAATAAAAGTTCTTATTTACTCGTCAGATTTTATTACAAAATAATTTTACGAGACGTTTCGACTGTGACATCCAGTCATCTTCAGTCTGAAGTTAAAAAACCAAAACTATATAAAAATTCTAAACATATTTTAACAGCTAGACCACTTTGCATACGTAGAAGTGCGACATGTTGTATCAGAGAGGCAACTTGCCTGCTGTTTGAAGTTAGACTTTATAATTCTTACTTTATTTTTTAATTGGAAAATATGCCAACAATGTCATAAATAATATAAATACTAGGAGAAGGAACTGGAAGTGTATAGAAAAGCAGCTTATTCGAGTTCAGTAGCTGGGAAAGTAAATAAAATACTTGTATTTAATTCCAGAACTCATCTCGATTGTTTAGTAACCTCTTAATGATCTCTTTTTAGAATTATAAAACTAAAACACTTAAACTATAAACCAGAGTGAAACTGAGTTCCTTATCAACACAAACAAAACATTAAGCATTAAATACCACTACTAAATTAAATTAACTGAATAAATTTACATGAAGCTATTTGATTCTGCTGCACTAAACTCTAAGAGATGAGTTTTAAAATACAGTCAGCGAACAAATAATTTGTATACGAATATATCCTAGCACAGTTGGGAGGAATTTTCAGGGGATCTGGTTCGATGGGCTGGATTTTGCACAAAAATTGAGTATGAAAAAGATATCGGCAAGATGGGTGCCGCGTTTGCTCACAGAGAATAAACGCAATAGTGTGATCGATGGCGTAAATGCATGAATTACTCTTAAAACATGTAAAAATTGCTCACCGGAAAAAGATTCACATCGAACGAGGAAATCACGCCGAAACAGATGTCTTTTTTGAGGGCCTTCCGGTTTCTTACTTTTTGGGTGGCTTGAAAAAGTTGGGGAAACGCCCGATGATCAGCATCGAGCTAAAAGAAGACTATGCTGAGAAATAAAAATGAATTAACCCACAATAATGTGCTTTTCTTTTGTTTTGTAAGGATTTATTGACGTACTCTTGTATCAACATGTCAATATGGCCCACATGTAGGACGTAAGACACGGAAGTAATTGTAGGACGATCCTACCAAAATTAAGTTACCTGACAGCCCTAGCCCCCACGCAGTATCAGTCGGATTCTTGTCCGATATCATTACTACGGTCAAGTTAATACGCCATAAAGAAATGAATCGAACAAAGTTTCTTCAATAGGTTATAGCAATAATAGATAAGCCGTATTATAGGGGGGAGCAAAGAGAAAGAAAATAAGATGGGCTTGATCAGGGACGAAAGAAGCAAGATATTAAAAGAATGTTGGGAAGAAAGAATGAATGAAGGACAAAAGGGTAAACTGTCGGAATGGGGAGAAACGAGTAAAGAGTACTATTGGAGATGTGGGATGGACACAAAGGAAGCTGAGCGAAAGAGAAACGGAGGAGAGACAAGGAGATACAAAAGCAGGAAAGAACAATAAGAATAGACAAATCAAGAAATGTGAAAAGGTATAGAGAGATAAGGACGGTATTCATACCGAAATATTTGAAAGGGAAGAGAGGAAAGGCAGGGGGCAGAGTTAGGAGGATTGCCAGATTAAGATATGGAAATGAAAAACGGAGCAACAGGTATTGGGCAAAACCAGAGGATAGGCTATGCAGAATGTGTAGGGAGGAGGAAGAATCCTTGGAACATCTAACAAAAAGTAGTGGAAAGATGATAAAATGGGAGGAAGAGATAAAGGAGCTGTTGAGTGAAGAAGGAAAGGGAAAAACATGGGCGAGAGTACTCGAGGAAAGAAGGAAGGAATGCGGAGAGGTAAGGCAGAACAGAGAACAGGAAGAAAGAGAGAGGCAAAGGAGGAGGAAAGAAAAGAAGGAAGAGAAGCGAAAACGAGACGAAAGAGCGGCAGTAGAACTGGAGTCAAGAAGGAAGGAGACTGGAGACGGAAGCGGAAAAGAGAATACGAAGAAAGAGAGGGACACCGGAGGAAGAATGAAGAGTAAAGAAGAAAATTCATTTAAAATTTATTGAATCAAATTTGTAATGTATTGTATTGTAATTATGTATGATTATTTCTATTTTCAAGTAGCAGTTAAAACCCTAAACGCCGCAAGACCTAGGAGAAATAAAGAATTATATATAGATAAGCCGTATTATAATACTAGTGCAGTAAATTGTAAACAAATGCGTCTAATAATATGAGCATGGCCTTTATATCTATATGTTTGTACATGTGGATGTGTACATGTATTTATTTATGTGTGTATGTGTGTGATAAATATTTGGGTGGCATACGAGAACCAATGGTAATATATTTTGTATGTCTTGCGACATAAATTACAAAAGACAATAGCAGTTTGTTTTACGCTAGATAATTATACAGATTTATAAATGGAGTTGATATCTGTCCTAACAAGCAAAACGTCACCAGAAAACTTGATTTAAAGTGTGAATTATTATACATTACAGAATTTCGTAAGTATAAGTTTTTATATGTAAGTATATGCGTTCAAAAAGCTTCCATTTGATACATTAAAACGAGAAAAAAAATGTATTTATCGAAAAATTTATTATAAATAATAATAATAATAATCATGCTCCGCTATTCCAGCCCTTAATAATGTGTATTACCTTGATTTTTAGATCTAACCCTCTGGGCTTACAGAATTGGGGACAATTCAACACATTTTAAGATAAAATATCGTTGCAATAAAGCTTTTAAAATCGCCATTCTTACTCTACATTTTAAGAGCTTTAATTTTATATTCATCAAAATGAAAAAGAAAAATGTTTTTATATAATAAATATTATAATACCAATACAAACATGTTTGTTTTGAATATTACTTCCAAATAGACTGTCAAATATCAGTTAAATGGTATAGGACAGTGATGGGGAACCTATGACACACGTGTCACGGGTGACACGCTAAGACATTTTGGGTGACATGCCTTCGTTCGACGGTCTTCGGCCAAGAACAGTGAAGGCATCTGGCCTCAAGTAGTTGTCAATTTGAGGTCCAAAATTTAGAATCTGTAAAGAAATCATTTGGAAAATGAAAAAGAGTTCCAACAGGAAATTTTGAATGCTTGGAACCAATTACCGGACACTTTTAGCACTTTGAAAAATCTAGCGATGGCTTTATTCATATTTTTTCCCTCTACGTACTTTTGTGAGACCTTATTCTCGGGGTTATATAATAATAAAACCAATAAAAGAAACCGACTGATAGACAAATATTTTGTAGCGCTTGATTGGGCTTGAAGTGCATGAAATACCAACCTTCAGTTGAAGATTTAACAAATACAAATCAGCAACAAAAAAGTCATTAATATAAAGAATTATTTGTTTTTGCTTTTTTAACAAATAAATATTTCAAAAATAAAACTTTTTTTACTAGGGTCTCAAATATCACAAAATTATGGATGGATAAGGTGAGACGAGATCCGAGTTAAGCTAGGTTTCTTTCCGAATTTTGACACACCGAGCTCAAAAGATTCGCCATCACTGGTGTAGGAGAATAATACTGCCAACATAATTTAAAAATAAATAAATGTCATGGCTAATGGCCATATAGCCAAAAACTGGTAATATGGATATGGGTCGGTAATTATTAACATCAGCAACGTCGCCCTTCTTAAATTAATAACCTATTAGAAAATGTTTCGGCAGAATTTCTCTGTTCAAGATTGCATGAATAGATGTGATAATAGAGATGAACTAGTAACTGCGAAAACTGTTCTCAGCCCCCGAGGTAATCATTTGCAAATATACACATGCAGATACTCTGCACCATGTTTAACCTCTCACCCCTCAGTCACTTAACCCCTGAGCTACTTTACAGTTCCCTACACATACATAGTTTCGGTATTACGACCTCTTTTATTTTGAAAGTAACGAGAAAATGTTTACGTTACAAAGAATTTGTTTAAACTGTAACACAGTGAAAAAAAAAAAACTGTATATTCTTAGCCAATTTCTGAAAGAAATGAAAAAAAGTGGGCAAGATAAAAGAACAATAAACACTGGCAATGAATCAATTGGCGTATTGAGATGTCGCGACATCTAGACATTATTGAACAAACTATCCCTACAAGGAAATGTAATGAAATCACTTACACAATCTAACGGGAACGTTCGATATTTGAGAGAGTATTTCATTTAGGTAAGCGGAAGGAAAAAGAGGAGCTAACGGGAACGGTAACACAAAGGATACACCAGTGGATATCAAACTTCAACAACCAAAATATCCAATTAGTTTAATGGTGCACACAAAAATAACACCGGTCAACAGGAATTTTGAGTCTGGGTTCTGCATATCTGATTTTTATTTCTTCTACATTATTAATTAAAGAAAAAAATAGTTTTAACCGAAAAAGTTTGCTTTTGTAGCTATCAGAAAGAAATTACGGATTTTAAGAAAATTTCCCTTTTTTAGACCTTTATTGTATGTAAAAATAATACAAACTTTTATTATGAATTTGAATCAGTTTTATTTACAAGAAAACCATTCGAAACAAACAACTACTGTAACAGAATATATAAAAAAGTTTAGAAATGTTTATTTTTCGTATTTCTTCTGTGATTGTATGGACTTTCTCGTATTAGCCCGCAAATATAGTCCCCCATCATACTCTCATTGTATTGTCCCTGATAACGACGTTCAAAGTCCATCAAGTCTTGATGAAAACGTTCACCTTGTTCTTCCGAATATGTTCCCATGTTATCTTTAAATTGGTCCAAGTACGCATGTAACATATGCACTGGGGACATTCTGCAACCCATGAGTTTAAAGTTATCAAGCATAGTTGCAATAAACTCTTTGTAATTGTCTGCTTTGTTGTTTCCAAGAAAACCATGAACCAATGCTTTCAGGCTTTTCTTTCATGAGTATTGAGTATCTGTAAAAATTCGTCACTGGTCATTATTTTCTTTATTTGTGGTCCGACAACGAATAAAGGTAGCAAGGATATTTAGTATAACCGCCTATGCAAGGTGGTCTGAATCTCATGCATTCCTTCTGACTGGCGTCTTTCCATAGACAGTTCTACAAAAAGTTTAAAAGCTGTCCTTCTTCAAAATGTAAATAAATTTCCACTCTTCCTTTGGCTCATTCCGTAATGCTCAAAGAAAATTACGAAAGTGTGAAAATGGCGCTTGAAAGTTTAAAGTATGATGAGTACACCTGGCCAGTGATATGGGATTTTACTTTGGTTGGATTTCTGGTGGGATGCAATCCCATCAGAAATCCAACCATTCTCTTGTTTTGATAAATTCGCCGCAAATATAGCAGAATGAGTCTACCTCGTGTTTACAACTTTTTGACATCATTTTTGGATCTGCCGCCACACAAAATGCGTTGTATCGCTGCAAGGCGCATGCGCGTACCGACTATGAACCACGTAAGTGAAATGTCACTTGCTTTCCATCCGCTCGTCCCCACCCTTACTGAATATAACGCGCTTCTCCTTATATGGTCATAAAAATAAATAAATATATATTGATCGTTGTAAAATGTACAAAAGCAAAGTTTTTCAAAAATAAACGAAGGTTTTAGTTATTTTTCGATATAAAGAATCAGAAAATAGTCCTTAAAATAAAGACTTAACAAAAAAAAATTTTTTTGTTGACCTGTGTAGTTCTTGCTAGCCAAAACCTTACTATTTTTATCGGTAACCATTTTGATTTAGTCCAATATTTACAGTTCAAATTTCAAAGTTGAGTAGTGTAGACGTGGCAATATTACAGAGCTTTTGACAATTCAACGAATGAATTATTAATATAATTTAATGTCGACAAATTAACTTTGTGAAAATGTTGTATATTTAATAATGGTTGAATTCACTGGCAGCTCCTGAGTACGCGCTGCGGAGCTGCTGCTCTTACTTGAAAATAATAATAAAAAAAACTTTTGTTTGAACTCAAAATGCATTTAACACAGTAATTGTGGTGTGAAAATGCTTTTTACCGACCGCCAACATATATAAGGGAAGTATTGTGATCATACCGATTTTGATATTTCGAGATTTCGATGGATCTCCATGAATTGAGGTCCCTACATAACGTTTTGACCATTTTTAGCATGATTTCTGTCGGTCTGTCTGTCCGTCCGTCTGTCTGTCTGTCTGTCTGTCCGTCTGTCCGTCTGTCCGTCTGTCTGTCTGTCCGTCTGTCCGTCTGTGTACACGTGCAGAGCAAATTCGGCTAAGAGGATTTTTATGAAACTTCATATTTAACCTTTTGCCATCAATGGCACGAGTTGATCAACTTTTGGTAAAAATCGGTTGACTAAAAATGGGAGTTACTCGTGTCGATTTTAAGATTTTTATGAATATTTCACAACAGAAAAATATCTAGAAAAATTTTATTGAACAAAAGTTGCTATAAAAGCAATAATTAATAACTTTTATTTGAGACGTTTTTTGATAAAACGAAAAATTTCGAATAATTTCGAAATTTTTCGAAATTTTTTCATACTTATATGTAACGTTTCTATGGTCATGATAAATAATATCACTGTTAGAAAATATTAGGCCAAGTTTTTTCTACTCTGCTGCTAGAATGTATTTTATATAAGTACTTTATGATGGCGGTCGGTCCTGTAGTGGCCACAGCTGATTTTTTTAAATATATTTTGAACATTGAGTGCTATTGTTTCATAAATATTTACAAGTTTCCTTTGAATAAGTCTACGTCGCGCTGCTTATATCCTAGCGTCAAGGAAAGTGCAAATGTTGGCTTGTAAAGGGGTAGCGGTGCGTAGGCAGTTGTGATAAACTGGTGGGGATCGGAACTAGAATGTTGTTACCGTCACAATAAAAGTGATCACAGTACTATGAAATTATTTAATGTATTTATTTAAGTCGTAACTGAAATCGCTATACCTATATTATCTCTAAAAATTTATTGTTTAGGTAGGTATTAGTAATTAGTATTTTCTAACTTTTATATCTTTATATATATAAAAGAGAATATTTGTGGGGACGCATTTAATCTCGGTAGTTCGTGCCGGCAACATCGCTCTGAGTACAGTCGGTAGAAAATCTAGCAATAGTAAATATGCCTTTTAAAAGTAAGTTAAATGGTCGCGCTATTACTAGCCAAAGTCGCGAAATAGTTTCTTATATTTTGACTTTTATGAGGCTGGGGAACCTATTATACCTTTCAAATCAGTTTTTGCTTTAGTGGCTGCTGCAACAGGCGTAACAAAAATTTAAAAAAAAAAAAAAAACAAAATTTATTAAGGTGAACCCTCAAAATTTTCTTCACCTAGAAAAATTGTACAAAAGGATCGTACGAAAAGAAATATAGATGATTTTGATAAAGGAGTTTTAAAGAAAACTATATTAGACATGCATACAACAGAAAAAATAGTAACTACTCTGTCTACTATTTTACCAAAATTTTAAGATTTCACGGGATATGACGGAGATCGGGAGACACTCCGATGGGAGAATTAGTATAGGCATCTTTAAAACAGTTTGTGGCCTCCAGAAATATGACATTTCGCCTTGAAAACGCTAAACAATTATCTCACTTAAATTATTTGTGAACAAGCACATATTTATACAATGGTAGAGTAAAACAAAAAATATATAATTAGACTATACTAAAACTATTCGCACCAAATCTAATTTGAACTCATTCCAACATGGGCCCGGTCTAAACCGCCTACGGCTGTATTTTTTCCGGTAGCGAAGCATCGGGTACACTGCTAGTAGTTATATATTTTCTTATTTGATTTTGTGTGTTCTGCATATTTTTTAGGTTATATTCAACTTATTTTCATTTTCTTTTCTTTGATCATATTTTTGGATCACATCAATCCTTTGTAGGACTATTTTGCCTATTAGAATAGTTTATTTGTTTCTATTCTGTTCTTATTCTTATATTTTCATTTCATTTCGATACAAGTGACAGCGTACAAATATTACATTCGTTAAATAGACGTACTAAACCTGACGTCACATTTTTTTTTGTGACGTTTCAAGTGACGCAACTGCACTGTTTCGCCGATTTCCCTATATTCAAACTGTATAACAAATTGTAAATGTGAACACTACATATATCTCAGTAATAAAAAATCACTGAAAAATGAACAAAATACATAGAAAATGATCAAAAGATCATAAAAATATTAACAAAAAATCTCAAAAAAAAATAATTATAAACCACTAAAATTTATAGGATTATAAGGACCACCAGAATGTTTGGGAACCACTACTCTAGAATCTAGCACAGTGTTTTTCAACCGGGGTGCCGCAAAGTCCAACAATGAATGCCACAAAATACTCCTAGATAACTTTTTCAGTATCTCAAAGTAAAGTTAATAATTTCTTACAAAATTACTTAAGTGTAGTTCAAGATAACTCATTGTCAGTTCTATTTTGCTTTGTGTAATTTGATATATTTGATAATAAAACTAGATTTAAAAAACAAATTGGATGCCACGATTTTTTATTTTTCAGTCAAGGGTGCCACGATTTTTTATTCTTCAGTCAGGGGTGCCACTCAATGAAAAAGGTTGAAAACCACTGATCTAGCAGCTTGATTTTCTACAAGTATTATAATTGTGTTGTGAATTTATGATATATAATTTAGTTTGGTTGAAATTTTGGTAAGCACTGTAATATAAGAACGCTGGTTAGAGACGCGGTATTTTCTGATTACACAAAGTTGTGTGTTCTTTTCACTGATGATTGCGCAGATACAAATAACTAATATCAGTCAGTGGAGCGAGTGAGACGAGGCCCATTGCATTGCAATCTATACCATGGCAGGAAAAACAAACAGTATATTCTACTGGAAATTATTGAGAAATTCATGGTCGCCGTTTGCTGTCAACTTGTCAAATCTACAAGAAATATTACTTTTCGTGAAATTGAATGAGCACACAATATCTGATGTGTATCACTTGAGTGGGACAATCGTTCAGATCCAGGACATGCGACTCCAGAAAATACTTCGGATACAGGACTCAAGCAGAACTAGACAATTATTTTCAAAATAAACGACTGAAAATGCATGCCATCAAAATGCATTCAAATGCTAAAATAGAATTGGGTTAAAACGGAAATAGAAAACGGATATCTAGGATTTATTTCAGTTTCGAGAACAAATAAACGGCCCACAACAGTGTATATATAACAATATATAAGAATTACATTTTATTCTGTTGATACCTCCATCAGATATTTCTAATTTTTGAGGCTTATATGGCTATTTCCCAGAATAAATAAATAAAAGGTGCTCTACAATCAAATTGTGCAATATTTTACCAGCAGTAATTTATTCTCCAACAGTCAGTATGGTTTTAGGAGTAACAGGAGTACCATAGATGCAGTTATGGATTTTGTCGCGTATGTTTCGGATACGTTGAAATCTGGGAAATACCGCCTCTTGATTTAAGCAAGGCTTTCGACGGTATATCTCACGATATTTTATATAGCAAACTATCTTTTTATGGTTTCGAGTGAGTTAAAATTTTTGGCGCACAGCAACAAAGGCTATTGGCACCTAACGCAGCCCATCTAAATGACTAGACTATATATTAAAAACAATAAATAAATAAATAAAATCGTTAAAAATACGCATACTCAATAAAAGAAATCTTGCACTGACAAACACAAATAAATAATATAAAAGGTCTGTTCGAAAATTTGAACAGACTCAGGGTGATGGTAAGAGGCTGTAAAGGGGCCAATTACCATCGAATATCACAGTCAATAACTAGAAACACATTAGAATAAGGTACAAGACTTAACACATAAAACAATAAGTTCGATTCTCTCAGGAAGAGTATCAGCCTGTCCACGAGTACCCTATCAGCACCTAAAGCAACTGACAGGTCATAGCACAGGCCTAACCTCTCCCTGACATCCTCGAACTGTACACATTCAGTTAAAATGTGTAACATAGACAAATCTGTGTTACACGTCTCACAGATAGGGAACTCTTCACCTCAAAGGAGGTGTCCATGGGTCCACCAACAGTGACCTATACATAGGCGTGTGATGGCGGTTTCCTCCCTGCGGTTAATCCTGCAGGAAAAACCCCATGGTTTAACGTCTCCCTTAATCTGTCGCAACTTAACGTTCTGTGTGCGGCTCCAGTTTTTATGGTTTCGACGACATGCGCCGTGTCTTGCTTAAATCATATTTATCAAACCGGAAACAGTTTACCCAATTTAACAGTAGCACTTCCCAGTATTTTTCTTTGCATTTTGGAGTGCATCAAGGTTCAGCTGTCGGACCGCTACTGTTCCTAATATTTGTAAATGATTTGCCTCTTTCTACAAACGCCAAAACAATTCTCTGCGCTGACGATACAACATTATTAGATTGTAAAAACGATTAAGATTCTCTTGTTAAGGAAAATGTCTCTCTGGTGAACAGTGTAAACTCTTGGTTTGTCTGCAATAAGATAAGTTTTAATAAAAAAAAAAAAAACTCAGGTTTTACTGCTGAGCACCAGAAGACATGATATTGCCAATCTCCATAAAATTTCTTGGTAACCACATTGACCCTGATCTTCGTTGGGATCAACACGTGGATATACTTACTTAGCCGCAAACTACGCTCAACTGTGTATCTAATAAGGAATCTGAAGCATGAAGTCAGCTCAGATGTTGTATTAAACGCCTATTTTGCCCTCTTTCAATCCCACCTAACCTATGGGTTAATAATCTGGGATCATTCACCTACAGCAAACAGAATTTTTGCATTACAACGTACGTAGGGTTATTTAAACTTTATTAGGTCATTACTCAGGGGGCGCAGTTATGGGGTTGTAGTATACCATGAAAAGTGTCCCCCTCAGAGCTAAATTAGATGTGTTTTTGCATTTTTTGAAATTATTTTTATTTATTCTTCATATTTACGAAATATTCAAAGTGTAACTTTTTAAATGAACACGCTGTATTTGTAATCCAGTATCTACTGTGACTTATTCGTACGTCCAAGAGATGTCTATGAAATAATCAAAATAAATGTTCTAATAACTCAATATCGAAATCTTACAATACCAAAATCTTCCTTAATTTATTGTCTATTAATCTGTGTGTAATTAGTTGTAAAATTATGAACATTCGCAGACATATATAGTGAAATTAATAATGGTGGCTGTAATCAATTGGCGAGTTGCTTCATCCCTCAGCAACTGTCCTCATTGGTCACTCTGAGTTAAGATGACAAATGAAACGGATTTCCGGAGATTCCCTTGATAAATGCGACACCCATACCTTAATCAGTGACCCAACATGAAACTTAGTTACTGGACAAATCTTCTATCAACGTACACTCCTTCCCAGCCATTTGTTACTCAAGAAATTCTATAAGTCCTAATTTAATAAATACCAGGGTCATTTCGCAAATAATGCACACGATTTTTTACCGACCGCCAACATATACCATGAGTTCTAAAAGAAATTACATAAGGGTTGGCTATGAAAAAATAAAATAATGTTTAGTAATAAAAAATATCCATTAACCCTTTTAAGGGGGAGCTCTGATAACCACATTTTAAGCATATTTTTGTGAATTTTTTTCATTTTCAAACTAAGTACTTATATAAAAGTATGTTTTAAAGAAGATACAAAAAAAATTTGAAGGCAAAATATGGCGAAATGAGCCAGCTGTGGCAAATCTTCTCAGACTCCGCGAAAAAAATTAGATTTTGCGGTGACCAGCATAACTCGTCACTGGATCATCTGAAATCAAAAATCCATAAAGATTTTGTTAGTTTATGAGTTTGCCGAGGTAATGATGTTGAGTTTTTATTTTTAAAATGATTTTTCAGTTTTTAGCGTTACTTAGAAGACAAAAAAATTAATTCCCCCTAAAAAAAACCTAAAAATGAGTATATTTGTGATTGTTAAATAAAAAAAAAACATGAAAAAAAAATATCAATGTCGTTACCTCGGCAAACTCATAAACTAACAAAATCTTTTTGGATTTTTGATTTCAGATGATCCAGTGACGATTTATGCTGGTCACCGCAAAATCTAATTTTTTTCCCGGAGTCTGAGAAGATTTGCCACAGCTGGCTCATTTCGCCATATTTTGCCTTCAAAATTTTTTTGTATCTTCTTCAAAACATACGTTATATATGTACTTAGTTTGAAAATGAATAAATTTAACCATAGATTTGAAAAAAAATCACAAAAATATGCTTAAAATGTGGTTATCAGACCCTATCCCTCCCTTAAGGGTGAATTTAAAAAAACTGTCAAAACCATTTCGAGACATTTTAAAAAGACCAGTGGCGCACCCTGCAGTTTTTGTTCGAGAGGGCCCGGAAGACAAAATTATTTCAATTATGAATAATAATAATAATAATAATAATATTTATTCATGTCAATAATTTGAGTTTTTTACATTCGTCATAATATAAAATATTAGTAAAATTTAAAATAAAATAAAACATATTAAAATATAAAAAATATTATTAAAATTTACAATAAAAAAAGACATATTAAAAAATAAAAAATATTAGTACAATTAAAAATAATATAAGACATATTAAAATAACAAATTAAAAATTACGAGACATATATTGCGACAAAAAGCTGCAGTCATGTAGAAAGTTTGTTAAAGTTTCTAAATTTCAAGAGATGATCGAAAAAAAAAGTCCTCACTTCTAAAATACAAGTGACGACATAAAAAAAAGGCCTCATCTCTATTTTTAAAATTTTCTATTGTGTTTTTATCTTTATTTCCTTCCTTCTCAGGGGTGCGCCACTGCTCGAAAACATTCAAACGGCCGTAACTGACCAGCTGAAAGCTATTCCAATATCCGAATTCCAGCACTGCTATGAGGATTGGAAGAATCATCTCCAGCGGTGTGTGGCTTCCCAATAAAGTTATTCTGCCTCACTATTATTCTGCTTTATTCTTTTCTCCTCTGGCGCGCACCCAGGCGGGCTTTCGGGCTTGATAAAGTGCTCGGTATTTTTTTTTGTAAATTATAATTCCTCCATCCAAAAATATAGTATGCATTAAGATTTTGTATCCCGGTCGGTTTTGAGTTCTTGTCTCAGTATCCCGGTCGGTTTAAAATTCTGTCCCGGTTTAAATGTTCCCATATAAATAATGTTAGTAAATTCTGAATAATATTGACAAATATTCCAGGAATCTAATTCAGGGGTCGGCAACCGGTGGCCCGTGGGACGAATGCAGCCCCCAATAAGAAAATATAATGTTTAATTTTCATATTCAGCATAGTAAACACATTACATCCGTACTGCTTTAGACCTCTTACACGGTAGACGTATTTATGCCGACGCAAATACGTGTAGAGGTGTAAACAACAATTAAAGATAAAAAAAAAGAAATTACAAAAAGAATTATGGCACGCTAATGAGTTTCTGTATGCGATACGCAACTTATAAAAGGTTGCCGACCCCCTATCTTATTGATAGATTTTTCTGTAGATACTACAAATCCCAATTTGCTCTATTAGTAGATATTTTTTTATTGAAAAATATCTTCCAGGGGGTCGGGCGAGAACCGCAGAGCAGGACAGTGCTTAAATAAAACATGCCAAAGGATCACATTTCAAAATATTTCAAAAACGATTAACCATCCATCAACTGTAAAAGATATTAACTTCGATTTTCTGGGAATGAGTTATTTTATTAACCAATTTTTTACCAGATATCACTTGAAGAAGAAGAAGACAAAATATTAAAATGTGATCCAACACTGCCCCCACCCCCCGAACACATCCCCAAATCATGAATATCAAAAGATTCGAATTAAAAATTTAAAATTTTTTAAAAATATAAATTAAAAAAAAAAAAATTGAGAATGTGTCCCCTAAACTAAGTTTAGGACTAAAATTAGGGTTAACCTTAAAATTAAATATTACTAAACAAATAATTAAAGTAAGGCATTAAGCCAGATTACTTTAATCAAATGTAAACCCAAATTTAATTAAAAAAATGCATTATATCCAAAACATGCACCTGTAAATCAAAAAAATGCACCCCAACATCCAAAAAATACACTCCAACATCAAAAAATCCACCCCAACATCCACAAATGCACCCCATTAAAAAATTCACCCCGTCAAAAAATGCACCCCATCAAAAAATTCACCCCATCAAAAAATGTACCCCATCAAAAAATGTACCCCATCAAAAAATGCACCCAACATCAAAAAATGCACCCAACATTAGAATATATAAAATAAAAGAATTTTATAAAGAAAATAAATTAAAATAAGAAAGCAGAAAAAATTCAGATCGAGATGAACTCCTATAGAATTAACTGCCTAAAACATAAAGCAGAATTAGCACAAAAAAAAAATAAATAAAACTTAAAATGAATTAGTATTTAAGGCTAGTTTCTAAAGCACTCTTAAAAATACAAATTTTAAAAAGGCAAAGAAAACTGTAAAAAATGGAACTTGATTTCCTTTGACGAAGACGTCCAGTTAGTTCTTGTAGACTCTTCCACTTGGTGATGATGGTCTAGGTTCCTGGATGGACTCTTAGTGAGTAGCACGTAGGTCTGAAACCCAAAATATTTAACAACTGGTACAATAAAATCAAAACGCTAAAATAAATAAAAAAATTTGAAGGAGAAAAAATAAAAAGTAAATAAATTAAAATAAGAAAGCAGATAAAATTCAGATCGAGCTGAAGTCCTAAAGAAAAAACTGACTGAAACATAAAGCAGAATCAGCACAACAAAAAAATAAAAACTTAAAATGCTTTAGAACTTGGTGAAAGTGGTCTAGATCAGTGTTTCTCAACCGAAAACGTGCCACGGACCAGTAAAATATTTAATTTTCTACCGCGAACCACAAAAACTAAATGTACAATTAAACAAATAAATTTGTTTAATAGTACTCTATATTTTAAAATTAATAATAAATTAATAATATTAATTTATAATATTAATAATTTTAGAATATTATTTTTGTAATAAATTAATAAAAAAAAACTCAAAAATAATCATTTATAAGCTTTTCGCGGACCACTAAAATTATGCTAAGGACCACCAGTGGTCCGCGGACCACCGTTTGAGAAATACCGGTCTAGATTTCTGGATGGACTCCTTAGTGAAGTGGCACGTAGGTCTGAAACTCAAAATATTTAACAACTGGTGCAATAATAAAATCAAAACGCAATTCAAGAAATAAAAAATTCTGAAGGAGAAAAAATTAAAAGAAAATAAATTAAAATAAGAAATCTGAAAGAATTCAGATCGAGATGTACTCCTAAAGAAAAATCTGACTGAAACATAAAGCAGAATTAGCACAACAACAAAATTAAAACTTAAAATTAATTAAAACTTGGTAAAGGTGGTCTAGATGAATGTTTCTCAACCTAAAACGTGCCACGGACCAGTAATATATTTAATTTTCTATCGCGGACCACAAGAAATAAATTTACTATTAAACAAATTTATTTGTTTAATAGTACATATATGTACTTTAAAATTAATAATAAATTAATAAAATTAATTTATAATATTAATAATAAATTAATAAAATTAATTTATAATATTAATAATATTAGAATAATATTAAAATATGTTTATAATAAATTAACAAAAAATCTCAAAAATAATAATTTATAAGCCTTTTGCGGACCACTAAAATTTTGCTAAGGGCCACCAGTGGTCCGCGGATCACCGGTTGAGAAACACTGGTCTAGATTTCTGGATGGACCCCTTAGTGAAGTGGCACGTAAGTCTGAAACTCAAAATATTTAATAACAACTGGTATACTAATAAAATCAAAACGCAATTAAAGAAATAAAAAATTCTGAAGGAGAAAAAATGAAAATAAAATAAATTAAAATAAAGAGCAGTAAAAATAAAATTGAGATGATCTAAAGAATTGACTGCCTGAAACAAAAAGCAGAATTAACACAAAAAAAATTAAACTTAAAAATTAAAATTAATTAGAACCAAAGATAATAAATATAATATATTATCTTTGTTAGAACTTAAAGCTAGTTTCAGAAGCACCTATGCTCCACATAGGAGTTGGAAATTTCCTACACGGACCAGTTCCTAGAATCCTCGATAGTATCAACAGTAAAGAGGTACACAGAATCAGACGCGCACACATGAGAGTGGTCCTCGGACCCCCCCAGAAAAAATTAAATACTTATTTAATAAAATCGAAATTAAAATCAATTTTTTATTAATAAAAATTTAATTATAAACAAAATTAAATTAATATATATACCCACAATTATCCGTAAAAAGATAATAATATAAAATAGTATTATTTTACGGGCAATTTTTTAAAATTGAGTCCCCGCCCCCCCGTCCCGTTTTGTGTGCGCGCCTGCCAGAGCTAATCTTCAAAATGTTTAAAAACTTGTACACTAATAAAATCAAAACTCAAAAAAAAAAATTGAAGAGAAAAAAAAAAACAAATAAAAAAGAAGAAAAATATCATGGCGAGATCTCCTAAAGAGCTATCTGAAACACAAAGCAGAATTAGCACAAAAAAATAATTAAAACTAAAACTTAAAATTAATTATAAAACTAAAACTTAAATTTAATTCGAGCTTAAAGTTAGTTTTCTAAAGCACCTATGCCTTGCATAGGATTTAAGAGTTACCTACACAGACCAGCCCAATTACCAGAAATTGCAATTTGCAATCCAATAAAGGAAACAGGTCCTTGATGTGCAGGATTTAAAGCTTTGGCAACTCACCACCGTTCACAGGCAAAATATTCGTTCACCCGGATAAAATGCCCGATTCCGGTTAAAGTCACCTGCATTAAAACCCGTAGATCATTCGACAAATACGTAAAATAACCTACGAATCAAATGCCAATGTTTAAAGAAAGTTATAACCTGTAATAAAAAAATCTTCAATCAGCTGCTGATGATTCTCGTGAAGAAGCAACCATACCTAATTGCCTCTCCATCGAGTGTTAGTAGGATGTTCTGAAAAAGGAGGTGATCTTTCCTAAAAGTGAACGTAATTCTTTCCGGGAAGGCGCAAAATCCGGACCCCCACCCAACCCCGTGGAATGATAATACGTTCAACTTATTTGTGTTAACACACAGAGTTTGTTCCTCCACGTCTATAGAAGAGTCCGTGGAGGACTCCATGTAAGCCATCGCCACCCGATCCGATGCACATGGAAAGGGCTTGGGCTCCACCGGAGGAATCGCGGGGACAACGACAACCTAGAGGATAGAGGTTGCTTGCCCACTAAGAATACCTCTTGTGCAGCGCATTAACAGGGAAAGCCGAGCACAAGTAATAAAAATATAACCTGAAATGCTCAAAGTAGACAACAGGAATCAAAATTGTATTTAAAAATATGCATATATGTATATATAAATACAGCATTTCTGCTGTACAAGTGTGAGCCTAAAGACTCAATTGTTTCTATAAGAAACGAATATGCAGAGACGTACCGAAGCTCTGGCGAATTTGGCTCCGACGCCAATCTTATGAAGGCGTCAAACAGAAAGCAACCAAATTTTTTAACAATGGTTGCTACTGTGGGTTTAGATCTGTTACCGGTTTACTTATTTACTTATTTAAAATATACATTCAGGAATGAAGTTTCTAATAAGGTACCAATAATTAAGGAATAAGTTCATGAACAGATTTAATGCGCACCAAATTGAGACGTTAAATATTCTTATAACCACAAATGCTAAATTTGACTGATAAGATTGCAACCACGGTAAATTTAAATGGGAGAAATTAATTAAATTCAACGAAACTAACGCGCATGTTCTGACTTGGAGTTTTTAATGTAATCTACTAACACGACTTGCTATGGTTACGTTATGGTTATGGTTATAGCCATTAATATATTTTTTTTATTTTTATTTTGGAGAAATTAGTAATTTTTATAACAAATACAAACTTCCATGCCATGTCCAGGATTCGAACCCGACACCGCATGGTTACCAGTCAAACACGCTGACCACTATGTATATATATAATATAAAAAAATAAATAAAACTTGAGCAATAATTTAAGTCTATTACTTTTAATTTAATTTTAAATTGTTTGAATTTATAAATTAGTCGATGATTGTCACTTTAAAAGTGATGACTTTTGTTTCAATAACGGTTTTCTTTACTAGCCATAGTCGCCAAAAATACTCGTTACATCTCTGCATAGGTTCCCAACACCTAGGTGTATATGGGAAGAGTTAAATTTTTGGGACCGTTCCCACTCGGTTGATTACTCGCGATCAAGAAACCAAACCGATCTCCAAAGTTTGATTCTACTGAAGTTAATTTTACGAGCGCTACCCATCCGTGGATAGTTGGCCCCGTGATCAGGCGGTGTCCTTCATCCCTTACCCTCAGCAAATGCTTTGGGGGGAAACAAAAGATCGTCCCAACCAGTCAAAAAAAACTAAAAGTAAATCGTGGTCAACACATTAGGTGTTCCACCTTCAATCAACTAGTTTCTCTCGCCTCCCTCGGCTAGGCCGTTAAGGTAGGGAAAGACTCGGAAGAGACTTGGTTGACCGGATATTCCTGAAGCTACTTTAAGCCTATTATGAGTGGAAAAATAACGCAGTGTTTCTAATGTTGTGTGGTTGCGAGATCCAAAATTTGGAACTCATCCTTTGAATAATCCACCAAAACCAGCTAAAATTTTTCTAGATCAACTTCCAGACCTAAATCAACCCTAGCTAGTGTTAACAGAGTCTTCAGAGGAGGTGTAGTACCTATTAAGTTATTTTTTGCAAACCCCACAAAAACATACACAGATGATTTGTGCTGGCAAACAAGAAATAACTCTTGCACATAAAGGTACTATATGTGCAAGAAATTGATTCTGCAAGCAAACCTTACAGCAAACAGACATACGAACGTTAGTTTGATTCGTTCATCACAGGCAGACCTTTGATTTGGCTGATGCACCAACGAACTCATCTCCAAGATGCGAAAGAAACGAAGACAAATTGGAAATAAATACGAAAAGTACAGACAGAATCAGCTTGGATATAAGAGGCTTTTAAATTATACTAAAATTGTAAAAAACTTTTTAATTATGTTTGTTTAAGAAAAAGTTATATATTACTTATTTATACTGTCAAAATATTCATTTATTTCTGTCAATTTTTTTAATAAACTTTCTTTTGTCAAAATATTTTTCATATATGTATATCTTTTTCATGCATTACTTCAATTTTCATTTCTTTATTATTTATTTATTTTTCGTTTTCTCATGCATTTATTTAAATTTTTATGTGTGCCAGCCAAAGTGACTGGTTATTTAAATTGGTACAAGGAGGAATGTCTTAAAGGACAGCTTTAGCTAATCCTCCAGGACAAAAATACACCTCCAGGTACGCGTGTGGATGTACTGAAGGTACTGTGTGTATGTAGTGTCGCCAGGAGCATGCCCTAGAGGGTAGCACTAGCTTCCCCTCCAGCACAATAAAATACAGCTCTCATTGGCAAGCGTGTTTAACTGAAAATTAAAAAAAAACATGCACGTGCACATAAAAATGTTGAATAAGGTGTTGAATTGTTCAGGGCATTGTAGGTATGTAAGTGAGACAAAATTTGGTATGTTTTTTATTGTAATCGTGTCAAAACCTGTTGCATTACTCTGATTTTTTCAGATTTTTATACCGACCCCTCTGGTGGTTACACGGAGCAAAAAAAAAAAATTTTTTTGAAATATTTTTCTGTTTCGAAATATTTGTGAAAAACATAAAAGTGACATGCCTAAACTTGTGAATGGATCTGTACCAAAATTTGATCAAATTAAGATATTCACGTCCGCGTAAATATGAAATTTATTAAAAATCCGTTTAACCGAATTTGCTCTACACGTGTCCAAAGACAGACATCACGATAAAAATAGTTGATTCCTGTTACAAAAAACATAATTCGGGCTTATCTGTAAAATTTTGAAAAGTCAAAATTGGTATGATTACAATACCATCCTCTCTACGGATGGTAAAAATAAATTTACGTTATTAATTTATATTTTATTTAATATCCCACATCAAATTTAAAATTTAAAAATAATTTTTTGAATAGTTTTGAAAAAATAATTTGTTAAAAAATTTAATACATAAAAATATTTTTGGGTAAATTTTAACTTTATAATTAAAAATTTCGATAACTTACGGAAAAAAAATGACAATAAATTTAATCATAATTTTTTTTTTAGGCCAAAAGTCAACCTGACTGATAGTGCCCAAAGAAGAAGAAGAATTTTTTCTGGGTACTATATTTCCCAAATTTTAACTTAATAATTAAAAATTTCAATAGCGTACGAAAAAATAATTTGATAGAAAATTTAATACATAATTTTTTTTTTAGGCCAAAAGTCAACCTGACTGATAGTGCCCGAAGAAGAAGAATTTTTTTTTGGGTACTATATTTCTCAAAATTAAACTTAATAATTAAAAAATTCAATAGCTTACGAAAAAATAATATGATAAAAAATTAAATGCATACAGAAAAAAAAAGATTTTTTTTTAGTTACTATATTTCCCAAATTTTAACTTTATAAATCGGTCAGAATTCCTACAATTCTCATTTCACTTGATAATACCTACGAAACCCTTAAAAAATACATCTAATTTTTTTTAAAATTGTGTTGTGTGTTTGTTTGTTACTAAGGATCGTCTTAAGGGGTAGCACTAGCTTCCCCCCCAGGACAACAATCTACCACTCCTGAGTAAGCGTGTGTGAATTTAATAGGGGTGTGTTTTAAGGGGTAGCTTTAGCTTCCCCCCCAAGACACTAAAAGGCTACCCCATCGCTTCAAGCGTTTTAAAAACTATTATTTTTCCCTATATGATTATATTTTGTGTAAATTTTGTGTAAAAAGGACAAGTTTTATAAAATTTTTAATAAAACTCTTAAAACTAATATTGCTGAAAGAAAAATGGGATCCAGTGTCATATATATATACACACGAATTTTCAAAATTTTCAAAGGGTGTCTGAAAGTAAGTCGTTCAAATAGTATTTTCAAAAAAAAAAAAAAAGCGGCTCTCTTGAGTTACAAAGGTAAAAGTTTCGTTAATACCTTATTGCAATTACATTATTTATCAATATATGGCAGCATATAACATTCTACACTGTTCCATAGAGTGTTTTTGTCATTAAACTAGAAAATAGGTAACTCGCTCCGCTCGGCTTCTTCTAACCAAGCTATTACTAACCAAACCTAACCTAATATAGTGTTTGGTTATTAAACTAAAAGGTAGGTAGCTCGCTTCGCTAAACTCCGCTCGCATTCTATAACCCAACTGAAACCAAGCGCTGCGATAGACAACAAATTTACGGTGATATATAGGGAAATCTGAGTAGAGATGGGTCGTTCATGAACGAACCGGCTCACTAAGCCGGCTCAGTACAAAGCCGACGTGACACGGTTCACCAAATTGAAATGAGCTCATGGCTCACTGCATAGTTTCAAGTTTCAAGGAAACGATTGATCGGGTGAATGTGAGTAGTGACCGGAGTGATCCGGATCTGGATCGATATCAAGTTGAACTTCTCGAGAACTCAGTTTGAAATGTATTATCATAAAGTGTATTTTGTCATCAGTTTGTAGGGCAGTCTATTTGAAACTAATAGGCTTAGTCTGTACTTTCTTGCAACCATAATATATAAAAATGTTAAAAATATTGCCCAAATCCATGATGTCCGATATAAGGGCAATAAACATCGCTATAAACTGAACACATCTGGTTTTAAATACAGTAGCTACATAAAGTGAATTGTTTGTTTACTAGTAACCCGGCAAAAATTCACTTCTATAGATGTTTATTTATTTAACTTCATTTTTTCTTTATAACAAGAATAATGAGAAAGACAGAGAGAGAGAGAGAGAGAGAGAGAGAGAGAGAGAGAGAGAGAGAGAGAGAGAGAAGAATTTGTCAATAAGTCATAATTTACGTCTTGAATTTATACTAAGAATATTAATAAGAATAAAGGTAATAAAGCGGAAAATACTTAGACGTTTTTATCGCATTTATTCAAATTATTTAGTATTGAACGGTGGGAAACAACTGACCGACTTGTTTCTCGGGGACACGTTTACTTAGCCGGATCACTGAGCCGGATCACTGAGCCGGATCAATGAGCCGGCTGAGCAAACTGAAAGACCTCCACTGATCCGGTTGCGCAAACTGAGCCGAAATTCCTATCTCTAAATCTAACATAAAATTGCAAGTTTAAAAGTTAAAAATAATGAAAAGTGTTTAAAAAACTAACAATTTCCGTACCTAATATAATTTGTTATTATCTAAAAAAAATGTCCCTACAAAAAAATCATGAAAATAATGTAAATTGACTGTGTATACATATATGACTCCGAAGCCTAAAAATGATTAGTGCTCAAAACCGAGCGTTGTTTTTGGGGTTTCTTTCTTAATTCTATCATGCTTTTTACTGTGTGCCTATCTGAAGTGTTTTTTTTATAGCCTCAAATATATCCAGCCAGCCTTATCAAATTAGCAACAATTATGCTGCACCTAAGCAAGTTAGGTGTACCTAAGAACAAGTTCTTAGGGTCCCATTCATCTAATTTTTCTCACCCGATTTCTCTATACAATGCTGCACTTCAGTCCTGTGTCCTGGGTCTTGGGTCCTGGGTCCTGGGTCCTGGATCCTGTGTCCTGCGTCTTGTATCCTGTGTCCTTCTCCAATATCCTTCCAGATCCTTTGTGTTATCCTTCATCTCCAACACTCCTAAAAATTCAATTTTAAATTAGATCATTCATATTCTCCAGTTAAAATGTTAGTTATTTTTGGTGCAGACCAAAGTACCTCCTAACATACCATCTAAATCAGCGGTTCTTAATCGGGGGGTCCCGAAAAGACCTTAGAGGTCCCGAAATTAAAAGAAAAAAATAATTTTTATCAGTTTTTGCTTTTAAAATTACAATAAAAATAATTATTAAACAATAAACCATTAAGAACATTTAAAATATTGTTTCAAAAATTTTCTTGGGGGTCCAGAAAATATTTTGACTAGTTGGTGGGTCCCGAGTATGAAAAGGTTAAGAACCGCTGAACTAAATGACGGTATATATTTAAAAAAATAAATTAAACAATAAATAAATAAAATCTGATGCACATACTCAATAAAAGAAACCTTGCAAGAACAAACACAAATAAATATAATAAAAGTCTGTGCGAAAAATTGAACAGACGTAAGGTGATGTTAACTGGTTGTAAAGGGGCCAATTGCCATCGAGTTTCACAGAAAATAATAAAATACATTAAAATAAGGTGCAAGACTTTATTACATAAAACAGTAAGTTCGATTCCATCAGCTTTTAAATTTGTATAATTAGTAAATATTTCTTTTTTGAAAAACGGTATCTAAAAAATTACATGAGATAGTGTACTCCAGAATTTTTGAAATCCCTAGGTCCTAAAAGGCCTCTGGACATATTATAAAACAACTCTCAAACAAAAAAAAAAATATTGTGAAATTTTTTATTTATAATTTAAAAAATCCTAATTTAAGGACTATTTTCTATCTAAATAAAAAATAGGGCCCTCCTTTTCTAATGCCTTTTTGATCCATATAGTTTTGAAAATATTTCATTTTCGAAAAACCGTATCTCAAAATCTACATGAGATAGAGACCTGCGGTTGAAATTTTTTGAAATCCTGAGGTCCTGAAGGAACTCAACAAATTCTAACTTAAAAACAATAAAATATAGAGGACTGCGGTCTGAATTTTTTCAAATCTTGGTATTTTGTTTAGTCTAGAAAAAAATTGGAGCCTTAATAACCCAACTTTTACAATAAATACGAATCGTCAAACAAAACATTTGAAAATGGTTAAAAATCAAAAAAATCGTAAGGGGGCACCTTACAATTTTTTCAGGTTGTTAAATTGAGCAACATGATGCATTATTTCAGCAATTTCTACCCTACAGACAGACAGACGTACAGACAGACAGATGCACAGACAGAATAAGTAAAAGTATAGGGAAGACTTGGTTATACTTGCGATATTTTAACAATTAAAAATAAAAAATAAATAAAAAATAATTACCATGTAGTAGTTCCCCATCACCATTCTAGAAAATTCTATTTGGTTCTTTCACTTTTGCAATTTTCAAAGTAAATTCCTGATTCCGACCGTCAATCATCTTGGCGGCAACCGAGCGCTCACTTGCGGGCATGTTGAACTTTTACCGCTAAAACACATCACATTATTAACCAGTTGCAAAAAAATAGTATATAAATCAAATAATTTAAAACCAAATATAATAAAACTTCAAATATATTTGTTCTATAAATAATTTTACTTCAAATATATTAATTTAAAAATAAAATTTATCTGAATAATCACATAATCAGTAAATAAATCTAACTGTATAGTTAATCCCATAATCCCTTTGTTGAGACTTGCATTCCTCAAGGTTGTGACGTCATATATCGAAATATATTTAAAAAATATTTTTAACTTATAAAATATAATAAAAAATATATGTTTTAGGGCCTTATTTTTCAAAAGTACAGTACAAAAAGACTTACCAAATCTCACAATTCCTCCACGGGACCTCTAATTAATTTCGAAGGTATTGCACTTTGAAGGTCAACATAATATCAAATATTTTTTGAAATATTCAACAATTTTGTTGAAGATTTTGTTTTAAACTATTATTGAATAATTTATTTAAACTTTTGAAAACTTTTTTTAATAAAAATATGATTTTTTACTAAAAATTTTTGAAAAAAAACCTTATCATTTCACACACGTCTTGTTTTTTTGGACGCCACCGATGAAAAGAGATAGAAATAGACGCCACCAGGACAAGGTTGGAGAAACTAGCGTCCCTCTGCGGTAGTTGCCCAAACTTAACAAACAAAGAAATGACAATTCATGAATTCATTTCTAGAAAATTATGGAAGTTTTTGTTTAAATTTTGAAATGTGTTTTTAAGGTTTTAGTAAAGATATATTGTTAAATTATTTTGTATTTCTGCACAATAATACCCAAATAAACAAATTAAAATTAAATTAAAATCAATAATAGTGTGAATCCAATAACAGTGATGAAATTTAAATGCATCTTAGGTTATTATTAGATACATTTTTGTAAACTACCTACAAATAAGTTGTTAAAGTGAATTTTGAAACAAGAAGACAGTGCAATTACAAAAGTGGAAAAGTGGGCGCTATATACAGCATTAATAGGTTCTCAAACGCCTAGATAGGCGCATAGGGGCATAAAAGGTAAGTTCTCTGTTTATAAAACGCCAGTCATAGATATAAAAACCATGTGGTCAGTGTGACGTTTCGCCCTTTCCTATTATACTTGTATAAACAAGATTATGCAGGATTACCAATTATATTAAATGGGATAAGGGCCTGTGGTTGAAATTTTTGGATTCACAGTAGTTCATTTAGTCTAGAAAAAATTTGGGGCTTTAATTGTTTAATGCTTTTTGAGATTATGACAATTTTTTTAATGGAATAATTTACATTATTTGTGAAAATTGTGAATTAAAAAAAATCACAACTGAAAAATGGTTAGGGATAGTGACCTGCGGTTAGAATTTTTGAATTCCTCGTATATTATTTAGACTAGAAAAAATTTGAGGCCTTATTCGTTTTGCGTATTTTAAAACTCTGATAAATTTGAATAAGGTGTGATTTATAGAAATTTTCATATTCGCATGGACGTATCTCAAAAACAAAATGTGATAAAGACCTGCGGTTGAAATTTTTGAAATTTTGAGGTCCTAATTGACTTGTAACCAAATTTTGGAATAAAAAATTTTTTTGAAAATTTTTCATATTATTTAAATTTTTTTGTAAATTTTAATAAGTTCTAACTATATAATGGTTAGGGATGGAAATCTGCGGTTTGAATTTTTAAAATTCTCTTACATTGTTTAGTCTAAAAAAATAAATTTGGGCTTTAATAAACCAGTTAATAAGTTTTGTATGGAAACTAATCCAAAACCCTTGAAAATGGCGAAAAAACGAAAAAATCGTAAGGGGTAGACCTTAAAAAAAATGTATTTTTTAAGCAAAAAAATTTTGTCTCCGATTTTTTTGAAAATTGGTATACATATGTATTTTTGGCTATAGATCAATAAAATTTAGTCCATTTTGAAGTTTGGGCAAAAGTTTTGGAATTATAGGCAAAACACTCACCCAAAAATTAGCTTAAAACTATATATTGCATGTTAATTTATTTCAAATAAGTAGATTTCATACGTATTATTTAAACATAAAAAACAATTACATGTGAATTCATTATCTTTATAAAAAATCAGCTGTGGCCACCACAGGACCGACCGCCATCATAAAGTACTTGTATAAAATTCATTCTAGCAGCAAAGTAAAAATAACTTGGCCTAATATTTTCTAACAGAGATATTATTTATCATGATCATGGAAACGTTACATGTAAGTATGAAAAAATTGAGACCTATAAAAATGTCTCAAATAAAAGTTATTAGTTATTGCATTTATAGCAACTTTTGTTAAATAAATTTTTTCGAAATATTTTTCTGTTAAATATTCGCAAAAATCTTAAAATCGATACGAGTAAACTCCCATTTCTAGTCAACCGATTTTTACCAAAAGTTGATCAACTCGTGTCATTGATGTCAAAAGCTTAAATATGCAGTTTCATAAAAATCCTTTCAGCCGAATTTGCTCTGCACGTGTACAGAGATAGACAGACCGACGGACGGACTGACGGACGGACAGACGGACGGACGGACAAACGGTCGGACGGACAGACGGACAGACGAACGGATGGATAGACAGACCAACAGACATCATGCTAAAAATAGTCAAAACGTTATGTAGGGACCTCAATTCGTGGAGATCCATCGAAATTTCGAAATGTCAAAATCGGTAAGATCACAATTAGAGATGGATCGTTCATGAACGAACCGGCTCACTGAGCCGGCTCAGTACACTGACCGAAGTGACACGGTTCACCAAATTGAAATGAGCCGGCTCACGGCTCACTGTATAGTTTCAAGTTTCAAGGATACGATTGGTCGGGCGATTGTGAGCAGTGACCGGAGTGATCCGGATCTGGATCGATGTCATGTTGAACTTCGCGAGAACTCGGTTTGTAATGTATTGTCATAAATTGCACTTTGTCATCAATTTGTAGGGCAGTTTATTTGAAATTAATAGGTTTAGTCTGTATTTTCTTACAACCATACTATATAAAAATATTAAAAATATCGCCCAAATCCCAGATGTCCGTTTTATAAGGGCAATAAACATCGCCATAAACTTAACACATCTGGTTTAAAATACAGTAGCTACATAAAGTGAACTGTTTGTTTCAAAAATGTTAGATAAGAGCCGGGGCTAAGCGACGTTCTACCTACGAGCGAACGACCGACAACTGACTGAACTGTGTCTCAGGATCATGTTTACAGTTCATATATCGCAAGAACTAGCTATAAGCAAGAGCCGGCTCTAAGCGACGTTCTACTTACGACCGACCGACCTGTGTCTCGGGATCATGTTTACAGTTCATATATTGTAAGAACCGGCTCTAAGCAAGAGCCGGCTCTAAGCGACGTTCTATCTACGACCGAACGACCGACCGACCTGTGTCTCGGGATCATGTTTACAGTTCATATATTGCAAGAACCTGCTCTAAGCAAGAGCCGGCTCTAAGCGACGTTCTACCTACGAACTAACGACCGACCTGTGTCTCAGAAACATGTTGACTTAACCGGTTCACTGAGCCGGATCAATGAACCGGCTCAACAAACTGAACGACCTCCACTGATCCGGTTCCGCAAACTGAGCCGAAATTTCCATCTCTAATCACTATACCTCCCTTATATATGTTGGCGGTCGGTAAAAAATCCGACTGTATTATTTTATATAAAGTTGTAAAATTAATATTGGACCATTCTGGATTTATAAGTTTCTTTATGGTTTGTGCCCAAGTTTTTTCATTATTTCTTTCCTCCATGAATGTTTATGGTGTGTATGTGAGATTATTTTATGAGTGCACGTCCCTGGCTTACTAAAATATTATGAGAAATGACATTCCTTTGCAGCTCGCGTCCAAAAAATTTCAATCACATCTAAGTAAATTGGAAACTAGAGAGCAGAGCACGGTTTTCTGCCAGAGAAAATGTTAGGTTATTTTTTAGAGGTAAACCACGTTCACATATTCGACAAGCCGCAGCCAACAAATCCTAATCCATTTCAGAAATCTACTGATGGAGGTTCTTGGCATATAGCTGCATAACCCGCTTGCACATATGGGATCTTTGAAATTTCAAATATAAACATCTTCTCATACCACGCTAAGCAAGCTTTGATATTTTCATCTGGTCGTTTTCGTCATTGTCAGTTGAATTACCTTTCGGTCTTATAGAAAATATCCTTGACATGTTAATTGGCATATTTTTCACGTATCTTATACATCAAACCAAGGCCGTAGAAAAAAGGGAGATATATGAGACTTTTGTCGCGGTCCCGGCTGTTTTTGTAATAATAATTTATACGCTCAACTGAGTCGAAACTGTTTACATCTTAGCAGAGCGTATATAGAATTCATGGTTAGGGGTAAGACTAATGATTGTTTCAATAAAAAGGAGGAGGGGCACTGGCTTGCGGGCAACATGCGGCCCTTAAATATATTTTAAAGCCCCTAAAACATTAATGAAAAATTTGAGCTTATATAGGATAAAAATATACAGGTCTGGGAAAAAGTTAATGGCGTTTTTTTAGTAAAATTCAACTGGTTTTGTTATACTGTGAAAATTAATTTATTTAAACCAAATATGCTTCATTATTATCGACAACGTTTCGCCATTTTCGGGTAGAACCATGATGCCATCGGTAAAGAACTTCTGTGGTTTCTGGTTGAAAAACTGAATCAACTGGTTTTCACAGGCTTCTTTTGAAACCAGCTTAATTCCATTGAGAGAATTCTGCAGAGATCGGTATAGGTGATAGTCATAGGGTACTATGTCTGGACTATACGGTAGATGCAGAAAGAAAATTGGAGCAAAGAAAGATTGAATCCAAATGGGAAGTAAAAAGAAGAAAAAGACTTGAATATAACGGCTACTCAATAAGGGAGATATCTATAAAAAGGTTGGGAGGACAAGATGTGACACTGGAAATAAGAAATAGAATGAGGGATATCCAAGGGCAAGAAAGAAGCGAGAGCCTAACAAATTCCAGATATAACGGCAAATATGTAAAGACTTGGACGACACAGATACCAGAGTACCTAAAAACAAAAATGAACGGAGATAAGAAGAAAATAATAGCGAGATTTAGGGGCGGAAATGAGAAAAGGGAAAACGAATACTGGAGAAAGGATGAACAAAGAATGTGCAGGTTGTGTGAAGAGGAAAGAGAAACCATAGAGCACATACTGAAGAATTGCGGAGAAATGAAATATAAAGAAGAGACAAGAAAAGATGTGCTGTGTGATTCAGGCCAAGGATGGACATGGATGGAAGAGGTCTTGGAGAGAAGAAGGAATTTGAAGCGAAGATACCCTAGTTAGCAATAATTATAGTTTTTTATGTGAAATATAAAGTTAATAATGCAAATATGTAGATTTAAACCGAAAGATACATAAATAAAGTATTATCTATCTATACGGTAGATGCAACAAAATTTTCCAACTAAGCTCTTGCAATTTTTCGTCATAAAAGAAGTGTGTGGTCTTGCGTTGTCATGATGAAAGACAACGAAAATCTAAAAATTATATGGGAATATTTATTTTCTATTAATTTCGATACTAATCATAATAAAATATAGTTTCTATATTGTAAAACGCATAAGTTATTTTGCTGTATGATTATTTTAAATTTTCATTTCATTGGACTTTAAGGAGGGTGCTCAGTGCCACACATAAAATATTCGATATTTTTCGAACAACAATCTGATCAAAATTTCTGGAGTTATTTCGATACCCATGTACATTATTGAGAATTTTTAAATAAACCCCTCTGAAAAATATGGTGGACAAAACTTTCATGCTACATTTTTGGTGCAAATCATACAAAAAATATTTTTCAAAAATGTAAATTTATTGGTTTTACACGCATAAATTTTCGTTGAATACATATTTGTTTATATTTTTCCCGCGAAGTATTTTTTCAGCTCTCAATAATTTTCCTATATGTGGGTAAAAGAGTTGTACAAGCATTCCAAATTTTCTATGCCTAGCTGTTTGGCCATAATTTCTATCGTACAGACAGACGGACAGACGGACGATCGGAACGACGGACGGACAGACGAACGGACTGACGGACGCACGGACGGACGCACGAACGGACGAACGGACGAACAGACGAACAGACAAATGGACGGATGGATAGTCAGATTGACACCTAAGTGACGTTATAAGGTATTTTTGGTCATACGTACAAAAGCCTAAAAACGGAAAAAGGGCGATTTTTTCTGATTCGCCTTGGTCTACCTTAATTGAAGACGGATTATCGTAGTACTTTTTAATAAAACCAAAGCATTGTTGAATCGTAAAGCGCTTAGTATGATTTAAACAAATATAACTAAGCTGCATAACAGTGGATCGATGTTAATGTATCATTATATGGAGTTAAAAAGTGTATCCATGGTAACGGCAGATAGTCTACTATCAGGTTAAAGCTTTTGTATTAAATCGGAGACGAATGTCCCTCGAGGAGTGCAGTAAGAGGGGCAGAGGGGAAGGTGAAGAGGCTTTCCGTCGACGTTTGATTTTGATTTAGTTGCCCGGATTGAAAGTCTTTCTGTTTCTTCCGATAAGGTAGAACATTCTTTTTATATGAATTACCTGTCTAGCACTGTCAATACTCAAGGTGTGCTTGAACAGAGATGGAATACAACAAAATTACAACACTAAAAATATCTACAATACTTTAAAAATTGTAATATTTTTAAGATTTTGTAGATATAAGCAAGGAATTATGGAGGGAGAATAGATTTGACATGGACTTCTTTATACAGCAACACAAAAGTTAATGAATCAAATTTTATTTTTCAAAATGATTCCTTTGCTTTAATATATATAAGGTCCCGAATTTGCCAGAACAGTCCCGAATTTTTGCCTTGCGTCCCGAATTTTTTTACAGGCAATATTTGTCCCGAAATCAGGTTTTTTGTCCCGAATTGTCCCGAATTTTAGAAAAGGTACTTATTTTCAATATTTATTTTAAATATATTTCAACTAAAAATATTTTTACAAAACTTAAATTAAAAAAAAATCTACCGAAAGAGTATTTTCCTTGATCACAGCTTTTGGATAAGTGACAAGACTCAACTTGATGTAGACATATTAAAAGCAATACCTATTACTGATTAAAGCAAATTATGAAGAAAACTGTGCGGATTTTTATAAAATGCTTCAAAGCAAAAAAGACCTACTCAAAAAGATCCATAGTCGGAAAAATATAAAAAGTTTTCTACTGAGTAATTTTAATAAATAAATTTTGAATTCATTTGTGATTTTAATAATGTTTCTTTTAATAATATAAGCTAATTATTTGTGATTGGAAATTTTTATTTATTATAAATTATAATTATTTATTGTTTGTAATTTGTATTAAAAAAAGTAAGTAAACAATTATATTTGAATAATTACTCACTCCCCGGTCGATAAGCTTCCGTCCCGAATTTTAAAAAATATGGTTACATTAATATATATTTATCCCAACTAGTACCGGAATAAGGAATTTGTAGGCCAATAGGATACCGATGTAGTAGACCCAAGTGAAATTGGGCTCTTAATAATTGTTTGTCTTTAAATTTGACGTCACTGAAATAACCATGTAATACATGCGATTTTTGTTTCCTTTATAAAACACTTAATGGAGCAACGTATGCACATGACATCCTTGTAAGCTTCCACCAAGGATCTCCTAGAAGAACTACGAGGAACCTAATCTTTGTGATGACGGTCGGTCCTGCGGTGACCACAGCTTATTTTTTATTTCTGAACAGTAGGGGTCGACTCTTCATTTTTACCACGAGGGTATAATTTTAATAAAAAATCAGCTGCGGCCACCACAAGACCGACCGCCATCACAAAGTAGTTGTATAAAATACATTCTAGCAGCAGAGTAGAAATAACTTGGTTTAATATTTTCTAACAGAGATATTATTTATCATGACCATGGAAACGTTACATATAAGTATGATCAAATAGATAATAAGATAATAACATTTTTGGTTTTATCAAAAAATAATCTCAAATAAAAGTTGCTAAGATATTGCTTTTATAGCAACTTTAGTTAAATAATATTTTTCTAAATATTTTTCTGTTCTGAAATATTAGCAAAAATCTTAAAATGGACACGAGTAAACTCCCATTTTTAGTCAACCGATTTTTAACAAAAGTTGATCAACTCGTGCTATTGATATGAAGCTTAAAAGCTTAAATATGAAGTTTCATAAAAATCCTTTTAGCCGAATTTGCTCTGCACGTGTACACAGACAGACGGATGGACAGACAGACAGACAGATAGACGAACAGATGGACAGACGGACAGACAGACCGACAGACATCATGCTAAAAATAGTCAAAACGTTATGTAGGGACCTCAGATCGTGGAGATCTATCGAAATCTCGAAATGTATCTATCGGTATGATCACAATACCTCCCTTATATATGTGAGCGGTCGGTAAAAAATGCATGTGAAGTTTGAATTTTCACACATTTCAGGATTTTGTAGGTAATTAATAAGTCTAAGAAGCCAACAGGATGCTGGATGTCTCGGAATATTTTTTCTATTACCACATCAAAATCAACAGTTTTGTGATAATAATTTATATTCGATATTTGAGTATTAAAAGCTTAATTTCTTCTATTTTATTTTTTTTAATAAAATTTAAATAAATTCCTCATGCTAAAAATAATCCAAACGTTATGTAGGGACCTCAATTCGTGGAGATCCATCGAAATCTTGAAATTTCAATCGATATGATCACAATACCTCCCTTATATATGTTGGCGGTCGGTAAAAATGTGTCAGGGGGTATAATTAAATAAGTGAAGATTCTTTCTTGAATAGACCATTGTCTAATACGGGGACAAATACACCCTGTAGCCCTTCTGAAGTCGACGCCTATGATTAGAACTAATTATCTTTCACACTTCCCAATAAACTTTTTATATATACCCTTTGGTCACATAATAGCATCATAAAATATTTTTAATAAATTTTAACCAATAACTCCAGCTGAATGATTGGCAATGATTAAATTTCTTTCTAACATTTTCGTGTAGAGATTCCCTGCTGTTCATCTGCGCACTGATCCATCTGAAATGTTCCCTTCACTCTTTGATCTAATTACTGTGTTAGTCCAGCCCTGTAGCTCTGCTGTCAATAGGAAAGATGGCGTGTGATTTCCTATGAAACGTCCGTAGTTTGTGCAACACAGATATACTTTTCAGATAAAATTCTACAGGAAAAAATATGTTTTCTCTTTACAATATATCTTTTTCTCCTCATATATTTCAAAGCTGTGAGCTATGTATATTTTACAAGAGTCATAAATTATGTTAAAATTTAATATAACTCAAGAACTATCAATTTCAAATATGATATAAAATATAATTTTAAATCTTATTTGAAACATCTAAAACTATATTTTCAATTATATTGTATGGAAAATGAGTAATTTTAAAAGGTGGTTCACAATATAAAGTATTTCTGTGGACACCATTATTTTTGTTTGCCATTGCTGATAGTACTAAGCTAGAATAGTACAATATATAGATTGATTAGAACTATCAAAGAGAAATAATATGGATGTGGAATAGTGTCCGTAGATAAATATTAAAGAATTATATTTTTTATTTTTAATTTTTATATATTTTTTGAATATTTTATATTTCTTATACATTTCTTTATTTTATTTTTACTTTATATTATTAATAGATTTTTATTCCTGCCTTGCGGCTTCGAATAGATTACATAGTTACCCTAATTAGAATTACAATTACTTAATTAATATAAATATCAAATACATATTATCATTTCCTATAAAATATAAAAAGTAAATAAAAATCAGAATGTAAATAAATCATTTTTTTTTCTTCAGGTCCTTTGTTTATTGTTTGTTAGCTCTTTCCTTCGTTTTATAACCTTTTTCATCCAGTCTACTCCTCCTCCTTCGTCATCCAATAGCTGTTCTCTGTTTCTCGTTTCCACTTTCATCTCCTTGCATTTCCTTATATGTTCTATATTTTCTTGTTCTTCTCCGCACATCCTACACAATTTCCTTGTCTCTTCCCACCAGAAATTATTGGTGTTCTCCTCGTTCCCGCAGCGAAATCTTGAAATTATTTTTTTATGCTTCCCGTCTGTCCTTAAGTATCTTGGTTGTCCAAGAGTTTTAATCTTCCTGTAGTTTGTGTTGTACCTCGACTTGTCGATTCTATTTTGTTGTTCTTGTTTTTGTATGTCTCTGTCTCTGTCAGTTACTAAATGCTTTTTCCTGCAGGCTATATCCATTTCTTTCAAAGTAGTTTTTCCTTTCCTTCCACCAGGCAGTCTCCAGTTTCTTGTCTCTTTCTGATATGCATTTTCTAAGTATTTCGTTGCAGCTGATGATATCTCTACTCCATACAGTAGTACCCTCTTTATTAGTTTGTCAAAAAGGAACATTCTTCTTTTGAAATTGTTTTTAAATTTTCTCTCACCTATGCTCCAAATTAGTCCCATCATTTATTTTTACTTTATATACTTATTCAGTTTCTACATTCTACATTATACTTTCATTCATACTGTTGTAATTATAATTTATTATTGTTACACTACATTCTACTGTTATATACACTTATATTATATATTCTATTGTAACTCCGATGAAGAATAAATCTCATTCGAAACTTGTCTGCTGAGTTGATTTGTTTTCATCCTTTAAGAGAAATAATATTGCATAAAATAAAAATTCGGACGATTTGGAAACTGCTGACCAACTTCATTCTGACTTCAGCGATCAAAATAGTGACTCACTCCTGTGAAGATAATGATGGGTATTAACAACAAATTAAATCTGTTTCGGATGAAATTTTAAAAAGTTGATGTGAAATGTAAATATTCACACATTTCAGTGTTTCGCAGGTATATAATAAGTGAAGGCGGCATGCTGAGTGTGTAGGACAAATTTTACTTTGTAGTAATCACGGTAAAATGAACGATATTTTTAAAATAATTTATCGTCTGTTAATCATATAATAAGACTGGTTATTAAATTTACGCTCTTAAAAATTAAATGCAACATTTGTCAAAATATAACTAGAATTTTGACAAAATAATTTTAGCATAATAAAAATGCAAAAAAAATTGAAAAAATAAAATTCCCTCTGTACTCGAACTCGAAACCCTTCGTTTCCAGCGCATTTTAGCTTACGACACTAGTGCTCTAACCATTACGCTATCGCAGTCCTTGCATGTGGTTGTCTTACATTGGTATAACTTTTGTACTTTGTGAACCAAAAACCACAAAAAATTTGTTATTTTCCGAAAACATAATCTGATCAAAAATTCCTGTTGTACTATTTCGGTTCACACCAATATACATTACTTGGAATTTTTTTAGATTTTTAGTTTAAACCATCTGGGCTACAGGGTGTGGGACAATTTTTTTTTTTTGCACAATTTTGGCAAAAATCGCTTCAAAATAATTTATTTTGCAAAAATAAAAATTTGATCGTTAATCCACGTACCAAGGGCTTTCATTTGATACCCTACTCAGAATTATAAAAAAAATTTTTTTTTTCGATGAGCACATATTTGTTTATATTTTTAGGGATATATGTTTTTTAGATGTTTTAATATTTTTCCTATGTGCGGGTCAAAGAGTTGTATAAGCACGCCAAATTTCAACTCTCTAGGTTTAGCCGTTTGGCTATAATTTTTACCGAACAGGCAGACAGACAGACGACAAAATGACGGTATAAGGGTTTTTTGGTCATACCTACAAAACCCTAAAAATGTACTATACATAGGATAATTGCACACTGTTTGCTACTAGACTGTAAATGTAAATGTATGAAAATTTTAACACCGCGAGGTGAAAAATAAATCTTTACTACTACTTTACTACTACTTAATATCTCTAGAACGAATCATTTACGGGGATATGTCAAGAAAAAACATTTTACTTGTTATTCGACCAAGAATTCGTAATTTAAATTAGTGTACTTGAACCTGAATCACCCTTTGTAATTCATAGATAAACTCAATAACATAATTTTAATTGTGTAACCTATAGAAGTATATATGCGAGGGTATTTTCATTGACCAAAAAGCCAATTGATGTGGTAAATTATTATTGTAATGATTCCTTTTGTAAATTCAAGTCTTGTTTGAATTCCCTTGCATCTATTGATTCAGTATTACTCATTAGAGATCTCCATTTGTTCTTTTGTTCCTTGCAGTAACCAGTAACCTTTTTACATCCGTCTAAACCTTCCAGCTGATCGTTCAATGCAAATTTTCGACATTTTTAACTCAATTTTGCATGATTGGAGAAAACTGTGCTCAGAATTCTAAGTAGGTAACTTAAATCAGTAATTATGTCAAAAGGACTAGGTATTTTGTCTGACAAGAACAATTTGTATTAGAACAAATTTTTACAGACATTTTAATGCATTTTTTTTTTTATTGAAATAGAAGAGTAATTGATGTCTCTACATATAAGGTAATGTCTCTCTGTCTGTCCATACGTGCGCTTTTCCCTTGAGAACTGCAGGTCCGATTTTCATGTGTTTTTTTGTATCTTAGTTTCATCATTTGGCCAGATTTTTGGCTATCAAAATCGGTTCAGTTGTTTTTCAGTAATTCAGTAGATCGATTAATTAGATTTTGAGATTTAGTAAATTTATCGATTAAATCGGACTTTGGGCTATTTTAATTTCAAATGGAACACCCTATCTTAGCCATAAATAAAATAAATCCATAACATTATTAGCCGTAAACCATAAATTACAATAACAAAAAAATTATCAAAAACACAAAAACTGCAACATTTTTCAAAAATGCAATCGGATCAAAAATTACTCGTAGGTTTATGGCTCAGATCAATGTATATTACCTGTAATTTTTTTTCAGATTTTTAGTACAACCCCTTTTTAAGAGCTTTCTTTTGATGCCACACAATAAATTTAAAAAAACATTTTTTTTTTATTAAGCACACAAAAAAATCTTAATTTTTCGAAAAACTAATCTGATCAAAATAATAATAATAATAATAAATTTATTGATCAGTTGTGCGTACAAGAAAGATACAAGAAAGCCAGTACAGCAAAAATTTAAATAATTTTAAATAATATTACAATAGAATATTAAAATTTTTCTACATCTTGTGCTAGAAGGCTAAAATCATCACTGAGAAACTCAGTGATGCTATAAAAGGCCTTCTGTAGCAAATAATCCTTTATGTATTTTTTAAATAATACAGTTTTCAGATCTTTAACTGCCTATGGCAGTTTGTTAAACAATACAGCACCGACATAAGTAGGTAAATTTTTTGATATATTATATTTTACCCGAGTAATTTAAATCCTTCCTTTTTTCTAGTGTCATACTTATGGACAGTGCTGTTTGTGTTTAACAAATTACCGTGTTGCTTAACAAACAATAACAAATTTAATATGTACAAACAAGGTATTGTAAGAATATTCAATTACGGTGATCGTACATCCACAAGTGATCCAACGAGTCAAAGTGCGCGAACTAGTTGAGGCCACAGTTATATCACATGGATCATTGGTTTCAGTTTTGCACAAAAAATTGGGTATGAAAAAGATTTCGGCAAGATGAGTGCCGCGTTTGCTTATAGTGAAGAATAAACGTAATCGCGTGGTTGATAGCGAAAATGCATGAATTACGGTTTGAATTATTGCCGCATCCACCGTATTCACCAAATTTGGGCCACAGCGACTTTTTTCTGTTTTGCAAACATGAAGAAATGGCTCATCAGAAAAAGATTCACGTCGAAAGAGGAGGTTATCGCCGAAAAAAAAAATACTATTTTGAGGGCCTTTAGGAATCTTACTTTTTGGATGGCATGAAAAGATTGGAGAAACGCTGGGTGAAGTGTATTGAGCTAAAAGGAGTCTATGTTGAGAAATAAAAATTGATGTGAAGTGTGAATTTTCACACATTTCTGGGTTTTGCAGGTATTTAGTAACTGAATGATTATTTGGGATGCCAAAACAAATTTTATGTCAAAATATTTTTTTATGAATTTTAATTCGAATGCCTAATACCATTATTTAAGTTTCTAAATATGTACAGTATTTTATTTATACAGCAAGGTTCAGTAAGATTTTAAAAATTGCGCCTATGGCTTCCATTGGTTGCTTATATCATAAGTCCCGCCCTCTGATTTCGTCAAACAGAATTAAATTATAATTTCAACACTTCCCACTGGTTATTAAATTTACGCTTTTAAAAAATAAATACATTTACCAAAATATAATTAGAATTTTGACAAAATAATTTAAACAAAATAGAAATGCAAAAAAAAAACAGAAAAAAATAAAATTAACAGGATTCGAACTCTGCAACGTTCGCACTGCAAATTACAAAGTACATTACGAAACCATCTGAGCTACCAGAGTTTCTGATGTGAAGTGTTACATAGCGAATTAAATATTTAACATATTTTAGTTAAAAACACAAAAAATGCGTTATTTTCCGAAAACATAATCTGATCAAAAATTCCTGTTGTACTATTCCGGTTCACACCAATGTACATTACATTTTTTCAGATTTTTAGTTTAAACCATCTGGGCTACAGGGTGTGGGACAAAATTTTTTTTGCACAATTTTGGCAAAAATCGCATCAAAATAATTTATTTTGCAAAAATAAAATTTTGATCGTTAATCCACGTACTAAGGGCTTTCATTTGATACCCTTCAAAGAATTTTAAAAAAATATTTTTTTTTTTGATGATCACATATTTGTTTATATTTTTAGGGGGATATGTTTTTTAGATGTTTTAGTATTTTTCCTATGTGCGGGTCAAAGAGTTGTATAAGCATGCCAAATTTCAACTCTCTAGGTTTAGGCGTTTGGCTACAATTTTTACCGAACAGACAGACAGACAGACAGACAGACAGGCAGACAGACAGACAGACAGACAGACGACAAAATGACGGTATAAGGGTTTTTTGGTCATACCTACAAAACCCTAAAAATGAATCAAGCCAAAATAATATGTTTTTCTATTGATTTGTAAGGACTTATTGACCTATCGCTGTAAGTCATTTTTTTAGTGTACACAGAAAGGCACCTACCGTTTATATCCAGTTGCGAAAGGCTAAGCTGAATCTGTAATTTGCATAAATATTTTTTTAAACAAATTGTTTGACATAAGCGCTTCCATGCCCTTGCTTAGTGGTCAAACAACAGATACATGCGGCCCGACGTCATTCTTATAGTAACTTTTATTGATGACGTTATTTCTCTGATATTGTGGATAACCTATATCGGTCGTTAATATTTGTAAGCGTCTAATTATTATATAGTTTTATTTTATGTGATGTAATTCTGTTAATATTGAGATTTGTTAGTGTCATGGTTATGGCGTTGCATTAAGTTGGGTGTGCAGGCAATATGCGCCAAAGTTTGCCGTAGATTACAGCAGATTGCAAGTTTTAAAGGAAACTGTTCTTAAATTAGATCATTACAAAGAATGAGATGTTCTCAATTGAATTACTTCCATCCTTAGTTTCAGCCCGGTTCACAGTCTTTATGAATATGCATTGGATGAATTAGAGCCTTTATCTTTCCTTATTGTATTACTACTTTGTCAGCCAGAGAATTACTACAAAACTGATTTATTACTACATTTATAATTACTTTAATTACACTTTATAAACACTCCGCCTATTTTAATATATATAAAAACCATACCTTGACAAAATCAGGGAAAAATCAACTTGTTTTATCAAATCCTGCACAAACTACAAATAGATGGATGTCCCAAACGCGCTTTTTCGGGATTTCTGGCAATTACGTTCGACTCAACTCCATGGGAATGAGCAGAGCAACATCTTAGGGCTAGAGATATGCGATACTGACAAAGTATCAATATTTGGGTATCGATAATATCGAATTAAAATTATCAATACCGGTATCGTATCGAAAAAAAATCGATATTTTCAAGTATCTAAAAGAAAAATGTATATATTTTTTATACTTACTTACTTAATCCTGAAGCCTTTCTTCCTTGCGGTGTAAGGCTATAGTCGAGTTGCTTATTTTCTGGTGTTGTTCTCCATACTTCTTTCCATCGTGTTCTGTCCTTTGTATATTTTCTTATCTCCTCCCACTTTACGCCTCTCTTCGTTGCAGCTTCTTTTGTTTCTTGGTGCCAGGTTTTTCTCGGTCTTCCTGATCTAACTTTCTTCACTGTTCTTGCTTCATAAACTATTTTTACTATTTTTTCTTCACTCATTCTGTGTATATGTTCCAGCCATCTTAGCTGTCTTTTTGTTCTTCTATTATAGTCTCTACTGGTTTTGTGCCTAGTTTTTCTCTAAATACTTCATTTCTTATTCTGTCCAATTTTGTTTTACCTTCGATTTTCCTTAAAAATCTCATTTCGGAGCTTCTTATTTTAGACCTGTGCGTCTCTGTAGTGGTCCAGGATTCTGAGGTGTCAAAATTAGTACTGTCACTTTTTTGAAGATCTCTACCTTGAGGTTAGTTGGTATTTCTTTTTTAGTTAAGAACGATGCTTTGATGCTATTGAACATTCTTCCTGCTGCGCCTACTCTTTCCATAATTTCTTTATCCATTTTTCCATCTTCCGTGAAAACTATGCCTAGGTATTTGAATTTTCCTAGCTGTTGTATTATTTTGTCATCTACTTTTATTTTGTGTTGCATTTTTGTTCTGCTTATTGCCATTGTTTTTGTTTTTTTGTGTGCTAATTTTCATATTTATTTTCTTCAATTCTTTATGGTATTGGTTCAGGTTGTTTTGTAGTTCGTCCTCGTTCCTTGCTCATATATTTTTTATAAAACGTAAAAAAACATTTTATTCTTATAATAACAATCTAATTGTTTACAACACTAAATAAAGATTTAAGTAGTATGGGCATTAAAGTAGTATACATGATTGAAAAGTAACAGATGACCTAAGTAACAATAAATTAGACACCTACAAACAACGCAGGCGAGAAAGATTCGTTCATGGAAGAACTAATAAAAGGCGTTCATGAAGAGAAGAGGTAGACTAGGCTATGGAGCATAGCAAGAGTTCATATACACACCAGTTTTGCAAGTGTAAGATCGGAAATCCCTTCGTAAAGTATTTATTATCTATTATCGTTTTCCTAATTCTGCTGTCCTAGATTTTTACTAACAAATCTTAAACTAATTACCTAAATTGATCGTATTTACTAGAGTTTATTACACTATTTTTAATGGGCTAATGTTTAGGGGAAAAAAAGTACTGTATATCTAAAAACTATGTAATTATCTTAGATTTAGATAGTAAAAATCAAGGACAGCAGAATTAGAAAAAAAGGAAAACGATAATAGATAATAAACATTTTATGAAGGGATTTACGATCTTTCACTTGCAAAACTGGTATGTATAAGAACTCTTGCTGAAGTCTATAGGTCATTTAATTAAAGTTGCGAAACCCCTGAAAACGTTCCACGCACAGAGCAAGTAAACACGGAACCTCAGGGTTCTGCGGAACACAGTTTGAATACTACTGGTCTAGACTAATACTTGTTATTTAATAATTCTAAATTGTTAATACTTACTTAATAATTGTTAATTAGTTGTGCATAAATCCATATTAACTATTTTTCTCTTTATTTTGCAGGTAATGTCTTCATAAATCTTCCCAGAAATTGATATTGTTGTACAAAGAAATTAGTAAGTATACTTATACAAAATTTTTGATTATAAATTCTGACACGCTAACATCGATTCTACGTATTCTTGATAAAGTTTTACATATTTTTTTATGTATTTTTTCAAAGATTGGTATTATAAATAAATGACTTTCCACAACATTTTCCAATGTCTATGATAACTGCATATCACAGGCTGAAGATGCATTTACTGAAATAAAATGCGAAACGTCCCATGAATTAATTTTTTCACCCATATGACGAAGTATATAATATGTCATATATATATATATATATATATATATATATATATATATATATATATATATATATATATATATATATATATATATATATATATCAATCACACTATTTTACTTGAAGCTTGAATCATATGGCTTCCGAGGTATATTTCTCGACTTTATAAAAAGCTACCTGTCTGATAGAGAAAAAATAGTCTGCGTCAACGATTGTTTCAGTAAGAGCAGTGCTGTTTTTTGAAGTGTACCGCAAGGAACTGTTCTTGGCCCTTTACTATTTAATATTTATATAAACGACCTTTTATCCTTAAATATTAAAGGCAATATAATTGCATATGCAGACGAAACAGCTATTTTTTTGGAAGGCGAATCCTTCCGCTAGGAAGATTTTTTCGAAATATTCGAAAATATATGTCAACTTTTGATCTAGCATAGGGAATCGATAATTTTATATTTTTTTCCTAAAAGTACATTAAATTAGCTTTACAATGACACCAAAAAATCATATTTTTATGTGAACCATTTCAAAATGGCGACCATTTATTTATAAAATAATAATCAACATAAGTTTTACAAATTTGGACGTAGCAAGCTTTGAAAACAAGCTTTTGTAAAATAATTGTAAAAAGCAATAGTTTTTTTTTTTTTTTTTCTTAATAGTCAAATAGTTTATTTTAGAGATATTTTGTTTGTTTTTTTATTGTTTTCAAAGCTTGCTACGTTCAACTTATGTTTCAAAGCTTGTTTCAAAGCTTGTTGTTCAACTTATGTAAAACTTATGTTGATTATTATTTTGTAAATAAATGTTCGCCATTTTGAAATAGTTAACATAAAAATATAACTTTTTGGTGTCATTGTAAAGCTAATTTAATGTACTTTTAGGAAAAAAATATAAAATTATCGGTTTCCTATGCTATATCAAAAGTTGACATCATTTCCGGTGAAACCGGAAGTGCCTCAGATTTCTTATAGTAACCTTTAGATGGGCCTTTTTGTCTAGTTTAACTTTTGTTCTGAAGATTTTTTGTATTTTTACAAATAAAGGAGATTTTCGGGGTGCCCCGTGTAGTAATAGTTATTTTATTATTACTATTACAATACACATTTTCGAACCTAACTTGAAACTGTCGTGGATTGTACCTTATTTATGAAGATGAGTGTACGTGCAAAATGAAGACAGCGTCATACACACCCACTCAGGAATTTTTTCCTTAGACAGACTGTAGTGTAATATTTCAATAAATAATATAGTCACAACAAAATTCGCTTTGTATAAATTGTTACCACGTACAATATATTTATTATTGCTAGTTTTTTTTTTTTTTTTTTGTATATCTGACCTACATATATATTGCGACTTTTGTCGATGAAAGATATATTTTTAAATATACATATATCTATATACAAATATATATTTTAGATAAAAGTGGAATTGCGTATTTCAAAATATTATTGAAAGATCAGTAAAATATTTAAAAAGCGTATTTTGTCAAATAGGTCTATTTATATATAATATTGAAAAGTAAAGATTTACACTTGAATTGTCAGGAATTCAGAAAACTTTTTGCTTTCAAACTTTCCTTTGTTAACTTTCTTATTTCTCTGTCCGTAAACGAAATGTAACAAATACCTTCTCGGTATATTTTTACTTCTTAAATTATATCGAAATTTTTTATCAACAATATTATCAATACCAATAAAAAAGTTTGTATCGCTTAATTTTTTATTTCTTTCAAACAAAAAGGACTTTTAAGAAAAAGTGAAAATAAAGGCATGATTATGGAAAAGAATAACTAAGAGAAAGGAAATTAATGCTGATCGTGGATAGCAATAGATTATTTTAAACAAAATGCTGAATATTTTTTTGAAACTTTTAAAATCTGTGTCTTGCAATTTTAAATTTTGTCCTTAAACAGATCGACAAATAAATTTATAAAAATTGATGTGAAGTGTGAATTTTCACACATTTCAGGATTTTGTAGGTATTTAACTCTTTACTGCATGAATTTTTATTTTTGTCTGAAATAATTCATGGGCATTAGGAATTGGTTCCTATTGATAGAAAAATTAATTAAAAAAATATATTTAAAATATTAATTATTATTTTTATGAAAAAATAATAATTAAAATAATAATTTAGGGTTTGTGCCATACATGGAACATTATGATTCTACATTATGTTACAAAAGAAAATGATTCCGTATTATTTGCTCGTCAATTGCCAGGTGTTCTTCATTAGGGATTAAAAGCAGTCGCCCTCGAATATTGAAAGAAAAGGTCGTCTCTTCTAGTTGTCATTTCTCAATAAATTCAGAGTTATCGTTGAAGTGCAAATTCCGCTTGATATCCTTAAATCTATTGCAGCCCATTACTTGAGATACTCCAGGATCCATTGCTGTATATGTGGCATATATGAACATTCATGAAGTAACGTTGTGATTTAGTTTTAAAAGTAAAATAAAAAATAAAAATCGGAATGTGCCATATATGGCACACTATGCGGTAAAGGGTTAATAAGTGTTAGAAGCCAACAGAATGCTGGATGTCTAGGAATATTTTTTCTATTATAACATCAACATTTTTTTCGACTTGATTATTTATATTTTAGAACCCTCGTCGAAAAATATTATACTTGATGATAATGGAATGCCACTTGGTACACGTATTCTTCACAAAAATTAAATGATTTTTTCCCGTAACATCTATTTTGAGAACCACAGCAGATTCAAGATGGCGGCAAATATATATTACCAAGTACAACAACTATAAGTAGTTTTCACAATAGAACAAAATAGCTAAAAACCTGTTTGTAGAATGAAGCTTTAGCTACAATTTGCCGTATCGTACGCAAATATGCGTCGATTGATACAAGATGGCGTCTATAATGCAATTTGCTTATTTACAAGTACATAAAAGTTTTTTCTACAGTTAAAAATATCCTATTAGATAGATGAAAATTCTCTGCATATTTTGATATATACGATGGATGTTTCCAAAGTTCTGGGGATTTAGCTATAATTTTTATTATTTTGTTAATTTTCGTCAATATTACTATGTAGTTTTTCAACATAATCTCCATTTAACTGAATACATTTACCCCAACGATAAACTAATTTTTTTAAGTCGTCCTCAAAGAACTTTTTCGGTGTCTCCTCAATCCACCTATTCCAACAGCCTTGGCACCCAGCGCGGCGAAACCTTGCTAACGCCCAAATCATGCAAGATGTCATGAACTTGTCGTGTACCTATCCCTAAGCGCACACTAATTTGACGAATTGTCATTCGCCTGTCCTCTTTCAGCAGGTCTTCGACCGCAAGTATGTTTCTTTCATTTACCGACATGATTGGGCGCCCACTGCGTGGATCGTCTTCTAGTTATGTTCTACCGATTTTAAAACGATCGATCCACCGATAAACAGTACTTTTGGATTCTGCAGACTCACCAAATACTCCTTGCAGACGCTGAATAATTTCTGATGTTTTCACACCTTCTTTCCATAAAATGAAAATTATTGCTTTTTGAGATTTTGCTGCGTCTTCCATGGTTACAAAAACAGTGCTATGAAAACGAGTCGAAGACCTAAATCAGACTGAACAATATTGCACTAGATAGTTGCATAAACATGTCAAGACTTGTCTGGCACCAATAACATTGCCTATAAGTTCTGCGTAATTTAGTCATAGCACAATTCCCAGAATTTAGGAAACGTCCCTCGTACATTTATTCTTAATCTGAATAACACCAAAAATAAGATTTTATTGTATATATTTATTTAAATTAGTTCATTTCCAAAATGTTAATTATCTGTCTAATTTGTGGACGAGTATTAAACGATAGAGGAAACATCCCTCGTATACATTGCTATTAATTTTATTTCCGATTATTAGTTTTGCATAAGAAACTATTGAGAACTTTTGGGTTGTGCGTCGCCTTAAACAGTCATAGACACGGTGCTCCAGATAAGAATCAATGGATAATGTAAAATAGTGTTGTATTAATGGATAATAATCATTTTAAAACTTGTGTACAGTTTAAAATATTAATTTTGTGTAGATATATTTTTTGTCGCATTTAAAAAAGCTGTGGTCTCATTTAACCCTGTTTTTGTGTGCAAAAAACTGTCTGCGTAAGATAAGTCGTAAGTTAGATTTACGCCGGCTGGTGATAAACACAAACATTCTACAAAACGACAATGTTGACCATCGTTCCACTCTCAGACCAATGTCCAACAAAACACACAAAACGCACTTGTATGTTTTTTCAAACCTTGAATATTTTTTACAAGTCAATATATAAATAAATTATTACTCTTTTATGGTTAAATTCAGTGTAGAATTGTTTTAGTAACTGCTTTATTGCCAGGACTAGACAAATAAAAACAATTTGTGGATGGAATGTAGACAATATTACTTATTTAGGAGATACAAATTGAAATCCGAAATAAAATTGCTTAGATTTTATTCTTAGACATCTACATGTTTTATGCTACGTTGACAGCTGTAAATTTAATAGACTATACGCTATGAGTTGTTCACTGTTGATTGTCACTACAAGTTTGTCATATGGTAACGCAAGCGACCGTTCACAGCTCTAAATTTAATAGATTATTAAAATTTATTAAGAAATCACGATATCGCTAATGGTGGGTTCCTAAAAAGTCACATAAATGCATTTATATACTTTTCGTTCACAATAATACAGTGAATTTATTCTTTTACGCAACATGTACTATGTCATTACCATGGATATAGTTTTTGACAGCAATATAAATCGTGTTCATTTTCATTTGTAACATAGAAAAAACCATATTTACTAGCAAAATCAAAATATTTTATTGAAAATACAAATTAAGAAAATAATAATAAATAAATAACTAATAAAAACTTATAATAAATGTTCAAAAGTTTCTCCGTTAACTTGCATACAAAATGTTAAGCGATCATAAAAATGATTCAAAACATTCAGCAATTGCTCTTGAGATATATTGTTGCATGCTTAAACAATTATGTCTTGCAGTTCAGCAACATCCCTAAGTTCTTCATTATATACTTTGGCCATTAAATATCCCCAATAAAAAAAATCATTGGGTGCCAAATCCGGAGATCTCGCTCATTTTCAAAGCTTGCAAATATAAAAGGTATATAAAAATTGTTAATAAAATGTTAAAAAAAATAAATAGATAAATAGTTAAAAAATTAAATCAATAGTTAAAATACACATTGAGTATATTTCAATTTAATGGACATTTTTTCTTAAATCTTCCTACTTGTTTCGACAGTTAACGCTACGTACAACCCCCAGAGATTATTAGTTTCTTATACAAAACTAACAATCTGAAATAAAATTAGTGACAATCTGTACATCAAATTTTGCACAGAATTTTTATCTATCTAATAAGATATTTTTGATTGTAGAAAAAATTATTGTAAAAATGTTATTGCTAAATAACTTAATAATAGGTATTACACAACAATGTTCTGTAATTTTTTAAATATATTTGTGGGTTTCAAATAATTTTTATATTTATATAGTTTTGTCTAGAAATGTTCAAATAATACGTTAACATTTTTTTCGACATGATTGTTTATAGTTTAGAGCCTTCGTCAAAAAATATTATACTTGATGATAATGAAATGCCACTTGGTACAAGTATTCTTTACATAAAATGGAACATTTTTATCCGCCGTACCTATATTGAGAACCGCGCCAGATTCGAGATGGCGGCAAAAGTAGATTACCAAGTACAATAACTATAAGTAATTTTCACAATAGAACAAATTATCTCCAAACATATTTTTAGAATGAAGCTTTAGCTACAATTTGCAAGTTGTTTATTTACAATTACATGACAGTTCTTTTGCCAATTAAAAATATCCTATTAGGTAGATAAAAATTCGCTGAAAATTTTGATGTATAGATTGTTACTAATTTTATTTCAGGTTGTTAGTCTTGTATAGGAAACTGAACGGTTGTGCGCACCCTTAAGTGTAGGTACATGTCGACTATATGTTGACATGTTGAAAATTATTCAGAGATAATCGAAACTAGTCATCAAATAAAATATGTTTTAACTATTTGACAAGAAAAGAACTTAGTTTTATTAGACAGATACACCAAAATATTAATACTTAACCAAATAATATCATTGTTACACTGAAAACAGTTTAATAATAGAAGCTATGTTTTTGGTGACTTTTTATTTTGAGATAAAGGTTCAAAAAAGTTTGAGGGCGCGTCGTACCAATTACGCACACGCTCCTCGACATCTTCATTGTTTTCGAATCGTTCCCCTCCAAGCGATTCTTTCATAGGATCAAACAAATCATAGTCACAGAGGGACAAATCTGGAATGTAGGGAGGGTGGTTGAGGGTTTCCCAGTGCATTTCCTCCAATCTGTCCTTTGTCAAGATTGCGGTGTGAGGTCTAGCATTGTCATGAAGAAAGATGGTAGGAAACTTTTGACCATTGACGTCATATAATATAGACGCAGCACGCTCTATACCTAACATTGTTTGTTATGAAGCCAAGACACTCTGGAGACGAAAGGGGATTTGCCCCAGGAGTCTAACAAGTTGCCTAACTTATATGTATTTTGTTAAATTACCGCTAGGAGTAATCATCATCATAGATGTTCTTTGATCGCCATTTTATGTTTACTATTGTTTTATTGTTCGTTACTAACTCTAACAAGTATTTATAAAGGTATTTCAAATACTAAAAAGTAAAGTTTAATTATAATCTTACATGTATATCTATAGATGTATAACTTTATAATTTGTCAGATAATTTTTAATTTATCATTGAATAAATTATATATCTCCCCACATCAAATTTAGAAATTAACAGAATTGTCCACTTACATTAAAAAAATTAAGGTCTAGATTTTAAATGTTTGTAATTTAAAAACCTATATATTTGGCTAATTGCCTAAGTATCAAAAACCATAAACGTGAAATAAAAAAAAAAATACTATTTTTTTCATAATTATCTTAAAAATATACTAATAAATTAAGCTTAATTTAATATTATTTATGAAATTTATTTTATTAAAATTTGCAGTTTACTGTTTTAAAAAACATATTTTTACTTTCAATTCTTACCAGCAAAACATGGATGTTAGCAATGAGGTTTTACGACGTATGGTTTATATGACGTCATTGGATATATGCAACACGCACAACTCTTCGGTGCATCTTCCCGCTCCCCGCCTAAGAGGGTGTTGGATTCAAAACACGCCATCCTCGTTCTGTCTCTATATTATTACTACCTCATTGCTTTTGACTCTGATTTCGTCAACAGTTAACCCGCGATCACCTTCAACAAGCTCTCGAACGGCACGGATGTTGTCATCTGTGCGACTTGACTTTGGGCATCGATCATAACTTTCGTTCTCTACACTTCCTCGGCCGCATTTAAATTGACTGGCCCAAGTAAACACTCGGTTCTGGGACAGTGTAGCGATCTCAAACTGTACCTTCAAACGAGTTAAAATCTCCGAGGGTTTAACCCCTTCATTGTTTAAAAACATTATAATAATATGTGCAACAGACGAAGGAACCTCTTGTTCATTCATGGCTGTCCTGAAGTCAGAACAGAGCGGAGCAGCTAACCAGGCTGGTTACCAGGCTCCTCCCTAACACACCGACCATTAACCCTCCACTCCACCATCCAGCTCGGAACTGCTTGCTGAGTACACTAGCAAAATTACCGTTTATATTTTAATCATCCTCGTATTTAAAATAATATCCTAAATAATATGAACCATGTATCTTATTCTCAATAATACTAGAGTGTCATTCGTCTATACTGTAATCATCTGCTTCTTTTGATAAATGTTACAAACTATTAGCTTAAACTTAACTATTTTATTTTAAAATCGTTTCTTAATCTTCATTCTTAAAAACATGAACAAAAAACTAAAAACTCTTTTCAGACGTTTAAAAAAGTAAAATTAAGATAAAAGATAAAATAATAGTAAACTGCGATACGAAATTAGCATCAAAAGCAAAAAATTCCTTCTCTGTTCCAAGATAATTCAATTCTTAGTATCAAAATATCGCACCAATCATTTTAATTGAATTCTCTCGAGTCTGGACAATTTTTTTCAGTAACTGAAAAACATAAAAACAAATTAATATACAGATTCATGTAAATGAACAAAAATAAACTCAATTTATGTTTGTGGAGAATCGTTAGGGGGTGAATTATTAAATATATAGCATTTAGATACTACTTCAATTGTGTTGATCTACTCCGAAGTATTCTCGGGGAGGAATTCTTTGGAAAAAATTGTAATTTTATATTTCCCAAAACCGTGTTTCATCGAAAATCTCAAAAATAGCAGAACCCTATCCAAATTGATGCTCTGTTTATTAGCAATTCCTATTATAGTCCGTACTGGACAATAGTGATGGCAAATTGTAGCTTTCAAGAAAAGACTGCGGTGTGCCGCAGGCGATTTGCCTTGACGGTTCGCCGTCAATTCAACTCACCGTCGAGCCAAATTTCCGCGCGTTCAAGGTATCAAGGTGGTTGTTTTTTCCCAGTATTGGTACTTGTTTCTAATGGATTACAAACATGTTTCATTTGGATAATCCATGGTATTAATCCAGTTCCGTCTTTTCCATAAGGGCACATTGGGCACGAGCCCAGGGCCCCCGTATTGATGGAGGCCTCAAAATGCCGAGGTCGTCGTTTACATGGAAAAAAGAGGATCTCAGTTTTTAGTGCAATTTTACTACAATTTTACTACTTTTATTAAAAAGCCTTGCAAATGAATCGGCGGACTTGAGTATCTCAGCCTTACTCTAATAAAAGCAGATAAATTAGAAGAAATTTTCCCGAATGTGGAAGTTGCTACTTAATGGTCACCAATTGTAGTGGAGAGCGCTCATTTTCACGGCTAAAAAGAATAAAAAATGAAGTACGAACGACTATGTTACTAAGATGGAAAGTGAGTAAAGATGTTCTATTGACGGCATACTACGCGCTTTTTCAATATCACGTTGCTTATGCGCTACTAGCGTGGGGACATTCCACGCATGCAGTGAGAATTTTTGCACTGCAACGACGTGTTATTAGAATTATCGGCGGAATAGGCTACAGAGAGAGTTGTAAACACTTGTTTATAGAACTTGGCGTTTTAACGTTCCCTTGCCTGTACATATACTATTGCCTATTGAATGTCCATTTTAACTTTAAAGACAAAAAGCTACAAAAAAATATCCATAGCTATAATACCAGAGGCAAAGAATTGATCAGGCCTGATTACACAAGACTATCGTCAACCAGATACTCGTTAAATTACTATGCCACCAAATTTTATAATGTGCTACCGAGTGATAAAAGTCATTTTAAAACAAAAATTAAAAATTTTTTACTCAAAAAGGCCTTCTATAATTTTGACGAGTACCTGGTGGACGATTTGAACTTGTTCTCTGACACCTGATATCTTTTATCTTTTATTTATTTATTTATTTTTTTATCCTTTTTGATGACCTTTGTAAAAAATTGTAATTTTATTTTCTTTACTTATTATATTTAATATCATTTTTAAATTTGTACTTTTTTTATATATTTTTCTATTTTTATTTTAATATGTTGTTTTGTACTATATATTTTAAATTTGTACTTTTTAAATATTTTGACTTGTGTAAACATTTTTTATAATGTATCAACATTAATAAATATTATTATTATTATTATTATTATTATTATATTACAAGAACGACTTACTAATTTGTCAATCATGTGTATAGAAAGTCATATCCTTCACAGATTAGACTTTCAGGACACAATAGAAGATTCTGCACAACAGAAATCCTGGAAGAATCCATCATCATTAACGTAAGTCCAATTCTCAAAATAGTAATCACTTCACTTATATTTGATTTAAAGCTAAACATAATAACCAATAGTCACTATATAAAAGTACATACTGATGTTTTTATTAACATTTTTTTAAACTTTCTAAAAGGACTCCAAACTCTGTGTGCCCAAGGGCCCCTGCATGGCCTAAGACGGCCCTGTAAATTTCAGTTATTTTTGTTACTTTCAGTAACATTATGAAAGCTGATCTACGAACATGAAATTAAAAAGATTACTTCGAGAAATCCCAAGGTTTCTCAGGAAATTCGATTTTTTTTTTTAATTTTTAAGTTTCAAAAATGTAGGGAATTAAGTAACCCTAGTTAAAACAATTGACCATGGAAAAATCATTCGACACAATCAATGGAGAATATATTTGGGTCGTCATGCAATATTGGAGTGCTTGGCAGAATAAAATTCCTTATTAGCTAGGAATATTAGGTTAGGAATAGCTAAAATTGCTTTAACTCCAGAGTTCTACACAATAATAGCTTTTCAGAATCCTTTCCACCCAATACAGGTGTTAGACAAGGTTATGTAATGTTACTGCTTCTTTTCTTGAGAATTTCAGACCAATTCTTATAGCTATTTATGAACCAAGGGTGTTACAAAGATGATTCCGCCCGGATAGGGCGGATTAAGGCAGCACTCAAGATTCAGGTCAGTAAGATTACTTCTTAACTGACTATTAATTTCATATGTGAAAAGACTTGCTCACATATGGATCCGAAAATTGTCAGTAGTCCAAAAGCATAATTTTTTAAATGTTTGAACGATTCTGGAATACAATTCCAAGCTTCGAAAACAACTTTATCTACATCTTGAAGATTACGAATTTCGGTCCACTTATGCTGGATAAAACGAACTTTTCTCTTTCTAAACTTTCCAGTTTAAAATTAAGTTTTAAGAATATATTATTCCATAAATCTTTGGATTTCAAATCCAATAATTGAAATTCAAATTGTACCTGATTAATCAGTGGGAATGGTGATAAATGTAATTGTTGCCGATCTGCTTCAATTGGTTTTGTCAAAAGAGCTAGTGTAGCTTTATATTTTCTAAACTCTTTAAATCTTTCTCCAAAAGCTTCTTGCATGTAACAATAGTTTGTAAAAAAAAATGCATTAATAACGTTGTTATTGTCCTTATGTTTTTGAAAATTAATAATATGTAAAAATGTTTCTGCACGTATATCATTCATCAGAAATTACTTCTTCTAAAAGAGAATACTTCTAAAAGGCAGCAACTCGGGGAATTACCTGGCGTGAATTGCACCGTATAGCATCCTGAAAAATACAAAACCTGTATAATAAAATAAATTATATTAAAATAAAAACCATCCAATTTTCAAAGAGCCACACAATTTTCTAAAAGAGCCGCAGGTTGCCGAACCCTGGCCTATGACAATAAATAGTTATATAGACAAAAAACAAATTATTTTATTTACTTATTTAATTGTTAGAATTCATTTTACAATCACAATTAATATACAATAATTACTCGTATATATTGAGAAAAATACACAAAAAGCAACAGAAAGTTTGTAACCACTTAAATCTAAACAGAAATATGAAAAAGAATACGAAACCTTTAGACTATGGCATTCAAAAAATAAGGTACCGGCCGTAAATGAGACTTGATATTGGTTGAAGGCTTAATGAGACGGCTTTATGGATTTATCATGCTCCGATTGTTATGCATATTTTTAAATATCTCGTATCCTAGGCATTATGACCAAATAACAGCGAAGTAAAAAACAAAATAACTAAAACGTAGGCCAAATTTGACCCGCCCACATATGTTACTGGTGTGATATATACAAATTTCCTTCAAATATTTTTATAAGCACTATTTTATTTTCAGTAGCATGCAGTGTAACATTTTGAATAGAATACATTTTGTAATTTTGAAATATAATTAAGTTTCTTTTATCCGCAGCAAGCCACAATCTTATATTTAAATTCAAGTCGTTCTATTTGAATGTAGTCTATTTATTTTGCTGCCTATTTACTTTAACTATTCATTCAGTGCAGCATGGAACAAAGAAGAACTCTAGAACGTATTATAAAATATCATTCTTGATCTTTCTGCTAAACAATCAGATCTTTTCCACTTGAAATAATTTAATATCAAGTTTAATTAGATGTAATTTCTACTCTAAAACCTTTGAACTATCCCCCTTTTCAATAAGGTTTTGTTTGTTTTGTTATAATTACAGATTCATCTCTTGACATGCTAATATATAAATCATATTACAAAAATAAAAGAATTCTCAGTTATTTAAACACTACAATGAACTGCTCCTAGGCAATATTGTTCCCTAACAAGCACAGGGTAAATCCCCGAAATTTATACTTCTTCTTCTTCATCATAATATCAGTGATGGCTCGTGTTGTGGAAATGTGGAGGCTGCGACTTTTATAGGTACTAGTTATATAAATACTAGGTTATATAAATTAAATGGATATAGATGAAGAAAGCAGAATTCAGAAAGCAAGAGGTGTGTTCTACCAAATTAGGCGTAGGGGAAGCCGTGGTATGACGAGAACGTGAAGGATTATCTTTAATAAAATTTTACGGAATATCTTAAAAAATTTCGAAATACTTTTATTCGTAAGATGATTTATTATTTAATTATTACAGACAGAAAAATCAAAAAATAAAAGTTATGACGATATAAAAGAGTTTCCTTGTGCTCATTTTGCCCCGGTGTCGGGGCAGATTGAGCATGAGTGGGGTATAATGGGCAGTCAGCTAAAATCTGGCGTAGAATGAACACACGTGAGTGCATTCCTCATCGTTATCATCTTCTACAGTGCAAGAACAATGTACCCACTTGCCACATGCTCTGCACTGGAGCAATCAACGTCTGGATATGTGTGAAAAATATATCAACACAAGAAAAAACACGTTTCACCAATTTTTAAAATGTAGACGCCAACTATCAGTCATGCAACCACTCTCGGAAGACACTAGCGAAGTACTGAACGTGATTGGAATGCACCCAAATATGACGGCATGCTTTAACAGCCAAAAAAGGAGAGACCGTTATACCCCGGGAGCCCGTTATGCTCCGGCTTTCCCTATATACATATATTACTGTAGAAATTTAAGAGAAAGCTCTCTGTGTCTTTTTTTTTTTGTATTAAATATTATAATCCCTATATTATAATGAGCTGTCCGTTTGTCCGGTCGTGATGATTCGGGATGATTCGTCCAATTTGGTAGGCATAAACAAGAAACTCTAGATACCCCTATACGCTTTGACCGATATAAATAATATTTTGCAGATTTATTCTCTAAAAATCTACGAATATAATTACATATAAAAATGTCAAGGATTTCGTAGGCATAAACAAGAAACTCTAGACACCTCTATATGCTTTGACCGTTATGAACAATATTTTGCAGATTTTTTATCGAAGAAACTGCGAATAAAATAACATATAGAAATGTCTAGGATTTTGTAGGCATAAACAAGAAACTCTATAAACTCCTATATCCTATGATCGATATGAAAAATATTTTGCAGATTTATTCTGCAAAAGACGCTGCAGATAAAACAACATATAGAAATATCTAGGGTTTCGTAGGCATAAACAAGAAATTCTAGACACTCCTATATCCTTTGACTGATATGTACACTATTTTGCAGATTTAGTCTATAAGAATCTGCGGATAAAATAATATACATAAATGTCTAGGATTTTGTAGGCATAAACGAGAAACTCTAGACACTCCTATATCCTTTGACTGATATGAATAATATTTTGTAAATTTATTCTCTAAGAATCTACGAATGTAATTACATACAGAAATGTATAGGGCTTCGTAGGCATAAAAAAGAAACTCTAGACACTCTTATACCCTTTGAACGATAAGACAATATTTTGCAGATTTATTTTATAAAAATCTATGAATATAATTACATACAGAAATGTTTAGGGTTCCATAGGTATAAACAAGAAACTCTAGACACACTTATATCTTTTGACCGATGTGAGTAATATTTTGCTGATTTATCCCTATATAATACTGACCTTGTTTTTTATTTACACGATTATTTAAACTGCTTGAGATATTTAATGCAATTTGGTAAAAATGGTAATTTAATATAAAACTAAATTAAACGTTTTAAATCATCTGTATTTTCAAAAATGTAAAATGTAATGCATAGAGTAAAATTCGCTTACAAAAAAAAAAAAAAAAACAGTTTAACAATAGCTTCTGTTGTTAAACTGTTTTCAGTGTAACAATGATATTATTGTGAACGCAAAGAATAAAAAACTATTTTTTGAAATAACTTGTTTATTTTTATGTTAAATTGTTTTTTTAATATGTGATTTTTTTTGGAGAATAAAATGCTTGATCTTTCCTAATTTAACCTACTTCGTGCCTTTTATAATAAATAAGTTAGCAATGTTTAAACAATTTTCAACAACACCCTGTATAGGCAATACAGTTTAAAACAAAATGCTCTGATGCCTCCTTGGTCCCATCTAAGCTCATAGTAAATGAAGAAGTAATAATAAGAATCAAAATATCCAGAAATGTACTTCAAGTGTTACAAAGGAAATGAGAAACAGATAACGAAGATATAATTGCATTGATGTCATCAAGTAAGACACCTTATATCAATTTTTCATCATTTTCTCACCTTTTAACTTACACTGCAAATCTCAAGTGAGTACTAGTACTCATTTAAAGTGCGTACGTTGCTTGTCCTCGTTTTTACTCACGTACAAGTGAGTACTTTTGTACGCACTTTAAATGAGTACTAGTACTCACTTAAAGTGAGTACTAGTACGCGTTTTAAATGGGTAGTGGAAAGGAAGAGAGGGTAGTAATACGCACTTATAGTGCGTACATAGGTATAAAACTCTTTTCTTGAGTGACGTCACAATAAAGCTTTAAAATTCAGGAAAAGTAAAAATGTTGATTGAACATCAGAAAAATAGTTTTTAAATTATTATAATCAATAATTTATACACTTTTTGCCAATTTTCAATGCAATCCTTTTTCAGAATTTATGAAGCTTCATATTTTTCTGTAAATAATAAAATGCGATTATTATTATTTGTTGAATATATTTATTTAAAAAATTTTCAAACCTTTCAGATTTTACAACTAAAATAATCATAATGATTAAGTATAAGTATGAACTTAGTTATCATCTAAAATTCAATAAATTATTCGAAACAATTTCTACGAATAATAGAAGATAAAAATTATGATTTTCTCCTTAGTTACATTTTGAAACGTATTATTTTAGTATCTAAAATATAATGTAATTGTCTCGGTAATTATGTCGTATAATAGAATCAATGTTAAATCTTTAAACATATCTAGAAGGTACCTGAATTAATCTGAGCGCATTTATTCCTAAAATAATGCAATCATCACATGTGCTATTATTATATCGCATTTAAATTAAAACTGCATATTTGTATAACTAACTTTGAGGCTTCCGAACCTTATTAAACAAAAACTATGCAAAAATAAATTCTGGCTTCAGCAGCAATGCTACATTTCACTTTATTATTATTATTTTTCACTTTTACTTAACTTTAAATTCACTTATTAATCAGCAGATACTTTGGCACTTTTTTTAAAATTTTTAATTGTCTAATAAACGTTAATATTGTACTATTATTTGGTTGTTTAGTTTTAAAGAGCTTATATGACAGGAAATTTAATATGTTAGGTTATGTTACTCACATATAACGCGTATTAAAAGTACGCATTTAAAATGAGTATTAGTACTCACATATAACGCGTAGTTTCAGTTCCGCTTTAGAAGTGAGTACTTGTACTCGTTTTACGTGAGTATTTTGAAGTACTCATTTATAACGAGTACTAGTACTCACTTCAAGTGCGTACACTTATCTCCTTCTTCAAAGTGAGTACAAGTACGCACTTTAAATGAGTAATATAAAAAGTACTCATTTAAAAGGAGTACTATTACTCACTAAGATTTGCAGTGTACAGAATAATATATTGGTTACGGTGTTCTATAGATTTTTTTCCAGGATCTGTTACTTAATCAATTGGTAAAAGTGCAAAGCAGACAAATTCTAAGACAGTGAAAAGTCTGGACACGTCCTTCTGAAAATTTATTATGGAAATGCTCTTTCAGTATTCCATTTGAACGTGATCGTTTTTAAAATGGTGGCATATTTCACAGTTCATCTGGCGAGTGAATGCAAGAGATGATCCTAGCGAAGGCTTTTGTTCTGTTAGACATGATATAAAACACCGAACAACGGAAGGAAAACACCTTGAGCGACACCTAACTACTCCTTCCCCACGATATCTCTGGCGTGCAGCTAGTAAACAAAACCACTGCATCTCGTAAACAGATAATAGAAACATCTTTCAAAATCTACGAGTAATAATAATTGTACATCTTTATTCTTTCAATATATTTATGGTTATTCCAAACTAAATGAAAATTTCGACTGACAATAGTCCAGTAATTGAAAAGATACATACTTAGTAGTCCAATAACTTCTATTTCGCAGATTTTTTGTTATTTATTTATTTATTAATACAGTTTTTTATAGGATATAATTCCAAGTACAAAGAAACATATCAATTATAAAAAAGAAGCGAAATAAAACAGCGAAAAGCAAAGAAAAATCTGTGTATTTTCACACATATCAGGGTTTTGTGGTTATTTATAAGTGATAACAAATTGTAGGTACGTATTTAAAATCATAAATGTGGATAATTTTTGGAAGAAAAATCCACGTTTCATCTAGAAATTTACATCCGTACTTTAGTAAATCAGATAAATGTTGTAAGAACGATATTGCAAAAAAAAAGATAACTTTTGAAATAATTATCAGATCAAAAATTAGATTTTTATATTAACCCCTGCTCAGGTTACCGATCGTGGGGAAAGAGTTTTTTAGCTAATTTTTTGCTACAATCGTGTTAAAATAAAATAAATAAATAAAAAACTACTGTTCATTCCTTAATCTATTTGTAAAATTTTGTTTTTGATACTATAAAATATTTTTAAAAAAAATTTCACACAAAAAATTGATATTTTCCGAAATAATAATCTGATCAAAAATGACTGTTGAACTATTCTAGTCCCCATCATTACATTAGAGTAAATTAGAAAATTGCCAAAAAATATATACTTTCAAAAATATATATTTCCAAAAATAAAATTTCGTTAGATAATCTATGCATTAAAGCAGGGGTGAGTATTTTAATATCCCCCACCAGTGGAGTACACTGGTGGGGGGGGGGGAGGTTAGAGGCATAAATCCCCCACTCCCCTCAAAATTCTAAAAGTACTAAAATTATAAATACCGCATTTCAAAACTGCCCCTTTTTCAATACGTGAAATAAAGAAAAATTAACTTTATATTTTTTTCTCTGTGGGCCGCTTGAAATTGTTCAGCGGGCCACCAGTTGTCAATCGCTGCATTTAGGAGCTGCATTTGATATCCCCCTCAAAAATATATCATTTTTCGTTAAATACATAATTGTTTATATTATTACCGCTATGTCATTTTTTAATTTTTTATTGTTGAGTTTTATAAGGATGACAAATTTTAATTTTCTATGTTCAGCAGTTTGGCCACAATTTCTACCGAAAAGACAGACACACACACATGGGTAACGTTATAAGGGTTTTTCGATCATACCTAATATTGTGAAAAACAAGAAAAGGGTACAGCAACGAAACAGCAAACTGAAAAAAATATCAAAATATTTGAAATTTTACTTATTATACATTAAATTTTGATGCTAGTTGTAGTTACATATTTTTGTACACAATATGACGAATAGCTCATAACCCCAAAATCAGAAAAACGTGGGTTACAAGGTATTAGAATTACACAATCGATATAGATTATATTTTTATATTTTAATCGGAAAATCGCGGAAAAAATCCTTTCAAAACTATAGTTGGATACCATCTGTCTCGCAATATCGCTATAAGAACAATCGATAGTTCGTACGAATCATCAATATCTAAAAACTATCAACATCAATACTCTTCCTTATTAAATACTTGTACTTTAATTTCTTTTTTTAAAGGTAGTTTTTTTGTTTAGTTGTTTTTGTTGAGTATTTTTTCGTATTAACTGTTCCTGAAAGTAAAGTGTAGACGAAGTAGGTGAACGTTAAGAGAAGAGCGTTCCCTAAAGTGTGGAGGATACAAAAACTGAGGATCTTGTTATTTCGGTATCCGACTCACGCGTGTAGCATTTGATACAGATCAATTCAATGTGTAGACTCGCAGCATTTAGGAGCCATTCAATAGACACAAGCACAAAGAACTTATAAATAATACATTGCACTGATTTCACCAACAACACTTTTATTTCTATCTTATGGGCCTCTATTTAATTTTATTACAAAAAAGCAGGATGTCGTAAAAAACGTGACTTATAATTATTTCACAATATTTGAAGTGGATGAAAAGTAATAGCACAGTGATAAACTATTTTAATCTGATTCAATAAGAAATAAAAATTATGATAAACCAGTGTTTTTTAACTACCACTCCGTTGAAATTGAACAGGTTCTGGAAGAAGTTTGACAGGTTCGTAAAAATAATTATAATCCTGCAGATTTAATCCACTTTTGGATATAGCACTCCCTTAAAAATCTCCATATTTCTCTACATTGAATTTCTTGTAGCCAGTTTGCAGGTATGCACTGTAACACGTCACCAGAGCCGCAGTAAGGAAAACTTGCGCTAGGGGCAAAACTGAGTTTTGGCGCCCTTGGCAAATAAAAAAAAAGGTCCTCACCTCTCAAAATCCAAGTGAAGAGCAAAAACAAAAGGTCCTCACCTCCCAAAATCCAAGTGAAGAGCAAAAAAAAGGTCCTCACCTCCCAAAATCCAAGTGAAAAGCAAACAAAAAAAAAGGTCCTCACTTTCGTAATGTATCCTTAGTCAAGCTCATCGGCGCCCTTTTCCTTCGTGCGCTAGGAGCCATCGCCCCTTCTGCCCCCCCCTTACTGCGGCTCTGCACGTCACTCAATAAGTTCGTAGAATGACTAATAAAACAAAAACTTTAAGGCACAATTCGATTTTATTCATCAACATAGTCTCCTTCAAGAGTGATACAATTTTGACATTGTTGCGATCGAATTGTGACGCGGTGCATTATCTTGGTGAAAGAGCACTTTTTTCTTCTTCATTTGGGGTCGCATTGCTTTGCTTGATCGGTATTTTTTCATAATGATTTATTATAGTTGAAGGTAATGGGATTCAGACCAGTCAGAAAATAAAAATAAATTTATTAACTTCGCTAACGTTTCGATTTTAATTTAAATCTTCATCAGAGCTTAGTTAATAGTCACGATATAAAATAAAAATTTTCAACTCAGAACTCTTTCAACTCAGAGATAAGCAATTCATTGCTTATCTCTGAGTTCAATAACCGGACAATATGATGTGTTCGTTATTAATTTTAAAATTGTTATTTTATATCGTGACTATTAACTAAGCTCTGATGAAGATTTAAATTAAAATCGAAACGTTAGCGAAGTTAATAAATTTGTTTTTATTTTCTGACTGGTCCGAATCCCATTACCTTCAACTATAATTACTAACTTACGGACGTAGCTCATCTAATCAAGATAATGATTTATGAAAGTTATTCCAGTATCCGAGTTCCAGCACTGCTATAAGGATTAGAAGAACCGTCTCCAGCGATATGTGGCTTCCCAAGGAAGTTATCTTGAGGAAGACAATATTGAATTGTAATTCTAGTCGTATAAAAAAAATGTGTGATATATTTAGTTTTATTATTAGACAATAGATGGATTACATCGTTTTCACAATTTTTTCTTGATATATTGTGTTAAAAATCTGTATATTTTGTACTCTTGCGGTAAAACAATAAAGTTCAATATATTGGTGATATTTTTCACAGTTTCATTAAATTAAACAATTGAATCAATTAATTATATAAAATTAATATCCGAAATAAATCAATTAAATAAATAGCAAACATTATCAATTATTCAAATACATTTTGTTATTTTTAATGTTTGTATATACTATTGAACAAAAGAAAAAACTAAATATTTATAAACAAACAAATACATCAACTAGCAATCCACATGCAGACATAATTATCGCCTGTTTGTGTTTCATTCCATATTTATTAAAAAAGGGCTTAATGTGTTTTATAAATTGTTTAAACAAGTTCGCACATTTTGTTATTACGAGGGCGGGATGATAAGGAGTGCGAATAAAATGAAAAAGTGTGAATTAAATGAAAAACCGAAGCTCAAAAAAAGGCTCGTGTTGATTGGTGTAAGCGAATGCTAAAAAAAATCAACCTAGGTACTACAAAATCCATATACAACAACGTTACAGGTGACGAAACTTGGATTTATTCATAAGAATCGGAAAATAAGCAACAATCCACTGTTTGGGTCTTCCAAGATGAAACGAAATCCACAAAAATTGTTCGTTCACGAAGCACTTCCAAGAAAATAATCGCTTGTTTCTTCGGTTGTACTGGACATGTCGCAACCATTCCTTTAGAGGATCAGAGAACAGTTAATGCTCAATGGTATATAACAATTTGTTTGCCAGAAGTCATCCACAAAATCAGAAAAACAACCAAAAACATCGCATCATTCTTCATCATGAGAATGTAAGCTCCCACACAGCACGTCAAACCATTGATTATTTGAAGGAGAAAAACAACAAATTAATGTCTTAATGCTGATATTCACCTGATTTATCCCCTAAAGACTTTTCTTTGTTCCCCAATGTCAAACAAAAAATGCGTGGACAGCGAGTAAAAGTTGCTCTGGCCCCCAGTTGGCCCCCTAGAATTGCTTGGAAAAAAATATATTTTAGAAGTGAGGACCTTTTTTTTTAGGTCATTACTTGTATTTTGATATGTAAATGATAAAACAATATTTCCTGGCCCCCCCAAATTGTACTTCAAATTTTTTTGCCCCCCCCCCCAGATTTTAAGAGCTAGCGCCGCCACTGGTTGTGAAACAAACACAGTCCAATATATATATATATATATATATATATATATATATATATATATATATATATATATATATATTTGTTAGACCATTTTCATTAAGCCCACTTATTATTATTTTCAAAGTTTATCATGATGAAACAATTTAGCAGTATATTTCAGTATCTCGTTGTTAAATTCGATGTAAATGCAGCAGTGCTTTAGATAGGTTATTATAAATTAAGTTGACAAACAAGTCTCATCATAATGAAACTATTTCGCAGTGCAGGAATTTACTGCTGTCACAATGCGTTCATTTACATCTCACTTCACATATATTACATTCCACCCTTCTGTGCCCTGCACTCCCCTGCATTACCTGAGACCCGTAATCTCATATTACACACATACCTACAAACCTACATCAGCTTCATAAAGATATTTGACAAGGTAATTGCTGATATAAAACATATTATGATTTAATTTAGAAACGCAGTAAATAACACAAGTAAACAAACGAGTTTTGACAGGTCTGGATTATTTGAATATATCTTCTTTTGCTTTATACATTTTTTTGGTCTCATTCACTTATTTGGTATCGTGTCAGGATTTCTAAGATCTTAATGCATACCAATTTTTAGTTGAATTCCCAAATCGTCGACTGCAATTAATAATAAGGTTGTATGTGACATTTTTTGTCAAATGCACTTTTCAATACTATAGAGTTGTATGTCACGTAACCTACTTGTTCCAATAATTTCCATAAGATAGCATTACCGGTGTCGGAGAAAAAAGCAGAAACCATAGTTGTATGTCTTAAAAAATAAAAAACTTACAAAACATAGTTGTATGTTAAAACATACACCCTTGTATTTTAATTATTATTTTTTTTTTAATTCATAATTTATGGTTGTATGTTTGACATACAACATCTTTTATGTTAAATATAAAACATCTTTTTCGGGCACCTGGGTTACAAAAAATATTAAAAAGAATAAAATAAAGTCTTGAAGACTTGTTAAATATATTTAGAGACATTAAGGTTTCTACAAATAAAAATCCGTTACCAGAAAACAAGGTAATTGCTTTAAAATCTATGCTGGATTGGATGCCTACTATGGATAAATCTTATTATGAAACAATATTGCCAAGAAAGTAAATTTCAAGAAAATAATAAAAATACAATTTATTTCGTTTAATTTTTTTTATTGTTTCAGTTTCAGTTTCAGTTCAAATTATCTTAATTTATCTTAATTTTTTGTAAGATTAATGTTTAATTTGTTATTATTTTGCAAGCATATTGTTTAATTTGTGTTATTTAATCAAATAAAAATTTAATACGTGACAACATTTCTTTTACCTTTTATGGTACCTTTTTAACAATTTTCAGAAACCTATAAAATGAATTTCCCCCCGATATCACTTTGAACTACAAAGCTGTATGTAACGTTAAGGTACTAAGTTTCGTGTTTTTCTTAATCACAAAGTTGTATGTTCATTTTTCAAATTGTTAAAATGGTATTATTCAATTTTTTTTTTTCAAAATAATGCGTTAATGACAATAACATATCAATATATAGTTATTAAAAAAATTTCTTCCTAACAAAAAAATTGTAAGCTTATATTGGTTTTTTCCATGTCAAAATTTTTTAAGCTTGTTTTCTCAAATGTAATACATTTCGACATACAACCTTATTATTTTCAGCCGACGAAATGTGAGTGTTTTAAAAAAATTCGCCACACACGAGGGAATTTGTCGGCCTCCCCCCATTTATTCCAGTAATACTGCAAATCCATTATCTCATCCCTCTAGCAAGCTTTCCAGAATGTTTGCAAAATAATTGTCAATAGCTGCTATCAACTCTTCATTTGATGGCTCATGAATATCTTGAGGTTTGGGAATAGACGAAAATCTGAGGGAGCCAAATCTAGTGAAGAGACTGGAAGTTTCACCAATTTGAACTTCAAATTCCTGAACGACAACCCAACAACAAAATTTAGTGATGGGTACTTATTGATCCACCTTCGTATTTGACCATATTCGAAATAAAGTTATAAGGGAAGAGTATTAAAAGAATGTTTAATATCAAAGCAGGCACTACTGTATAAAGTAAGAAAATTACGAGACCGAAGACGACTAAGGAAAAGAAGTGCACCGAAACGAACTGCAGTGAATTATCCATGATCGACGAAGATCCTTTTAAATAAAAATTTTCTGTTTTACCGACCAGCAACATATGTAAAGGGAGGTATTGTGATCATACCGATTTCGATGGATCTTCACGAATTGAAGTCCCTACATAACGTTTTGACTATTTTTAGCATGATTTTCTTATGTCTGTCTGTCCGTCCGTCTGTCCGTCTGTCTGTCTATCTGTTTGTGTGTGTACACGTGCAGAGTAAATTCGGCTGAAAGGATTTTTATGAAATTTCATATTTAAGCTTTTGACACCAATGGCACGAGTTGATCAACCTTTGGTAAAAATCGGTTGACTGAAAATGGGAGTTTACTCGTGTCGATTTTAAGATTTTTTCGAATATTTAGTAACAAAAAATATTTCGAAAAAAATTATTTAACAAAAGTTGCTACAAAAGCAATAACTAACAACTTTTAGTTGAGACATTTTTTGATAAAACGAAAAAAAATTGAAAAGTTTATGTAATTATTTTTAAGTATCTATTTTTTTATACTTATATGTAACATTTCCATGGTCATGATAAATAATATTTCTACTCTGCTACTGGAATGTATTTTATGCAAGTACTTTGTGATGGCGGTCGGTCCTGTGGTGGCCACAACTGATTTTTAGCTTTGTTTAGATTTATTTAAACCAGTGGTACTCAACCTGGTGTCTGGAATTTTTTGGTGGGCGGTAGGGGTTTTGTCCAATGCTCGCTACTTTCCGTTTTTTTTTTTTTTTTAATTTAATTGCCGTTTAAAAAACATTAAAACGGAAATTTTTTAAAGTATTATTTAAAAAAAAATCAGCATTATTGAAAACCATTTTCATGAAATTCTTACTGTTAATAGTTAAATTTCTCAAAATATACAATTTTTATCGCCCGCGCATAAGTTAAGTTCACTTTACTTGAAACGTATTACACAGGGTACTTTGTGACATCCAACGTTGCCACGTTTTGGTGCATGTATATTTGTTGTGTTTAATAATAATAGATGATACAGTAAGTTGTTTTATAAAGATTTTTGCAGCTAAATTTTGCGAAAGTATTTGGTAAGTTATTATTATTATACGACAGGTGGGCGGTATGAAAATTTTTCTATCAATAGAGTTGCTAAAGTGGGCGGTAGGTATGTAAAGGTTGAGTACCCCTGATTTAAACCATTCATTTTGTGACATCCTTACTTAATGACAGCCAGGACACATCAAGGTGTCACAACACACCGGTTGAAAAGCACTGGTGTATAAAGAGGGCGAACTGTAGCGAAGCTTTTGTCTGATGTACAAAACCATACTGTAAAACTGTATAGTCCATATTCAGGGCAGTACTTAAATATAATTAGGGCATATTAAGTGTTTATTATGCTCTCATCAGGTCTCTGCTAAACATGGCGACTGCGTGGTATGTAAACAGTAGTTGTACAGCACGCTCTGGAGTGCGAGTCCCGAAATAATAACCTAGAGGGCCAGGGACTCCTTATATAGGCATTTGAATTTAATTACCCTCATATTAGGATTAAATTATAAGCAAGCCACCAACAATAAATCTCAGGGCCAGCTATGATATCTTGTTTATTAAATATAAGTTTTAATTAAACGGCCTTAATGTATAATAGATTGTTAAGTAGCCACTACTAAACGGACGTATGGGAAATTAAATAGAATAGTCTAAAAACGAAGTATCTAGGACTTTGAGCACGACAAGAAATCTCATAGTAGGACAAAAATATCGCGAATGGTAGACTCTATGGTGCGCAGAGAGTGAGAAAAAGATAGATAGATACATAGATAGAGAGAGGGACAGAGAGTGAGAGAGAGTGAGAGTGAGAGAGAGAGAGAGAGAGACAGAGAGAGAGAGAGAGAGAGAGAGAGAGAGAGAGAGAGAGAGAGAGCACTCTGATAGACAGTGGCAAATACAGCGAATCCAAAAAAGTTGTTGTTCCGGAAAACATCGATGCTGTGCGTGAACTGATACTGCAAGATCGTAATGTGACTTATCGTGAGATTGAGGTATCCTTGGACATTAGTGGGACCAGCGTACATTCACTATTGCATGAACATTTGGCCGTCAAAATATTTGTTCACGTTAGATCCCATATCATTTGTCAATCACTCAAAAACAGGCTCGTGTTGATTGGTCGAAAGACTCAAAAAATTCGATTGCGCGGCTATCAAACACGTCTATGACATCGTGACCGGTGACGAATTGTGGATCTACGCGTATGATCTCGAAAGTAAACAGCAATCAAGGTGAACCATATCCAACAAAAGTTGCTGGTGCACGAAGCACTTCGAAGCAGATGTCACAACCATTCCTTTAGAGAAACTTAGAACGGTCAATTCTGAATGGTACATATCCGTTAGTTTGCTACAGGTCTTCGAAGAAATAAGGAAAATCAACCGCAGAAGATGGATAATTCTCCACCACGTCAATGCAAGCTCTCACAAATCGGCTCAAACAAGTGACTTTTTGATAAGTTGTTATACATTTATTTCGTAGTAGGCGTTTTATTCTTTTGGTTTTGTATACAGATATAGCAGGCTAGAAACAAAATACTGGTTCTCATTAGTTGAAAAGAATAAACAGACAAAAAAAAAAAATAATACGAAACAGTAATCTTCAATGTGGAATTGCAACGTGATTATTAGTATATATAATTTGTTGGATAACAATTATAAACTATAAAATTGTTGACTCCAATTGTAGAGGATTTTTCCCAACATTGAAGAAAGGTTTTTAACCAAGAATATTATTCTGATTTATTCTGATCGTATTAATATTTGAAGCCGCACAACACCTTAGGTATGTTCACAACATAAACTAAACAACCAGTAATTGTTGTCTCTTATCTGTATGCGATACTAACTTCTACTACGATTTTCAGGCTTCCATTTTATATCATATTTCTTCACTCCCACCGTCGACGAATAGCAGAGATAGAGTATATACATGTGGATATAGCTATAGAAAGGAGAGAGCTGTAGAAACACCATCTAAATTGTAGTAACTATATTTTAAGATATATTTTTCAAAATTATCATAGGATTTAACTAGGAAATGACTTCTTTTTTAAATGTTAAGTTTACTTTATAGTCACTTTGGTCGACCATCGCAAAAATTTCTAATCCAAATTAACTCCTAATTTATAAATATTTTCGTTGTTTCAAATTCAATTGTCATTTTTTTTTATTTACAATATATTTATTTTATTAAATTTCAATAAATTTCTTATTTCTCTCTCTCTCTTTCAATATTAGACTTGTTGGTCGGTCTAATAGATAAAGATATTTAGACCAGATGGCGCCCAGATAATTTACAACTAATTAAAATAAGAACCGCACGACCGTCTCCACTGTTAAAAGCTGCCGATGGCGATGGATGCTAAAATTTTAGTAAAAGAATCATTACAAACTCAAAACGTTCATTTGATGGGTCATCTGCCAAACAGTCCTGATTTGGCATCCAGTGACTTCTTTTTCTTCCCGTATATCAAGAATAAATTGCAAGTGTTTTTGACACCCTGAAGAATCTGTTAATGCGTTCAAAATGCATGTTTTGAAGATGCCTCAATCGGAGTAGAAAACGTGCTTCAAAAATTGGTTCAAACGCATGCAAAAGTGTATTGATCTTCATGGAGAATATTTTGAAAAACTATAAAGTCACTTTTGTTGATAAATAATTGTTTTTGATATCAAATCTCGAAATATAAAAGGCAACCTTCGTAGCTACAGAGTCTTGTATGTTACAGTCCTGGACCATTTCTCTCGGTCTTCTGCATTTTTGAGGCTGAATTGTAGTTTCGACACGGCATAGTCTTTTATTTGGTCTTTTAAGAGGACTTTCTCTTGGTCGGGTACTTTTAATTTTGCCCTGGGTGACCATTTCTTCTAGGTTGTCAAAAGTCCTGCGTAACACATGACCGAAATACTAAAGGATTCTTTGCTGAACACGTTTGAAAATCCTGTTTGGAATTTGGGTTTCTTCTATAATTGAAGCATTTATCTGCATTAGTATCTCATCCCAAAACCAATTTCGTAGGTACAAGTATTACTTTTGTTTAATATTGAAATAAAATATTTCGCCCTTTACTGTTTTATAAATTTCAATTAAAAATCTGTCTGGTTGAATAATTTTTAATGTTGATTTATTTAGATTCACACGATTTGTTTTATAAATTTAGTATTGTTTAACAGAATTATTTAATTTATTTAGTTCACGTTTACAGGAATTTATTTCACGGTAACTTCATGTAATTGTTTCAAAATACATTTGTATAAAATGTTTAATTTTGATATTTATCAATAAATTTGGTTAATTAATTTCAGGGAAATACTCATTACAAAGATTCGTAATATCAACATTATTTGTATAGAACAATAGTTATTTATGTATCTAGGGAGTAAAGTATTGGTTGAATCCCGAGAATATAAGTAATGCCCGAGATGACCGAAGGAAGTCGAAGGTATTTTCATTTGAGAGATTAATGCACTTTACACCCTAGATGCATACAAAACTTCACTCACGACGATCAGTTACAATTTATTTAATCAATTTGAAATTTGCTTTAATGTAATTTTCAAACAGACCTAGGTTATTGCTATGTTGCTACGGAGACAGCTTGTTTATATTCATAGATAAAGAAGGAAATAGATGCGAAACTGCCGTTATATTTTTTTAAACCAAATTAACGCTGTAGTTGTTGGGTTATGGAACTAAAATTGGTAGGGGAGGAAAGGGTTGGGTTTTCGCGGGTATTTCAAAAGTTGATATAGTTGTAAGCATAATTAAATGTTATTATTAAATGAAACAATTGTTATGATTTATTTTGTCTATTTTTAATATTATTAACGACAACAATATTAAAAATAGACAAAATAAATCATAACAAGCAGTTAGGAATTATACAGAAACAGAAAAACAATAACTAGCAGAAATAATTATTTATTAAGTATACTAACATATAACATAATATTTACTGATACGTAATAATTATGGACACTTCCATGGACAAGCCATCCAATTTTGGATTTCCAATGTTCCTCATCCACGTTTTATACAATTCTGGAGCCACACGTGTCTTCGGGTTTGGAAAGCGATATATTCTAGGTTCACTACTATCACACCCCAAAACAAAGCATTTAACACCCATTTTCCGAATTAAACAATGAAATTACAAAATTGCAGAAGACGATTTTAACACTAATTACAGATTTTGACGCTAATGACAGAAGCCGTAACAGGCATCATCCTGTCATGCGCGTAGCTATAGCGACTGGGGCGCTATTCGTGTTGGGTTATGGAACGTAATATGGTTTTCGTTTTGCCATTAGAGTTTCACCCCCCTGTTTATATTATGAAAAATAGAATTTGTTTATGTCACGTTGAATGTGAGTCTTCACGCTGGTGACATAGGGATATACGACCTTGGACAGCGTTCACAATTTCTCGATGTGCTATTAGATGACACTAATATCGCACAGAATACATACAGCGCCACAGTTTCAATATTCAGCCACTTGAGTTTTGAATTCTGAGTGTGCTTTTAGTTTTGAACTTTGTTTTTTTAATTTCGTGACAGTTAATTGATATAGACAACTATATTAGTTAATTTTGAGTGAAATATTGAAATTTTAATACAGTAATACCCCGTCACTCGACGTTAATTCGTTCTGAAAAAGCGTCGAGTAGCGATTTCGTCGAGTGGCGAGTCGAATTTCTTCATAAGAAATAAAGGGAATCATATGTACATATATACATATAAAGAAATACATATATGTATATGTTTTCTTTTTAGCTATGCTTGTATTTCTATCCTTTGGACCCATAATTATAAATATTAATCACTTATTTTAGCAAAACACAAAAAGTTTATAGTCCGAGAGCTAGCAACGTTTTCGAGAAAGAATTTTAGGTCGGCTGGTTTTTCGATATTTCCCATTCTTAATGAAGTTAGGTAGGGATACGGTACGTCTGGCACCTGGGAGCAGTTGCGTTTACCTGTGCGCATCTCGCCTGTACAGGTAAAAAGTGGATATTTTGAAATCATTTTAAGACATTTGTTTTTTTTATATAATTTTCTATGTCTTTTTAGCATTATAAATTTATAGTTGCCAGACAGTTTCGTTGTTGCTAACATTGCGCCAGATCTAATTTAAGTATTTAAAAAATAATATTTTTCAAACCATTTTAGTATAGCTGTAATTTTAATATGATATAGTTCTGTAATCGAAGAATACAATATTAATTTGCCAGACGGAAATTCCGTTGTTTAACTAGGAACCAGACCAATTTAAGTCCCGGGGATAATAGATAAGTTAGAAGAGTGTGGCAAAATAAATTAGATCTGGCGCAATGTTAGCAACAACGAAACTGTCTGGCAACTATAAATTTATAATGCTAAAAAGACATAGAAAATTATATAAAAAAAACAAATGTCTTAAAATGATTTCAAAATATCCACTTTTTACCTGTACAGGCGAGATGCGCACAGGTAAACGCAACCGCTCCCAGGTGCCAGACGTACCGCATCCCTACCTAACTTCAATAAGAAAGAGAAATATCGAAAAACCAGCCGACCTAAAATAAACTTTTTTGTGACGTTGCTAGCTCTTAGACTATTATAGCTGCACTAAATCTGAATTGTTGTCGTCAAGATATCTAGGCGCGAACTGCTGGCCATGTGTTCATTTTGCTTTGTTTACCAAAATATGTATCACGTGAGCAGTACTCGATCACACGTCGTATAGCGATGCTTACGTCGACTCTCACTCTCGACATTTACGTGGAGTAGCGAAAACGTCGAGCTAAGAGGCAGTCGAGTAACGGGGTATTACTGTAAAAACATATTGTGTTATCTTTTATGCGTCAACGACACCAGTTTATGCGTTAGCTGCTTTAAATACACACACTCACCATTCCTAATTCCTACGCTGATCCAAATTCTTTCTATTACATTTTATGTCAATGATTCAGTTTGTTTGTTTTGTAAAAAATTATCTACCATTAGTGGTGATCTTTCAGAGCTTAGATATCAGTGCGATTTTATCACGTCTGGAAGAAGGTGGTTTCCAGACAGTGTCCCAGACGTTCTCAAATGGCGGGACGTGCTGTCATTTCAATTAAGAACTTGATACCAAGCACTCTTTAAATCCCAACTATTTATGTAATTGCACATATTATTTTATATCACGTCTCAATCTAGACCATAGAAAAAATTGTAACGACTTCTAATGAAAGTAGAAAAAGTATAGTCAGCATATACAGTCTGTTCCAAACGGTTAAGCGGAACTAAATTTTGCAATCTAGTTACTTTCATCGTTTAAATCGTGCTTTTCGACCGTTTTGTTTAAGCTTTGTAAATCATACTTACAATACACATTTTTTGTTAAGGTTAATATCATTTTAAATTGTCATTTTCTTTATATTTTGATTTTTTGTGTCATTCTTAATACAAATTTCCCATTTATTAATTTTTTTGTCATTAAAATACATTAAAAAAATAATTTAATTTTGACATAGGTAATTCGTTTCCATGGTTTCATTGTTGTAATTTTAAATTATGACATTGCAACGTGAAAAATGAAATAACCCAAGCAAGGTCCCTTGTCGTGACAACCTAAAAGAACGAAATTCCCATTTAGTTCCGCCTAAGCGTTTGAAACAGACTGTAACTTAATAATTACAATTTACTTTCAGGCATGCGCTTGTTTTAATTCATCATCAACAACAGAGTTGAGCAAATTGCAATCAATCTAATGATTGAGGATTGAGATTAAAAATTTAATTTGAAGACTTGATTAATGAGTACGGTACATCACTCATAATGTAGTTATTCACACTGGTAACTAAATTAAATATTTACTCATTATCATGATAAATTTTTTAGTTATGATTGAAACTAAAATCAAGATTGAGATTTGTTTTTTTCACTCTCACTGGTCATTGGAATTTAGTATTTATACATTGTAGACGTCTGACACAGATTTAATTTGTGAAAAATTTGAGTGATATATTTTACAATTATATATTTGTATTTTTTCGCCAATATGAGTGACAACGATACTCGTGAAAGTTTTGGTGCATCGACTCTTTTAATATCTGAAGCATTCAAGAGCTTCAAACTCTTTTCAGTAAGCCAATGATGGTAAAAGAAGAAATCTTTTATTTAAATCTAAAACGGTAGATGTTACGTTTTTTCAAAATTCAATATATTTTAATATTTAGTTGAAAAAAACTATTTTGAGCAAAATAAGTTCATTGCTCAATGCATTCAATGCCAACCTAAAGTTGAAATTAAAGAATATAAAAATAGTTCATCGAATTTTATATCTCATCTTAAAGACGACATGGAAACGATGCATTTATTGTATTTAAAAAACATTGATTCTAAAGGTAGGCATAGTCCCGATAAGGTCTACTTATCGGGAATGGTGCACTCCAGAAGATCTTACAAACGACCATTTAATCCTTAAATTATTTTGTATTTTTATTTTAACACTCCAATGCATTAAAATGTAATTAAAACTGTTCTCATTTTCTTTCTTTCACTATAAATAAAATTTTAAGAATATTTTCTAATTATTTAGTCCTTTTCTAATACTCCAACCCTTGATAACGTCTCTCTATCTCTTTTATATCCTGATGGAAACGTTCACCCTGTTCATTACTAACATCTCCAAGATTGACAGGAAATTTGTCAAGATTACTGTTTAAAAAATGAAATTTCACACTCATGTTGCACCCAAGATGATGATAATTTTCAGTCAAATTTTTCAACGACCTCCACATAGTTTTTTGGGAAACTTATTGAACAACAAGTACAAACCTGAACATTTAATGGATGCAGCGGTCATACTAAGTACCTTACCCTTGACCTTGCAACCCCCGGCTTTGTAAAAAGGTCTATAACAAGTACCTGCATGTAAGGTGTTCCTACGAAATATATTGGACAACGAGAACGAAGTTGAAATTAAAGTATATCAGAACTTGAAAAGGTGAAAAAAGTCAAAATACGGTAGAACAAAAATTTGACGTGATAGATCAAAATTAGTTAAAAACAAGTATCAGATCTAAGTCAGCAAAAAAAAGATTAAATTTGTTGATCAGTGTAATCATATCCTTGTATTTTCCTTTCATGCTTCGATTTTTTCCCTTGAATTTCTTGTTAAATTTTCTTCATCCCTTTCTGTTTAATGATTATTTTCATTATTCGGAGCATGATCCCATTTTAGGTGAAAAATCCACATTACAAACATACAATGCATTTTTCATTGAGTCTCATTTCAGGATGTTCGTAGCAGCCTATTTTTATGGCCATTCCGGCCCCCATTCACATCCATATAAAATAAAATCAGAATTGAAAAGGTGCGTTTTTTAATATCACAGACACGAACAGTGCGAGAACGACAAAATAAAGTAGGGATGTGTTTTTATGAGCTGGTTGTAGGCATGAATAGGAAACAACAGACGAACGAATTACAAGATTATAAGGTTTGATTGAGCCATAACTCATATGACCAAAAGGGGAATTTTTCCAGTTAAATTATTATCTTCGAAATAATATTGGTTGTATAAATCAAAAACTAGTCTACCTACAAATGTGATTTACACAAGAACCCAACTGCGGATAAAAACATTCTAGTATAGATTTATTTAACACTTACGTCGGGCTAAAAAATTCAAGTGAAGTGTAAATTTTAACACATTTCAGGGTTTTGCAGGTATTTAATAGGTGTAAGAAGCCAACATACTGGATGTCTAGGTATATTTATCACATCAAAATCAACAGTTTTCTTGATAATCACTTTTATTCGTTATTTGAGAATTAAGAGCTTCCATTTCATTTTTTTAAACAAAATTTAAATAATTTGCCAAATATCCCAGCGGTTTTTTTCTGCATTTGCTTTTTATTCAAGTCATCTTCGTGTAGTGTGGTGTGGTGTGAGCAGAGCCGCCCAGAGGATTTCTGGGCGAAACTTTCCTGGGGAGAAACTTTCTTTACGGGCCCTGGGGAGATACAATCTTTGCGGCCCCGGTAATGATCAATTCTATTTCCGAGAATTTCTATTATAATATAGGTGAAAATACAACTGATGACCTAAAAAAAAAGGTCCTCACATACAAAAACCAAGTGATGAGCACAAAAAAAGGTCCTCACTTCCAGAAACACAAGTGATGAGCAACCAAAAAAAGGTCCTCACTTCCAAAATACAAGTGAGTAACGGCCACACGTCCCTAGCACTTGCCCCAATGCCAGGCCGTCCATAGGGCTTTGCTCATGACCCCGGAGCCCCAAACACCAGGAAGCACCGGGAATTTTCCCCGGCTACCCCCCCCCCCTCTTGTCAGGTCTGGGTGTGAGTAACTCAGTTCGCAACTATTAACAAATAATATTATTGTTTTAATAATTTTAATTCCAAAAAAATACACACACTATCTTAGCTATAAATAAAAAAAATCCATAACATTATTAGCTATAATTTAACCATGAATTAAAAAAATATATTTTTTTCAAAAACACAAAAACTGCCATATTATACAAACAAAAAAAATTTGATCTAAAATTCCTCTGGTACGTTTCCGGCTCAGATCAATATACATTACTTATATTTTTTTCAGATTTTTGGTTAAACCCTTTTTGGTAAAAGGGTGCGGGACAAAAACTTTTGCACATTTTTGGCTAAATTTGTGTTAAAAGAAACGAAACTTGGATTTATTCATATGAACTGGAAACTAAGCAACAATCCACTATTTGGGTTTTCCAAGATGAACCGAAATCCACAAAAGTTGTTCGTTCACGAAGAACTTCCAAGAAAATGATCTTGTTTCTTCAGTTGTACTGGACATGTCTCAACCATTCCTTTAAAGAATCAGAGAACAGTTAATGCTGAATAGTATACAACAATTTGTTTGCCAGAGGTCATCGTCAAAATCAGGAAAAACAACCATAACGTCACATCATTCTTTTACATGACAATGCAAGCTCTCACACAGCACGTCAAATCATTGATTATTTGAAGGAGAAAAACATCAAATTAATGTCTCATTGCCCCTATTCACCTGCTTTATCCCCTTACCTTTCCCAATGTCAAACAAAAAATGCATGGACAGCGATTTTCATCACTTCAAGAACCTGCTGAATCCTTCGAAAACCATGTTTTTGAGATACCAACTTCAGAGTGGAAAATTTTTTTCAAGAATTGATTTGAACGCTTGCAAAAGTGTATAAATCTTAAAGGCGAATATTTTGAAAAGCAATAAAACAGTTAGTTCAAAAAAAAAATCTTTCCTAGTTTTTGTAAAAAACAGCCCTCATACTTAAAAAATATATATTAATAAATTATCTTTTATTAATCTAGCAAAAGATTTTTTACAAAAATTATTTCGGTGAGAATTGATTTGAAAGCATGCAAAAGTGTATAAATCTTAAAGGCGAATATTTTGAAAAGCAATTAGTTTTAAAAAAAAAGTTTCTTTCTTAGTTTTGTAAAAAACAGCCCTCGTACTTAAAAAATATATATTAATAAATTAGCAAAAGATTTTTTACAAAAATTATTTCGGTATTGAGGGACAAAGGATGCACCGCATCAAGGATACTGTAACGCCCAGAGCCGTAGGTACGGGTTGGCATCGGGGCACTTGCCAGGGGCGCAATGTTAGACGAGGGCGCGGGGCTTGACTAGGGGCGCCACTGTGTATATTTTGTCATTGCGATGGTGACGACAGTCTTTTTTGCTCATCACCTAGATTTGGGATATGTTTTTTTGTTTTTTGTTTAATCAATTTACTTTATTTGCCAAGGACGCCAAAAACATTGCTACGGCTCTGGCCACGCCACTATTATTTTATGTATATTTCAATTAAACCTGAGAACGAAATGATTTGAGCATTACAGTTGATACTCCAGCAATAATCTTTCATTTCTATAGTTGCTCAGAGTAGTAGAATTGTAGTAAAGTTTCGGAGATAAATTTAACTTATATTCCATTCGTAATTTAATACAACTTCTGGAGTAATATAAATATATAAATGAGCTTAACCCTGTTGGGAGAAATTATCTCTTATCATATCCAAGTGATATGTTTTTCAATCCATATAGTTGATAGTGTGTCGTAGATATTGCAATCTCTAGAGAATATAGTTTTCTAAACTTCATTTGAATTCATTCTTTCTTTTATTTCTAGTTTCTGGTCATTATTCGCAAAGTTTCGAAAAGAAATAAGAAAAAACTTGTAACTTTAAAATCAAACTGTTCAAAACTGTTCAAAAGGAAAAATTTAAAAGAATTCATGACGTTTTACAGATTTGTAAAACAAATCAGAAAATTTTTAAGTAAATATTGGAAAATTGCAACTTGCAGAGGATTGTTTTTTTTTTATAAGCAGCTGCAACAGGGACATATTGCGATTACGTTATGATCCTTAGAATGTACCTTTCATATCTCTATTTTTATAATTTCGCAGGTATGACCCAGAAACCTTTACACTGTCACTCACGTGTTTCTCTGTCTGTCTATTATATCCACAATATATATATATATATATATATATATATATATATATATATATATATATATATATATATATATATATATATATATATATCGTGGGTCCACCGCAATCGTGGGTTTTATCATTTTTGTCTAATAGAGAACAAGTTGTTTCTATTAGCCAAAACCATAATAATTTCAGATCCCACAAGCCACAAGTAACACTGGAGTCCCTCACAGTTCTATTCTTGGCCCAGTTTCATTTCTCTTATATATCAATGATTTGCCTACATTATTTCCAAATAATGCTATTTGTCTATATGCGGATGACTTCACACTTGCTTTATAATGCAGATGCAACTTTACTAGCTTTCGATGGTAAAAGTAACTTGGAAACAATGAGTCAATGGTGCTACGAAAATAAACTAATTTTAAATACAAAAAAGTCATACTCTGCTCTTCCATAGACACAAAAATGAGCCTAATACCAGCCCATATATTCACTTACAAGGACAAAAAAGTATTCAGTGTTCCGAGTCAACAAATTTTTTTTGGTATAATGATAAGTGATAATCTGAGTTGGCAAAATCACGTTAGATATATACTTCCTAAACTTAACAAATCTTGTTTTATATTAAAAAATTGATGTGAAGTGTGAATTTTCACACATTTCAGGATTCGCAGGTATTTAGTAAGTGAATAATGATTATTTGGAATGCCAAAACAAATTTTATGTTAAAATATTTTTTTTTTTGTTAATTTTAATTCGAATGCCTAATACCATTATGTAAGTTTCTAAATATGTGCAGTATTTTTTTTTTTTTTTATATAGCAAGGTTCAATAAAATTTTGAAAAAATTCCTCTTAGATAGATATATAATCTAAAAATATTAAGTGAAGGCGGAATGCTGAGTGTGTAGGACATATTTTGCTTTGTAGTATTCACTGTAAAATGAACAATATTTTAAAAATAATTTATCATCTCTTAATCTAAAAGCTTTAAAAACAAATTTTATGTTAATTTTAATTCGAGTGCCTAATACCATTATTTAGGTTTCTTAATATGTGCAGTATTTTTTTTTATATAGCAAGGTTCATTAAGATTTTGAAAATTGCGCCTATGACTTCATTGGTTGTTTCTAGTCATAGCTCCTCCTTTTGATTTCGTGTACATTCAAACAGAATTAAATTATAATTTCAACAATTTCCACTGGTTATTACATTTACGTTGCTTTTAAAAATTAAATGCAACATTTGCCAAAATATAACTAGAATTTTGAAAAAATAATTTAAACAAAATAAAAATTCAAAAAAAAAAATAATAATATAGTCTCTTCTCGTGGGATTCGAACTCATTTTCTTGGGCAGAACGCTAGTACCATAACCATTGCACCAAGATGCACGTTACAGTTTAGTGTGTTATATAACTATAAGTTTTCAACATTATTAGCAAAAAAACACAAAAAATGCTTTTTTTTCCAAAAACATAATCTGATCAAAAATTCCTGTTGTACTATTCCGGTTCACACCAATGTACATTACTTAGAATTATATATATAGTAAAATAAAACTTCTCAATCGGTCGTTTTACTACATATACATAGGTCAAGATTTACCTATTATATATATATATTTGTGGATGTATTTTTGGAAAATTCGAGTATATTTTCTATATACAGGCAGAAAACCGTAAATTTGTCTAATTTCAACCTTAAAAGACTAGCTATTTGAAGCCAATAAACAATAATATTTTAAGTGGTATTACCAAATTTAACGTTATGCTTTACTATACAGCTCTACTTCATTTTCTGTAACTGTCTCCTCAAAAATTCATGTTGTATTACAAATTCTAATCTTCTATAATTTGTCTATTTCTGCAGAAAATTATTAATTCAACTATAGGCCTTCAAATGTCTTTAGTATCCCTTTGGGAAAAATTATCTTAAAGTTATTTTATTCCCCATTTTATTAAGGTAATGTAGACCCTTGACCGAGTATAATAGTAAAAGTAGCTTTTCGACCGCCTCCATTAAGGCCCGTACTAATGGGCCCATATTAAGGACCTAATCGTGGGGTACACCCTTACATTTCACACAAAAATATTAAGATGGCGCTGTAATGACCTTAGGACCACTATTAATTAGGGACAAGTAAGTAAAATTATTAATTCTCTCTCAAGAATTTGGTCTGTGTTAAATTTGAAGAGATGACATGCAAAATTCAAATGATATATAAATTTTGCATTCCAGAATGCTTATGTTTGTTAATAGTGAATAATTTTCCGGTAAAACATCTATGATGACCTGCGTGTATTATTCATTTATTTAACTAAATAATACAATATGATCGAGAAAAAAAGTCGTTTAAATAACCATTTATATACGAAGTGTGATCAGTTCGTGTAATATTTATTTATATATCAATTTTTATATTGTCCCCTTCAAAATAGTCCCCATCGGATATAATGCATTTATGCCACCGTTTCTTCCAGTCTTCAAAACACTTCTGAAACACAGGTTTTGATATAGCGTTCAGCTCCTCCAGCGACTTTGATTTTATTTCTTTAATGATCGTAAAACGTTGTTCTTTCATGGTTTTTTTCATCTTTGGGAAGACAAACAAGTCACATGGATGATGTATTTTAACGGTGCTTATTGCACGCCTCTGTAGTCTAAAAACTCTTTCAACAGAGGCAGAGTATCCCCATGCTAAAAGAGCATATGCTATGTGCGACTGAAATAACGCAAAATACGTAATTAATAAAACATCTCTTGTAACTGATTTTTGTAGGTTTCTTAGAAGATAGACAGTTTTTCACAATTTCCCACATATATGGCCAACGTGATGGTCCCATATTAAATTAGGATCAATATAGACTTCTAAAAATGTAATGAAATGCGGGTTATTATAGCTATGATTTTTTGTTGTTATGAGTAAATTTTGTGTTTTCTCCTCATTTAATGATAATTTATTTAATAGAAACCCGTCTTTTGCTTGAGATAAATTATCACTAGAAACATGTTGCATGTGTTCCAGGGACAATGATCTTGTTATAAGGGTCTTATCATCAGCATATAAAATAGATTTCGTCGCAGTAGCAGAAGAGAAGTCATTCAAATAAATTAAAAATAGTAATGGACCTAAAATTGAACCCTGCGGTACTCTATACATAATATTGAGCGAATCTGACTTGGAAGTATTTATACATACAAATTGTTTTCTGTTTGTTAGATACGATTCTATAAGTGAACAGCTACTGTGATTGAAACCGTACATAGCGAGTTTGGCAAGTAATATATCATGCAATACACAGTCAAAAGCTTTGCTTAAATCCAAGAAAGTAGATGAGCAAAACTCTTTGGCTTCAATATATCTGGATATTTCGAGAATAAATTTCAAAATAGCTTGTGTGGTGGACCTATTTCTCCTAAAACCAAACTGTGACTCACTAAAGAGATTATTGGATTCGAAATAAGACGGTATCTGATTAAAAAGAATGTTTTTTTTTCAAACACTTTAGAGAAGACAGGGAGCAATGATATATATATATATATATATATATATATATATATATATATATATATATATATATATATATATATATATGTATACGAGGTGTGCAAATTATGTAACGGACTGATTTTTTTAGTCGGTAAGAGTAAATTATAGTCCTGTAAATTATAAGTGATGGAAAGAAAACTATATAAACTACTACGAGCCACTCAAAACGAGGGATCGGGTTCCAGTAAACACTTCCAACCCGTCTTACGCCGGCCCTGACTACTAAGGTATTAAAATAATATTTCAGTAGGAAAACAAAAATCTCATCCTAATATTTTCAACACGTGAGTAATAAAAACAGCAGGATTAACTCAATATGTATGTGCTGTAAATTATAAATGAAAGATTACAAAATTGCATTTAAATTTTAAAATAGTGTAATAAAAAGAAATAAAAGCAAAACGCTTAGCAGGCAGGTAAACCTTATAAAAGTTTACGGCAAGAAACTAAAAAATAGTGACGTTTTATGATGGATGAATTTCTTAAAGGTTGGCAGACCTGAGATATTTATCGCTCACAGGCTGGCAATCATTGCTGTGCAAATAAAATAAAACTCTATGGAAAAATTACCAGAAAACGGTTAAACTTTAATTTGTATAATAATTTTTTTGAACTGAGAAGGAAATTTAACGATGAAAATAACGATATTAAACGTATCAAAAATTGAATGCAAGAAGCCCAAGACCAGATAAGATGGGAAATGCCAAGGGACGCCTATATCCATCACTGGATTGCAGCAGCTGATTGATGATGATGATGATGGGTCTAAACCAGTGGTTCTTAATCGAGGGTGCGAGAGAGCATTTCTAGGAGTGCGAGAGAAATTTCTAAATTTTTAATGAAAATTACTGCCTAACCACTTATGACAAACATGCCTGATTGTCTTCTCCCCCACTCCTATGGCTGAAACCAGACGTATTGATATGGAATTTGAAAAACTGAACTTAGAACAGTTCTTGTGTATGCAGTTAGAACTTTTTCTAGAATTGGCAAAAACAGCATTAGAGACAGTTTTACCATTTGCCACCACCTTTGTGAAACGAGTTTTTCACTTTTGCACATCAAAACATAAGCCAGAAATGTGGAGTGTGAATTTTCACACATTTCAGGGTTTTGCAGGTATTTAGTAAGTGAATGATGATTATTTGGGATGCCAAAACAAATTTTATGTCAAAATATTTTTTTATGAATTTTAATTCGAATGCCTCTTACCATTATTTAAGTTTCTAAAGATGTGCAGTATTTTTTTTATATATCAAGGTTCATTAAGATTTTGAAAATTGCGCCTATGGCTTCCATTGGTTGTTTTTAGTCATAGCTCCTCCCCTTTGATTTCGTGTACAATCAAATATAGAATTAAATTATAATTTCAACAATTTCCACTGGTTATAAAATATACGCTTTAAAAAATTAAATGCAACAATTGCCAAAATATAACTAGAATTTTGAAAAAATAATTTAAACATTATTAAAATGCAAAAAAAAAAATAAAAAATAATATTGTCTCCTCTCGTAGCATTCGAAATCATTTTCTTGGGCAGAATGCCAGTATCTTAGCCACTGCACCAAGATACACGTTACTGTTTAGCGTGTTATATAACTATAAGTTTTCAACATTATTAGCAAAAAACACAAAAAATGCTTTTTTTTTCCAAAAACATAATCTGATCAAAAATTCCTGTTGTATTTCGGTTCATACCAATGTACATTACTTAGAATTTTTTCAGATTTTTAGTTTAAACCATCTGGGCTACAGGGTGTGGGACAATTTTTTTTTTGCACAATTTTAACAATAATCGCTTCAAAATAATTTATTTTGCAAAAATAAAAATTTGATCGTTAATCCACCTACCAAGGGTTTTCATTTGATATCCTACTCAGAATTTAAAAAAAATATTTTTTTTTCGATGAGCACATATTTGTTTATATTTTTAGGGGGATATGTTTTTTTGATGATTTAGTATTTTTCCTATGTGCGGGTCAAAGTGTTGTATAAGCATACCAAATTTCAACTCTCTAGGTTTAGCCGTTTGGTTACAATTTTTACCGAATAGACAGACAGACAGACGACAAAATGACGGTATAAGGGTTTTTTGGTCATACCTACAAAACCCTAAAAAACACTCGATTTAAAAGGATAATTATGAACAAACAACAACAACGTAGCCATTAAAAATGTAGATATTGTTTTATATGTAATAACGTAGTATGTATTGTAAATGTATTAATTTGTTTATGCAATAAATAAATTATCTTTCAATAAATGTTTTTTCCTAAATAAAAATAGAAACACATTTTTCAAGGGGATGCGAGAGCTTATTTTCAGATTCAAGGGGGTGCTGACTTTTAAAAAGGTTAAGAACCACTGGTCTAAACCTAATATTAAAAAGTTATTTAGTTTTGATTTAACAACTATATCCCGAGTAAAACCTATACAATCATGTTTCATAATCAAGTCTTAATATAACTTAATACAATTAAACAAAATTTTTAAACAAACACTTTTTATTAAAAAAAAGTTTTAAAACAAACTTAACATAACAATGCAAAAGTTTATTATCAACAAGAAACTAGAATCCTAAAGACTTATGTAAAATAGGGACAGATCTTGTCCGAGACTGGGTAAGAACTTGTGAAACTTAGAAAGAAAATCTCAGAGTTTAGACGGTACACTGAACTAGGTTAGTTGTCCTCCGCACAAAGGAACAACGGCGAACACGGATCCTTTCAAAGGACATTCAAAGGACAAACATTAACCGAAATTTAGACTACAATACCCACACATGATTCATAATATCACCAACACGTTTTTGGGTCGCTCAACAAAAAATAACTACTAAATAAAAGGTGCACAACAGTGTACATGTTTTGAATAATATGTAATCACATTTCACATCTTTTAAGTTTCATTCATTTCAGGATTAAAGAACGAAAAAAGAAAAAGTATGAAAGAACATTTGTAATTATTGCGTTAAAATAATAGTATTTCATTTAACAAGTATATAATACAGGTCAACAAAAAAAAGTTTTTTTGAGTCTTTATTTTAATGACTATTTTCTGATTCTTTATATCGAAAAATAACTAAAACCTTCCTTTAGTTTTGAAAAACTTTGCTTTTGTACATTTTACAACGATCAATATATATTTATTTATTTTTATGACCATATAAGGAGAAGCGGGTTATGTTAAGTAAGGGTGGGGACGAGCGGGTGGAAAGCAAGTGGCATTTCACTTACGTGGTTCATAGTCATACGCATTGTGTGTGGCGGCAGATCCAAAAATGACGTCAAAGAGTTGTAAACACGAGGTAGACTCATCCTGCTATATTTTCGGCGAATTTATCAAAACAAGAGAATGGTTGGATTTCTGATGGGAATGCATCCCATTAAAAATCCTACCATCTTAAAATCCCTTATCACTAGCCAGGTATACTCATCATACTTTAAACTCTCAAGCGCCATTTTCACACTTTCGTAATTTTCTTTGAGCATTACGGAATGAGCCAAAGGAAGAGATGGAAATTTATTTCCATTGTGAAGAAGGACAGCTTTTAAACTTTTTGTAGAACTGTCTATGGAAAGACGCCAGCCAGAAGGAATGCACGAGATTCAGACCACTTTGCATAGGTGGTTATACTAAATATCCTTGCTACCTTTGTCGGACCACAAATAAAGAAAATAATGACCAATGACGAATTTTCACAGATACTCAATACTCATGAAAGGAAAGCCTGAAAGCAATGGTTCATGGTTTTCTCGGAAACAACAGAGCAGACAATTACAAAGAGCTTATTGCAACTACGCTTGATAACTTTAAACTCATGGGTTGCAGAATGTCCCTTAAAGTGCATATGTTACATGCGTACTTGGACCAATTTAAAGATAACATGGGAGCCTATTCGGAAGAACAAGGTGAACGTTTTCATCAAGACTTGATGGACTTTGAACGTCGTTATCAGGGACTATTCAATGAGAGTATGATGGGGGACTATATTTGGGGGCTAATACGAGAATGTCCATACAATCACAGAAGAAATACGAAAAATAATCATTTCTAAACTTTTTTATATATTCTGTTACAGTAGTTGTTTGTTTCGAATAGTTTTCTTGTAAATAAAACTGATTCAAATTCATAACAAAAGTTTGTATTATTTTTACATACAATAAAGGTCTGAAAAAGGGAAATTTTCTTAAAATCCGTAATTTCATTCTGATAGCTACAAAAGCAAACTTTTTCGGGTAAAACTATTTTTTTTTAATTAATAATGTGGAAGAAATAAAAATCAGATATGCAGAACCCAGACTCAAAATTCCTGTTGACCGGTGTAATGGATGCTATATAATACGAAGATGTAGTTTACTGAGTTTACTGTTATTCAACATGTTTCAACGAAAGCCTACAACTGAATCTATCGATTTTATAATTTAAAAAACTCTGAACGCAGTTTAACTGTTAAAATTTATCTTATTATTACTGTGATGATTATGTATTTAAACATGGTGCAACAGTAAATGGTTTGGTAAGAAATGAAGAATATAATACGTTTCCTTATTCGTTAAAGAAGAGTTGACATGAAAGACATTAATGTATGCATCGTAGTGTTCCTTCTTAACCATAAATCCCCCTGAATGCTGGTAGACAGAACGAGCCGCGATGCTAATTCACGAAGCTGAGATGATTTATGATGGACGGAACTGTAAAAACTACCAAGGCTGTGATTAAAATAGTCGACGCCTGTTGCTTTCAAAACCAAGACATAATAGTTCATTTCATTAAGCGACCTGTAATAGATCTTTTTATTTGTGAAGATTATACTCATTATTGTACAAGGATCGTAAGAATCTAAATAAAATATAGCGGTTTTCTTATTATATATCGTTTATTGAGACTTAGCAATTATGTTTGAAATAAAATATCGACCAAATGGTCTCGTTTAGCCGCTACTGGAGATGGTAATAAAAAATAATTAATCGGTTAATTGATCACTTGATAGTATTGGGAAGAAAGAAATTCTGGACTCTACCATACGCAGATGACCAAGTAATAGTGGCAAAAAGCAAGGAAGAAATGATCTGGATGGTAAAAAGATACTTAGAGAAAAAAGAAATGATATTAAATACTGAAAAATAAAAATTATAAGATTTTCACAAACCGGATTAAAAATGGTTCTGGAATGAAGTAGAACTAGAAAAGGTACTTTTAAATATTTGGGATATACTTTTCAAAAGAACCGACAAGAACAGGAACATATGGAAGTAACCAGAAAAGCAAATATAGCCCTCGCACAAGTTTGGGGAATTGGTGAAAGAAAGTTTAAAAGTAATTTCAAATTAAGATGTCTGCTCTTCGACAAATTAATTCTTAGCATCATGCTGTATGGAGCTGAAATATGGAGCTGGAGAGAACAAGAAAGGGTAGAAAGAGTACAATATAAATATCTGCGATGGTTACTCAGCATTGATAAATTAACACTCATCTACATCTTACTGGAAGAAACGGAAAGGTTCAAGTGTCCATAGAAGCTGGAAGAAGAGCTATCAACTACGAATAAAAGATAAAACTGACTCCTTGGAAGGGACTTGCACTCGATAGCTGACAAGAAATACAAACAAAAGAAGTTACAAGACAGAAAAAAAAAAAACAAATGGGAACAGTACCATTTGTGTGCAACAAATTACCATTTTCTTTAATATATAAAAGTAAATGTAATAAATACAGACAATGTACCGTAAGTATTTTTAATTTTGGGAAAATTTCCCTCTAGCTCTTCTGTTGACCATACCAAGGATACGTACTGATCTTTTTTGAAGTTTAAAAAGATGAAGCCAATCAGTTGAGTTTCCCCAAAGTACTATACCGTAAGTAAGGCTAGCCTGAACATAAGAGAAATAGACAACTTTGGCTAACTCTAGCAACACATGATTAATGATTTTATAGAGCATATAAATATATTTGTTTATTTTGATTGCAGTTTTATCAATGTGTTTTTTCCAGTTTAATTTTGAATCTAAAAAGAAACCTAAAAATTTGACGTGTCCGTCTTACAGAGTTCATTATTATACACAGTCCTATTTAAACTAAAAATCATGTGAGTTTTTTCCAAGTTGAGTTTCAGTTTGTTATATGTGAACCAACGTGTCGCTTCAGCTGTGGTAGTGTTGATATTCTCATGAATATCGTTGTGATGTACCCCACAGTTTACAAATGATGTGTCATCTGCATAGATGACCGTAGATGCAGTGACATTTTTTGGAAGGTCATTAATGAATAATATAAATAGCAACGGTCCAATAATTGTGCCTTGTCCCACCCCTACTTCAAGGTTGCAAATTTTCGAAACTTTATTGTTGTGTTAAATTTTATTTCCAAAAAACTGCGAATCAAACTATGTGTATTACCGCAATAAAATCACATATTAAGCACGTAAGTTTTAACACAAATAACTCAGTATTTAAATAAAATTTTGCCATTGGATACCCATCTTAGAGATTTCTAAACCCTACAAGTCTTTTTCTGTGCAATAAAATTAAAATGTAGCCCAAAGACTTTGTATAAGCTGCGCCATTATATGAAGATGGCCGTAGTATTGGAATATCGTTGGTGTTTTGGATGTAGCTAAATTTGGCAGTTGTGTAGTACCACCGTCACAAGGCGTCACTACTTAAGTTCAGACATATTGCTTACGAAAAGGTTAACAAAATCCAAGCAATCCGACTAATCTTGTGACGTCACCAGATCAATCTGAGTAATCTTGTGGATTGAATAATCGTAAATGCCTGTTATATACTCAGTTGCAGTGTTGAATAATAGTGATCAAACACGTAATACAGTTTTTTATATCTTCTTTTTCCTCCTTCCTTTTGGTGATCATGCTAAATACTCCGGCAGTACTAAATTAATAATACTGTGAATAATAAGAAAATGACTGGCGGTCAGGCTGGGTTCAATCAGTGCAATCACTCAATTGATCGATGTATAAGATTGTGAATCCGTTGTTGTATATTAATGAACATTAATTGTTTGTATTGTTGTGTCAGCCCTTGAAGACATTGAAATTACCGAGAAACAATTTAATTCATCGCCCCTGAACATACTGTTCTAAAGCTATTAAAGGAGAAATGTGTGGTTTAATCCAGCTATGATGACAGAACCTAATAATCTAATTATTCATATTGCCAACAGTCTCATGTACAAGATGCCTGTCTGCAAGTCGAGCCAGACAAACCCGATTACGCGTTGACACTCTCTACTCTTGATACTTACTGACACTGTATACTATACAACAAACCCGTATCATGCCTTCTTCTGTTCTACCCCAGTTCCCTCTGAAACATATTAAAAACGCACCTTGTCAATTTTGATTTTAGGGGATATAAGAAATGTTAGCTTTATACATAGACGTGCGGCATCAAATACAAGGGATTTTATTCATGCAATAAATTAGTTAGGACAGAAGTAGTAAATAGGACACACATTTAGCGAGTATTCGCATAAAATATACTTCAGATCTATTTCATCCATCTTTTGTCCTAATCACTCTCTATTTTGTTCTGTCAACTGTCAGGTATTTTCTGTTATCCTGAATATCATATGGCCTCGCGAGCGTGATCCTCCAGTACACCTGGCTAAGTCAGTGGAGAAGGTCGAGCCGTTCGGATATACAGAGCGATCAAGAAATCTTGTCCGTTATGCAACACTTGACAGAAACATTTAGTTATCAAAATTATTTCCAAGGACATGTACACATAGGCGTACATTCTATTTTTATTACCTTATACGAATTGATTATTAAATGAACACTATTTTTCTCTACACGCCAATGAGTTGACAACAGGTATTAAGTTAGGAACAAATATTTTCGTTGATTCTCGGGTGAGTTCGAACCAACGAAGTAATCTGATTGGTTTTTTGTTAAATTGGGATTTTTAGCTGTGGATTAGAAAACAGTTTTGATATTTTTAAACTCATTGTTTACTGTTATGTAACTGACAAGAAATTTTGATCGCACGGCATAATATGTAAAAAACTAAATAATGAAAAATATTGGGCGCCAGGTGATCTGTTAAATAAATAGGGGTCAACAGTACGGGTCTACACGCTGTTACGGAGGCACTTGATTTACTTACGGTTCGTTCATGTCCCTAATCGGTAAGAAAAACTCTTGAGCTTATTTAGGGGGAAAATATATTTAAAAATGTAAAATATACTCTCTTCTCCTTTTCTGTTCATAAAAAATTTCAAGAAACCCTTCGGGATATTTAAAGTTCCGTCACTGCTTATCATTTTGTACGAAAAATAGACCGCGACCCAAATCAGTTCGACGCCTCTGCCATTGGATATTGATGTTTATATAAAATAATAATTCCATTATTTGTTGATAAAAAAAAGTAATTGTTAATCACGTATCAAAAACTTTCATTTGATATCCCTCAAAATTTTACAAACTTTTTTCTTCGATAAATATATATTTGTTTATATTTTTCGCGGGATATATTTCTCGTACTTAAGTTCAGTTCTCTAAATCAGCTGCTTGGCCACAGTTTCTACCGTACGAACACACCCATGTGACGGAATAATGATTTCTTGCTTATACCAACGAAAACCTAAAAATAGCAAGTAAATATGCATTTTCTGTTAATTTCAACACTAATCATAATAAAATATAGTTATATATTGTAAAATGTATAAGTTATTTTGCTGTACGATTATGTTAAATTTGTTAAATTTTCATTTCCTTGGACCTTAAGGGGAGACATGTGCCCCAGTGCCCCTCCTGTATACGACACTGTTGTTCAGTACAACTTATATCAGTCCTTTTTGTGTGTAAAACATCATAATTTCAAAAAGACCTAAGAAGATATTGGTATTCACTTTCATCTACAAAATAAAACCAAATATCGATTTTTAGAGCAGTCTCCAAAACTACTCTTTTTACTATATTTATACTATTTCTACTGTATTTCACGTTTGAGGTGTCGTTTTAAAATTACATTCTGAAGGTTATGACAATGCAAGATTTCCACTTTAACTTATCTGAATCGAGTAATTAGTTTAAAACAGTTTTATCATTTGACTGGGCGAATGGTTAGTCGATGTGTCAGGGGGAAAAAGGATCAACATTCCTCTTCATATAATTGGAGCATATTTGGAAAGTGATGTATTTTCACTTGAACAATAATTATGTCGCTTTATCAAGAGTAGCAAATTTTAGAAAAATCTTTATTAGTACGAAAAAAAAAAATTCCAATATTGTTTACAATGAAGTAATTTAAAAATTAATTACTGTTGTGTTTAACAAATATTATCTTCAACGCCCCGAGCAGCGCCGTGTAATCTGCGAGTATTGAATAAATCTTCATGCCCTGGGGGGGGGGGGGGGCTGCGCCACTATAGTAACTTTTTACAGAATTGATCTGGTATTAGAAATGATTCTGGTCTTATTTTAGTGCCTCTTTACTTTATCATTTGAGAGCTTTCTTAGAGCTGTTGCTGTATTTCGTATCGCAGTTTGCATTATATTCATTCAATTTTTCATGTTTGTTCATCCAATCGACTGATTGTAGATACCTGCTAGTTTTAACTTTATCTACTTCTCTTTTCCACAGTTTCCTCTGGCGTAATTTTTCGTTTAATATGTTTGTGCACAATGCCACAACATCCACGATTTAATCCTTCGAAATAAAGTAATGTACGCCCTTGGAAAAATTGTATCGTGAAAGATGGCTGATATTATTAAAAAATTGTTAAGGGAATATAGCTGAATTTTGGCAATATAAGGTTTACTGTTACAACGTCAGTTATTTTAAAAAGCCTTCTGAAAAAAAATCATTATTTGGAAAATGTTTAGATATAAATTTAATAAAAACAAGGAAGAAAAAAAGTATGAGAGAGGGGATAACACACAATATTCTCTTTATAAAACGCTTCGAAACCAATAAGTTTACAATCGAATCCTATTATGGTACAGTTTAATTTTCAAATGAAATGTTTTTCATTTGTAAACATAAATGTCATCCAATTTACCATTTTCAGTTAAACTAAATTACTTTTAAATAATCTAATATCAACATTCGTTCGATTAAATACACTACCTATAAACTAATTCCCACGAAAAATTAATAAACATGTTTTTATTTGTTCAATATTTCACAAAAACAAAAATTATACTATAACCAATGTTAAATATTTATTTAAATGCGTTAAAGTAGCTGGTTAAATAAAATTTTGCGCTAAATGATTTTTAAATTTACATTAAAATATTTTACCCCTTACAAATCGTACGCTATGCTACTCGCATTACAGATCTGTAATGAAGATTGCCTATCACATAGATAACTTGCATTTTATATTTTATTTTTAAAGTTAAGACGCTAGACACTTAAGATTATTTATTTATTTATTTATTTATTTATTTATTTATTTATTTATTTATTTATTTATTTATTTATTTATTTATTTATTTATTTATTTATTTATTTATTTATTTATTTATTTATTTATTTATTTATTTATTTATTTATTTATTTATTTATTTATTTAATTTCAGGGCCACATAACAGGCAATTGCCCAATAATAATGCGGCACAAATATAAAGAATAATTACATTAATTTAAAGTAGCAGTAACAAATAACAAATAGCAACAAAGAAAAAAAAAATAATAATAAAATAATGATACAAATAATTATAAAAATAATAGTTATATTATTAATAATAATAACATAAATAGTCCATGAAAGGAGAGTAACTTAAGATTAAAACAATAATTTAAATTACATCGTTGATAATATTTTTGAATGTAGTTAAGTTATTAGGATTATTGAAGTAAAGGTTGTCTCCTAACTTCTGATCAATCAGAGCGTGAGAGGTAATACGTCACACGTATGTGTAGATCAAACTAGCATACAAAATTAATATAAATGTTGCATGTTTTTAAATATTTGTATTGGCTATATTCATAATAGATATTTATTTCAAGACAGTTCATAGACAGAATATACTGAAAAAATTATAAATAAAAACCTAAGGAAATTTTATACTGATTTATATAAAATTTAAGGTGATGAGTATTTGTATTATAGTTAATAAATAATAATAAAATCAAATACAAATATAATTTTAGGAATATTCAAATAAAAATAGAAAAACAAATTGCTATAATAATATAGTAATTAATAAAATTGGAGGTTATATCAGTTTCTAAAAACGGCTGGACGTATTTTAATTAAATTTGGTACAATAAAGTAGAATCAGGATCAAATATAGGCATGATATCTCAACATTTTCTTTGTTAAGGGGTGTTTCTGGGTTAAAACTGGTACTAAAATACTTAAAATATTTCATTTATAAACAAAACTATCTTAACAGAATAAACTATACAATAAAATTGTTTATAAGAAAACAAATCTTATTTGTTCTATGCATTTTTTTCAGTTTGATGAATATTAGGGTAGTTACGGGAGGACACCCTAAAACTAAAACATTGAAACATTTCACTTATTCTCTTCACATCAAAAATTAATGTAAAAAAATTTATTTAGAACGAAGAATCATTCCTTTCGAAGAAAGATTAAATAAGTACAAAATCAAAAAAATTAAGCGATATTTTTATATTTTTAGCCAAAAATCAATCTTCACGTATATATAACATATACGATAAACAAAGACTGACGTCCCGTTAGCATACAGATGACGCGTAGATGAAGTGAACAGCATATATGCAACAATAAATGTCAAAATCTTAGTTACAATTTAATCCGTACCCATGTTTGTGATTATATTTTATTAATAGTTAACAACTTAAGCCCGAATTAAGTACGGGGTGTAATGAAATCTAATTTTTAATTATTAGTTAAGAGTAGGGTGACCATTCGTCCCGCCTTTTGCGGGACTGTCCCGCATTTTGATTGGGTGTCCCGCATTAAGATGCGTCCCGCAAAGTCCCGCATTTTAACATTTTGTCCCGCATTGTAACTTGTATTTGAGGAAATGAGGACCTTTTGTTTTGCTCTTCACTTAGATTTGGAAGGTGGAGACTTTTTTTTTACTCTTCACTTGGATTTGGGAGGTGAGGACCTTTTTTTTGCTCTTCACTTGGATTTGGGAAGTGAGGACCTTTATTTTCTTTTTGCTCTTCACTTGGATTTGGGAGGTGAGGACCTTTTTTTTTGCTCTTCACTTATATTTGGGAAGTGAGGACCTTTTTTTGCTCCGTCCCGCATTGCCTTCTTAAGAAAATGGTCACCCTAGTTAAAAGTTAACTATGAGCAGAGCAAACGGTCGTGTGACACCGTCTATGTTGATTATTACAGTTCCTAGGTTATGCATTTTCCGTTACAGTGATGTATTTAAAGTTGCATATAAAATAGGAACTTGATATTCTATATATTCAACAAAAATTCAAAATGAGACTAACCAGCGTGGTTTTTTTCTAATAAGTTTATATCTTAATACGTCTGGAGTTGGGCGCCAAAAGAAGATACCAGGTCGAGAAATTAAAATTTCGTGTCAAAGGAAAGCTCTTAATATTTAGATTCAGACGATAAAATATTTTAAAATATTGTTCCTTTTCATCAAAAATGTAATTTCAGCAAAATATCTTGTCTAAGATATTTAGCTTGCAGTTCACCCTGTGTCTGCCATCTTTATTGTTATAGATAACTGTGATACCCTGAATTGTATAAAAATTGACACTTTACATCAAACTTTTATATATTAAACATAACATAATGATAAATGATTTAATATTTTATAAAATCCAATATTTTATTTACCAATAATTTTATAATAACCACAATAATTTTTCAATATAAAAAACAATATTTGCGTATAACCATCACTGCATTTTACATTTTCATGCTATTATTATATTAACCATATAAATTAACTAACAAAATTAATTATTTATTATTTGGTTTTGATTTTAAACCGTTCAAAATTTTATTGTTCTGTTTTAATTTATTGTATATTTAAATCGATTATATCCAAGGCAGTTTTAATTTAATCTTCTGGCTCACCAGACCTTATAACTAGCGATAAGTATGGATGCTCCTTACTATCGAAGTGTTTAACATCCCCATACGAGACAGATGTTACTGTACTATTGTTGTTTTGGTCCGATATATCTTTACCGATCGTCACACATAGAGAGGTAGTTAGTTAGTTGAAATTTTTAGCGCACAGCAACAATGGCTATTTGCATCTAACTAGTGATGACTAGTATCTAGTCATTTAGATAAATGACTAGATACTAGAATATGTATTAAAAAGAATAAATAAATAATTAAAATATTATATAAATAATCAACAAGTCAGTATGGAGGGTATTTTGAATACTGCATACCTTAATTTTTTCATGAATCGCTACTTTTTGGTTATTGTTGGAGTTTCCCATCTTCATGAATTTATACACGACTCTCTTGGTGTGTAAGTACGTCGAAATAAGGAATATAAATTTAGCCACCTGTCAAATTTTTGAAAAAATTTGATGTTCGTCACTATTTAGGCGTTTTAAGGTATCAAGGAAAATTCTTACACGCCTCACTTTTTGGAAATTAGGAAGCTGACGTGACACAAAACGACTGACAACATTTTTAAATGCCGATGGTCGTGTAAGATTTTGTTAATAGCTGATGATCCAATCTTAAGTTGATGCTCTATTGCCGTTAAGTAGCTTTATTGTTTTCTTCAATTATCTGCTTAACAACAGCAATATCTTTTCGGTAATAGTTGTAAGGGGACACGCTGTTCCTTTATGGTATTGAATAAAATTCCTGCATAGTTCAAAGAATTTGGTATCAGCGGTAAATTGTAGCCAAAGAAGACATTTTTTTACTAAAAATTAAATCTAAACTTTCCTTGCATTCTTAAGAGCTTCAACCTTTCTTAAAATCATAATAAATCATGATACAAATGCTCTCATAAAAAAAAAAAAAATCAGCTGTGGCCACCACAGGACCGACCGCCATCGTAAAGTACTTATATAAAATACATTCTAGCAGCAGAGTAGAAATTTATACAGAGATATTATTTATCATGACCATGGAAACGTTACATATAAGTATGAAAAAATTGAGACAGAAAAAATTTCGAAAAATTTTACATATATTATTCGAAATTTTTTGTTTTATCAAAAAACGTCTCAAATAAAAGTTATTAGTTATTGCTTTTATAGCAACTTTTGTTCAATAATTTTTTTCGAAATATTTTTCTGTTGTGAAATATTCACAAAAATCTTAAAATCGACACGAGTAAACTCCCATTTTTAGTAAACCGATTTTTACCAAAAGTTGATCAACTTGTGCCATTGATTGCAGAAGCTTAAATATGAAGTTTCATAAAAATCCTTTCAGCCGAATTTGCTCTACACGTGTACACAGACGGACAGACAGACATAATGCTAAAAATAGTCAAAATGTTATGTAGGGACCTCAATTCGTGGAGATCCATCGAAATATCGACATGTCAAAATCGGTATAATCACAATACGTCCCTTATATATGTTGACGGTCGGTAATTATTTAACTGAGCTTTAACTAACCTTACTTTTATTACTTAATTTTAAATGACAGATAAATAAATGACAGATAATGACTTTTAAGTGACTCAACTGCATTGACTGGCTGACTAGCCTATACTACGTCTTTCCGCGGATTACCTTATTCTGAATAATTCTAGCATTATCCTCGTATTGACAGTTTTGGAAGAAAATTGGAAGAAAATGACCCAATCGAAACGTCTCTAATCATGAATTAGATGGTTACGTCCGTAAAATATAATAAGATGAGGAAGTAATGGGATTCGGACTGGTTAGAAATTAAAATTAAAACAATATTTTAACTTCGCTAGCGTTTCGATTTAATATTAAATCTTCATCAGAGCTAGGTTAAAAAGTCACAAAATAAAATAAATTGGTCAGATAAATAAAATTTAACGTCCACATAATGTGATAAGTCATTGAACATTCTCTAATCATTTGATAATATATTTCATGACGAGTATTATACAAGAAATTTATTTAAATAACCATACATTTTTCGTCAAGAATATACTTTCGATTATATGTATATCAATAACAACATTTTTATAGAAAAATCAGTGTTGTAAATAATCGATACTATTTATTCCATATTTTTTCAATATCCTTGTAAGACATCTGATGTTGCCATCGATACCAACTATCGATATCTTGTAAACCCATACCCATCCCTACTTATAACTTACTTAAAACTTTATTGCTAATAACTAACAGCTATTTTTGATACCTGCAATCAGTCAGTAATCTAATAAACGTAATTTTATGTCTATATTGTCATTCAGTAACGTGTGACAAAGTACAAATCTAGTAAATTTTGTTCGTTATTAAAATCGAATCAAGGTGTTTTCAGCACGCTTGGTTGGCTGCTCATAACAGCACGGTATGAAGGGATGTCTAGAATACACAGTGGCGTACTAAATTAAAGGGTATATAACACTTCAAACATATATATAAAAAATATAATATAATTTGGTGTTAACTTTTTTGTCACCATTTTCAGACATTTAGTTTTATTTTATTTTTATTTGGTATCATTTTTACTGTTTTTTTACTAAATTGCTTTGAAATGGTGTAATAAGAAGCGTTTAGGAACATTTGGTTTTATTTTATTTTGATTTGGTAACACTGCTACACTTTTTATACATTTTATTTTTTCACAGTTGAATTAACTTCAATTTTAAGTAGTAAAAATGCATACTGGAGCATTTCAATTTATTTATATTAGTTTTTCTCTGATATTATGTTTTGTAATCTAGAAAACTTACAGATCCGGAATATAGGGCCAAGTTTCTTCCTTAATAAACTTGCTCTATATAATTTTCACACTTTCGCTATTGTACAACCTCATTTGTATAACCTAGTTGGTGGTTTTATTCTACTTCTGGTTGCTTACTTGGTTGCAACCAGATTATTAATGGATGTTTCCTAGTCCATCTATTATCTAGAGTTTTTCTTTTCTTCTTCACTTTTTATGGCCTTTGCTACTAAGGCAATTATTCAAGGCAATTCTTATTGTTCATGTTGAAAATTCCATATCTGAACAGGATTCGAATCCAAGACCTTACCAATACCGGCCACGTGTGTTACCACTACGCTACGCCAACCGAGATCATATAGAACAGCGGTTCTTAACCGGGGGGTCCCTAAAAGACATTAGGGGGTCCCGAAAATAAAAGAAAAGATTTAATTTTTACCAGTTATTCGAATTACCTGCTCGGATGGACGGTAAGTTTCGCGACCTGAACCTTGATTTTCGAAATGAATTTGCAAAAGTTGCTAGCGTTGTTCTGGCGTAAGTCTATTCATGGTAAAATGGCAAACCAAACTGAGCAACCAAATCAGCTGTCAGCTATCAAAATAACCGTCGGATACAGTGTTTTCAATTCGAAAAACAAACCTCTAAAAAAACACACACTTTAGTTGTAATTGAAAATCGAACAAAAAAGCTAATAGAGGTTACAAAGACTGAATTCTAAAAATGTAATAGCTTTATCATGGTTAGTAAAAGTGTATAGATATTCAAGTTGTGTAAATGAGCTATATCTAAAAATAAATTTATTTCACAGTTACGCATTTTATTCAAATAGTATAATTTTAGTACTCCCCATTAAAATCGTATTGCCGGCCAGTCTGATGTTACATTTATTCGCTTTAATTACAATAAATTGTACGCAACTAGTGTTGCTGTCATTAAACAGCAATGGTTACACTTTCTGCTCGTTTTAAAAACAGGATCAGTTAAACCTGCAGAGTGCACCGATTTTATTTAACCACGAAACTTTTAAAATCTATGCACCAAGCACTCAGAAAAAGAAATGTTAGATGACAAAAAATGAAATATGTGGATCAAAATACCTCAAAGTATGTTCAAAAATTTGAAAATGTTTGCTAAGAGTAGGAAAAATATGCTTGAAAAGGTGAAGACCTTGTAACCCAAACCCTGGAAAGGGCTTTTGAGCCAGAAATGTTGATGATTGTTTTGAAAACCAACTGTTTCTACAAGGGAAGCTCAAAATTGATCTGCATATTATATTTTTCTGAACGGAATTGAACAGCTGCTGCCAAGAGTTTCTATATTAATCGTAGTATGCATATTAGCTAATGCCATAAATAATTTAAACAATACTGTAAACTTAAATAACGATGGTGTCCAACGATGTTTCAAATTCGATTGCACAAAGTGTAATTATTAAATTTCTTTTTAATGAAGGTGTAAAAGAGACTGAGATTCATCAGCGACTTTGAGGCAGAGTATTTATTCTTGAGAACAGTTTTTGATTGCTACAAATTTTTCTAGGATGTATTAACCGTGTCAAACTTACCGCGTCCTGGCCGTCCAACGTCTGCTGTGAATAATGGGAACATTCAGAAAGTTGCTCATCCAGAGCAATAGGGAAATATCTAAGAAGAAAATTGCTATTTTAAATATTAGTTCTTGGGGGCAAGCGATTTGACTCTTATGAGCGTGATGAAAGCAAAATTAGCTGGGTCGTTTAACAAAAGATTTTTTTTGACAGTAAACTGGGAACGAAGGAGGGATTGTTACTCAGAAAAAGGATATATATATATACAGGATGTTTTTGGAAACAATTAGCATTGCTAAATTCTTTATACGAAGAAATACGAGAGAGGTTTAATTAGGAAAGATGCACTGTAGAAATAAAGAAGAATATTAAATTGAAAAAACAATTGAATTTGGATTTTTTATTATTTAATATTCATTTATGATAAGTTATTTAACATTTAATTTATCTTAGTTAAATAGTTGACTATACGTCAATATTATATTTGTTTTACTTTGTATATTTATTTAAGCAAGTCTTAACAACTTTTTTAATATTGGGTTTAAACTCTAATGCCGTTATTATTTATAAAAGAAACATGCATTTTTTATGCGTTATATGAAATAAATATAGAATCTTCTATATTATTCTAATATATGTTTTTTTTATAAATAATTCTTGTAATAAATTTGAGTTTGAATAGTTTTTCCATTTTAATATTCTTATTTATAGAGTGGAATACTTGATCTCTCCTAATTTAATATCCTTCGTATCTCTTATAATAAAGAAGTTAGCAATGCCTTAAACAGTTTCTAAAATCATCCTGTATAATGTTAATAATTTGTATGGACCAGAAAAAATAAAATGTAGGCTAAATTTGAATCGACCCAGCATAATATTTCCATCTTGTTTTGAGAAATTTAGTTTCACGATTTTATATCATGATTTTTTAGTTCTTATAATTTTTTGAGATAGTTTTTCACTATGTTAAGCCTGGTGTCTGACACAGAAGCAAATTCAAAAACTACGCCAACACAAGATCCAATTCTGAAAATCAAAGTTCGAAATAGAGTCAGAATAACAGACAACATAAAAAGAACAGAAGTAGTTGACGTAGTTAGTTTTTGTAAATCTTTAAAATGGAATTGGACAGGACATATTATGAGAAGGGAAGATGGAAGGTGGGCAAAAGATATAACAGATTGGCTTCCTAGAGACATGTCCAGAAGAAGATACAGACAGAGGGTTTGTTGGGAAGACGAACTTAAGGTAATTTGCAGCTTGTGGGAAAGAAAATCAAAATGTAGAGACAGACGGAGAGGCCCATGGGAGAGGTTAAAGGAGGCCCATGCCCAGAAATGGGCTCCGTGATATATTTAATTTTATGCTTAGTTATTATACAATTATTTTTTTATTTGGTTTGTGTTTGTTTTCTAAACGTTGTTTGGAAAAATTAATTTGGATATAGGGATATTATTATTTATTATGTTAGACTGTCGTTCTCTTGTCTTGTGAAATGCTATGTCATAATTCTATTCTATGAATGAATTTTATTAAATTTTGCTCGAGTTTAAGTATTGCATTGGTGTTCGTTACGCCTCTGGTCTTTGAAAGAAGTGAAGCATGTCTTTAGCGGGCCAGGAGTGGTTCATATGAGGACAGGTGCAACTAAACGAGTTACATGAAGCAGCAGGTTGCAACTGCAACCTGCCCATACACCTTGCATCACTGATACAGCCGTGAAAGAGTTTATCCATGCCGGGTTTCAGCTAAGACTCTCTCAACACGCTCAGTGGTTACACACAGATCACTCAATCGGAAACCACAAACGGTTATTCGATTTTTAACAATAAAACTGTATATTTTTAATAGAAAAATATATTACCATGAAAATATATTAACATAAAGTATACATCAAAAATAGTAACTTGTACTCTTATATTTCGGGATTGCGCTAAACTAGTGCTGCCATTTAGCAACTTACGCTTCTATCGTTTCTATACTAAGAACGTTTTGACGTACGAGCGCTATTTGTGTTGTTTACAGTAGTGTTCTTCATCCTTTTTGCCCCCACGGACCGGTGAAAATAGAATAAATATTTCGCGGACCGTCTGAACGCTAAGACACAAATAAAAACCAATATATATATATATATAGTATTTTATTATTATATATTATAGGTATATGTTATACAGTTATATAATTACAATTATTAGTGCGAAATCTGCTGCTGCTTCTTTGTTAGAAAATTTGTTGCTTCTTTCAATTCGGAAGCGCGCAAGTGCTTTAAATGTGCATAGATCATCATTACATCGCATTATGCACAAAGACCTAAACCTGCACCCCTACAAAATTCAATTGGTGCAAGAATTAAAGCCCCAAGATGCCAGTCAGAGGCTTAATTTCGTAAATCAGGTGATTGAGCGATTTTCAACGTTTACCAACATTTTGTTTTCGGATGAAGCTCATTTTCATCTTAATGGCCACGTAAATAAGCAGAACTGCCGCTACTGGAGTGCAACGAATCCGAAACGCAAACGTCAGAAACCCCTACATTCGCCTAAAGTGACGGTATGGGCTGCGAGGAATTATCGGCCCTTACTTTTTTGAAGACGAAAGGGGGCGTGCAGTTACAGTGAATTCAGAGCGTTATGTGGAGATGTTAGACAACTTCTTGGTACCTGAACTGCAAAACTTTCCTGGCTATAACCAAAGAACATGGTTCCAACAGGACGGAGCAACTTCACACACGTCCAATATGTCTCGTGTTCGTGAAATTTTCTCAGGCAAATTGATCTCCCGCAGAGGTGACATAAATTGGCCTCCACGCAGTCCAGATTTAACCCCTATGGACTTTTTCCTATGGGGTTATCTTAAATCTAAAGTTTACGCCAATAAACCGACTTCACTGGCGCATTTGAAAGAAAATATCCGTCACGAAATGGCAGCCATCCCTGAGTCCACCTGCCGAGACGTCATAAGTAATTTTACTGTTCGATTAAATGAATGCCGCGAACGCAAGGGTCTACATTTAGACGATATTATTTTTAAGAAATACATCCCCAAAAAGTGTATTTTAATAATTAATAAACATTTTTTCTATATACGGCTTACTTTTTTTTCATCGATCCACTAAATATAAAATTTCTTTTGAGACACCTTGTAATTAACATGGCTGAAAAAATCGTTTATTTTATTTTTAGTTTTTTTTTATTTTTATGGCCTTTGCTGCTTCGGCAATTAGCCAGGACAATCGTTTCGCACAAATAGGAAGTCGAAAAAATGACAAATAATTTGATAGCTTTATAACTCAAAGATGGATATTCTTTTTCTAGCGATTTCCAAAATTGAGACAATGATTGCATTTTATGTCTGGACACAGAGTGATATCACATGACAACTCGATCAGCTTTTCTTTTTCACGAGGATTAAGTACATATGAATTTATATTTTTCAAGAATGGATTATTAATCCAGAAGTTACCTTTACGAGGATCCTCATTTTCAGGGAAATAATTATTAAAAATTTCAGCTAGTGCTCTTAAATGTTGACTTATTGTTGAATATGACTTTGGTTGAGCAATCAAAAATTCTTCCAATAGTGGAAACATTTTTATATCTTCCTCTTATAAGCGACTATTTCAAAGAGCTAGCTTCTACAGAAGTATGAAAAATAGCCGCGAGAGGGTTTGTATTGGTGCTAGTGAAAATTAAATAAATCATGGTTCGAACAAAAGTTAGCTTCTGCGTCGACAAAAAAAAATCGACTTTTGGCGATGAAGCAACATCAAGGACTACAGTTTACCGATGGTTTGCCGACTTTAATCGTGGCCGTAGTTCACTTAAGGACGAATTTCATGAAGGTCGTCCAAAATCCATTGTTGTTCCGGAAAACATTGATGCTGTGCGTGAACTGATACTGCAAGATCATCATGTGTCTTATCGTGAGATTGAAGTATCCTTGGGCATTAGTGGGACCAGCATACATTCACTATTGCATGAACATTTAGCCCTCAAAAAGATTTGATCGCGGTGGATCCCACATAATTTGACAATCAGTGGAAATAGCCTCAATCGGAGTGGAAAAAGTGCTTCAAAACTTGGTTCAAACGCATGCAAAAGTGTATTGATCTTCATGGAGAATATTTTGTAAAATAATAAAGCCACTTTTGTTGATAAATAATTGTTTTTGATCTCAAATACCGAAATATAAAGGACAACTCTCGTATACGAGTGTTAAATCTGTTCTACAATATACTTTGCTTCTGTCCGAGTTTATATTGTGTCGTTTGTTATACGTAGATAATTTTATGAAAAATGGTTTGTTATTGATTGTTAATGAAACGTTGAATTTGTAAACAACATTTTAATAAATCCTACTAGATGTATATCCGTATTTGCAATGAGTAAACATGGATCAAATTAGCTAATGACAAAATGTGAAATTTAAATGAATATCATCTCTATTTACTGATTTAGTATTCAAAACGTATATCACGGAATTTATTAAGCGTTTTTGCGACAAGTTCCGATGGTATGATCACACATTTACCAAAACTAGACTATGATAAAAAGCTTTGCTGCACTAGAGTACCTAGCAAATGGAAACAGTTGACCCACTGTTGGTGAATTCATGGACACCTTCGAGGTAAACATCCTCCTATTTTCGTTTGGACCTGTCAGCGAAATTAAAATAAGAGACATTATCGGCCATTATTGAATTGTCAGCCAAAATAATAAACAGTGTAAAGGATCCCATCATACTGCCCCTTACTAAGATAATCAATTCTTGCATTGCTACCAATTGTTTTCCTGATATACTATAACTAGTCAAAGTTCTGCCACTCTTTAAGAAAGGGGACATTAACGACCTAAATAACTATAGGTCTATCTCCATATTACCGGTCTTCGCTAAAGTCTTAGAAAAAGTTTTACACCATCAAATAACAGATTATTTTGTAGATAATGAATAATTTTCAAGTAGTCAGTTTGGCTTCAGGGGCAATAAAAATACCACTGATGGTACTTTGGATTTTATAACTCACGCCACGGAAGCTCTAGAATCTGGTGAGTTCTGTTTCAGTACCTTCTGCGATCTCAATAAGGCCTTCGATTGCTTATCTCACTAGTTTCTACTCAACAAAGTAGCTTACTACGGTTTTAACGATAACAGCCGGGCTTTGCTGAAATCTTACTTATCTAATCGTAGCCAATTTTCGCAAATTGGCAGTTCCAGATTTGAATATCTTCCTTTGCACTTTGATGTCCCACATGGCTCCGTCCTTGGACCTCTTCTCTTCTTAATCTATACAAACGACTTCCCTTCTTCTATAAATGCTAATCTATTCTGTATGCTGATGATACAATTCTGCTGGCTTATAATTCTGATTTCAGTTTTAATGGATAATATTTCTCTGGTAGACAGTGCTGACAAGTGACAAGTCATGGTTCAATAGTAAAAATTTGACCCTTAACTCAGTCCTTGCTGCTGACCATCAGAAAACACGACTTCGATAATCCTCCTTACATTAAATTTCTTGGATCACACGTGGACCCTCACTGACGATGGAATCAACACACCGATTTCCTCAGTAGAAAACTCCGTTCTACTATCTACTTAATAAGAAATTTAAGATCTGAAGTCAGCACAGATATTATATTAAAAACGTAAATTGGTGAAACGTGTTTTTGCTGTATTGATATATTTTTCACACATATCCAGACGTTGATTGCTCCAGTGCAGAGCATGTGACAAGTGGGCACATTGTTCTTGCGAACTCAAGAACGGTTCAATTTAGAGAGTTCGTTCTGGTACTAAAAAATTCTCCTATTAATTGGGAAGAACCCTGTTGTTTTTTATGAAAATCCGAAACCGGAAAAGGAAGTTATTAAACTTTAAAATTTTAAAAATTCGTAACTAGTAAACCAAGCCTTGGACAAAAATTTGTATAGAACATAATTTGATGTATTTTTGAAGATTTACCTAAAACTGTTTAAATTTAAAAAAATAAATAAATTTTTAAAAAATATTTTTTTTAATTATTATTTTTTTATGGGAGGGCAAGTCTAGCGGAGGTCTCTTTTCGCCACTGGTTTTATATCGTCATAACTTTTATTTTTGTATTTTTCCTGTCTGTAATAATTAAACAATAAATCATCTTACGAATAAAAGTATTTCGAAATTTTTTTACGATATTTATTTTATTTTATTTTATTTTATTCCTTAAGATTTTATTAAAGATAATCCTGAAGGTACCCGTTATGCCCCGGCTTCCCCTACTATCGTTAGTTTTGGCGAAACAGTTGATTTGTTTATGAGTATTAGACTGTAGCAACTCAACGGTACTACTTTGTAATAGCTGGAGCGATTATTATTAGTTCTTTTTTTTTTTTTAGTGCGGCCCTTTTCGTCACTCTGTATGATCAAACTGACCCTCTTCAAAAAAAGTTTGCGCACCGCTGTTCTAAATTGAACCAAACCCTCTAAAAGTCGTCGGCCAAGTAAATCCTCCTCAAGTAAAGTAGGTTTGAAACAAAAGAAAAATTAATTTAAAAATCGTGCTAAATAAAAATTCAATATAGAAAATTTTACAACTACATAACTATCCCGTATTATAACCTACAGGTTCCCATGAAAAAAAGTGTAAAAAACCTGAATCAACATTACTAGGTAGTTAAAAATTTTATTTCATTTTATGTATTTTCAACTATTTTACAAATTTTTTTGTGATTCAATAAACAAAAATCATTAACAGATGTTTTTATTATTTTTTTTTGTGAATGTGTATTTGCATAAAAATAAAGTTGTCATTCATTTTTTGAGCTGTATATTGATTGCTGCCAAATGGCCTTCGTTCGATAGGTTAATTTTGAATTTAAATGAGGAAGAACATCAATGAATAGGCCTTGGAATATTAAAGTGTGTGAACGTAATAATAAGTGTAGCTACTGGTCTTTGGTAATAAGGAATTTAAAAATTGGTATAAAAAATAACACCTTGAGATTTGAAACAAATATTAATATTAATATTATTTTTGACATTGTATGTCGGGTTGACATTTAATTTTAGCAGGACTGGTCTTCTGTATAAAGGGTCCTGGAAGCAAGTACTTTTTGGGCCCCCAAATCCGTTTTCAACATTTAAAAAGACTATTATTTTATCAAGAAAACACAAAAATAATAATAACTATAATAACGTGTATAAAAACATTTCATAATCTTAAAAACTATTTCTAAAACCTTTTAGTACATCTTTGTTTTATTACCTTTTATCTTAAAACTATAAATTATATGTTATAATAGAAAAACTAGTTGACACACATTCAAACTTAAGTACCCGTATCCTAGTATTTTTTCATATAGTGACAGATATGAAGCATCTGTTAAAAATCAGGGTTGAATCAAAATGATTCCATGATCATTTGTGTTAACAAGAATTTACACCTGCCAAGCACACCTTGATACCAACAGAATTAAACAAAAAAATAAAAAGAAGTTTTTTTAAATGATTTGCTGTGTAAGTCCAGACATTTTTAATACTGAAATTATATCAGAAACCTATAATTTTAGTATAATTAATAAAGATTTGGTTAACGGAAGCCACTCGTCATGCTAATTTGTATTATTAAACCGAGATATGAAAATAATATGTTTAAATACTGGAAGATTGGTACTAAAATTTAATTTTGTATCAAGCAGGAAGTTTTTTTACTTCCAGCAAAGTATTTGTCCAAATTTTCTGTGTTTAGTTCTTAGTGGCTATACAGGTGTCTTTATAAAACTAACTGGTCATTCTTATTCTGAAAGATACGTATTTTGATCTTTAAGATTTAAGTATTTCTTCAGACTTAGATAAGGTGACCACCATACTCCTTTAGACAGGATAGTTCTCCTTTAGAAGACATCTTACTTAACTTGTATGTCCTTCTTTTGTCCTGTTTTGGAAATATTTGCCCTTCTTGTCCTGCTGTGTCTTTTTAAATAGGGTATATTTAAATTCGCGTATTATTGGTTGATGCACAATGAACGACGATTTTTTTGGAGTTTTTATTTCTTGTTGAAAAATGGCGCTTGCTTTATGTAATAATTATAAAAGTATTCTTCTGTTTTAAGGTGAAAAAATATGTGTCGAAAAAAATATTCATGTTCGTCATTTAATGCTCTACCACTTGGAGAAAAGATGGAAAGCACAGTCATTTCGCGATCTCAACGAGCTTTTCGGCAAAGGAACAATTAGTCAAAAACCAGTTGAAAGTTCAAATAGGGTATATTTTCGTGTGATACATGTGAATTACTTAGATATTACATACAAGTTACAAATAAAATATCCTAATTGATACATTAAATAATTTTGTCTAAATTTATAAGCCATTGGATTGCTTTATTGGGCAGTTGTACTATGTATTGGAGACCATCCGGGAAAGCACGTCGAGGACATTTTTCTACGATTTGTTTCATCGTCTGTAGAGGCGCGCCGCAGTCTCAGGAGGGAGAGTCTGCTAACCCTCATTTATGGAGCATGTAGTTGCATCTGCCATGGCTGGTAACTAGTCTATTTAATCTCACCCAAGCCGTGCGGGGTAGCGAGTAACCATTTGGCTGAACATTAGAATCTGTGATTAAATTTTTGTTGGGATGAGAGAAATTGTACCATTCTATAGACCATTCATCTTTAGCGTTATAAGAAGTTATAAGGATCATTCCAGATAGGATTTCGGGATTCAAGCCTTTGATTTGGAGGATTTAGTAGGTCTTCGAGTATTGGTATTCTGTGGTTGCTTTCAAATTTTTGTCAGATTGTGACAGCAGCTTTGTTTCTTCGAATAGGTGGAGGGCATATGCCCGACAGTATAGGTAACCATTCTGAGGGTGTGGAACGTGTAGCACCAATGATCGTTCGCATTGCTGTATTTAAATAGGGTGACACAAGTTTTAAAGATAATGAAGGAAGAGAACGCCTATCGGATTTCGACGAACAGGCTTTTTTTGTCAGTCGAGGAAGAAGACGATAGCATGACAACCCGGCTACTGGCCGAACAATTCGTTGTCAACCTATCCACGATCGTCCGTCGCCTAAAAAACTTCCAAAAAAAATTAAAAAGTTGTCCAAATTGCGGAAGAAGTGGTAGTCAGTGGGTGCTAGGTCTGGTGAGTATGGAGGATAATGCAGAAGTTCCAACTCCAATTCTTGCAGTTTTGCCACAGTCATTTGTGCAGTATGTGGTCTAGCATTATCATGCAATAAGATAGGAGTAAATCTGTTGACCAATCTAGGCTGTTTTTCTTTAAGTTTTTGCATCATTTCGTCCAGTTGGTAGCAGTATATTTCTGCTGTGATCGATGAGCCAGTTTTTTTTTTGTTTTTTTGTTTGGTTTTCAAGTTACCTGTACGAAATTTGGCGAACCAATTTGATATTGTCTGCTGCGTAGTAACACTAGAGCCAAATACACTATGGTTTCGCGAGGTCTGCGATGCCGTAGTTCCACGTAAGAACTCATAGCTCATAATAGTGCGAATTACCGACCGTTCCATTTTCAACAAAATTAATTTTTTTTAATAGTTTTTGATATTTTTTGGAGCATACAATGATTTCTTTAAACAGGCGAGATGAGACACTATCCAACAAAAAAAAAAAAAACAGAACGGTAAAATATTAAGCCAATGTCAAATAATAAGCTGTTAAAGTTGGCAATATTATTAACTCCAAATTTTATTCTTGACGACCTGATATATGTTATGTACTGCTGTGGTACAATCCAGTTTTTAATTGTCTGGGGTGTGAGAATATTTTATATTGGATATAATTGACTGATATGTATCCGTTTCTCATCAGATTGAAGGTAAACTCAAGAAAAACTTGTTGAGATATTTTTACTAATAAAGCTCTTTTGTAAAGTGTTGAAATAATGAGCAAAAAACTAAATATTTCCTTAATAACTGTGTCAATTACGACCAAAATTAGTAACTTACACTAGCGCTGAAGGAAGAGATTCATAAAAAATAATATGCTTTAATAACTTTGTAAAAAAATATTTACACTGCCACTAGATGTGCATTGTAAGTTTCTGTACGCTAATATATGCAGCTTTTTGTTGTAGTTGTGTTTTAGTTGAGCTTTTGACATGATGTTTACGAGTTTTTAAGCATTCAACGATAAAATATCACTGTTATTCATTTTCGAAAACATCCATATTTTGAAGCGATTTCCTATTTGTCCCTCAGGCCATATAACGTGTTTGGTCCGAGTATTATAGCAGAAATAGTTATATTTCATTGTAATTTTTGCATGTCGACAAGGGAATTTTGTTGTGCAGTGGTGATACATTTAGCTACCGCCAATATTTAGGGGACTAATAATGATACAAATAGATAAAATTTATTTGATCATGACATTCATTTTTAAAGTGGAGTATGGTATAGTGAACGATAATACAACTAACAAATGCTACAAGGTATAGTTTTTATCATTAAAATCAGAATGCTACAACGAAAACAGATGCTACAACGAGCACGGAAAAGTACTATCTACCGACGTAGCACGCGAGTGCGCATGTCTTGTTATGCTTTTCATGTGCTTGATTATAATTGTCACTAGTGAAAGTGAAGTTGTTTCCTTTTCATATTGTTTATGCTTACAAATTAACAAAGTAAGGTGGTCCTTATTTTCGAAGTTTTTTTTTTTATGCAGGATCTTTGTGCTTAAGTATGTTACGTTAACACGTGCCATATTGAGCCTGAATTTTTGAAAAATCAACAAATACTATTTTTATATATATATATATATACTCGAAAGAAAGTTCTTGACGAAATTAATATGGGTATTAAATAAAATTCTTATGTCTTGTTTGAATTGTTTTAATAAATTTATGACGAGTATGACATAAGAATATTATTTAATATATATATATATATATATATATATATATATATATATATATATATATATATATTGTTTTATTTTTGTAATGGTTTATACCCTGAATGCCGCAAGGCCTAGGGAATAAAGAATATATATATCTATATATATATATATATATATAGATAAAACAATAAAACAATAAATCCAACAATAAATACGTAATAATAACAATGTTTTTTCTCTTTTCTATCTTCTTGCTCCAATGTCCCTCTCCTTCTTCCTTTTCTCCTTCTGGTTTCCCTCTCCGATCTCCTTCCTTCTTGCTTCCAGTTCTCTCGCCCATCTTTGATTTATTTTATTTTATTTCATTCTCTTCTCTTCCAACTATTTCTTCACTTTTTTTTTCTTTTTTTTTTTATAAACTTTCCTTAAAACTGGAATAGCCTGTGATTTTTTGGTTTAAGCAGAACTAGATTTTCAATTCTAGTAACTTTTGCAGATTAATTAGATTTTTGAGCCAACTTCAAACCCCAAAAATAAATCTCATGACAACTTACAAAAATGAAAATTCTGGTTAGTTCCGCTTAAACGTTTGGACTAGCCTATACTTTTAACTTATTCTTATTATTATTATTATTTTTTTTCTTAGCTCTACACAACTTGAATAATCATTTGAGACTAATTCCGACAAAATCTGTCAAATGATACTAATTTTGCAGCTGTTTTAGTCGCAGAATTGAGGAGCGATACGCTCAGCGTAAAGGAACAACGAGAAACATGATAACTGTTAAAATCAATGTATCATTTACATTGGTTATTTATTGAGTATACTGGTCACGTCTAATGTCTTGAACATCTGTACATTAACAATCCCTCTTTTTTACCCTTTGGTAGCTATTTTTATTTCCCTCAAATAGCCTTGGATTCCGTACGCCATAAATTTTAACTACCGTATTTTCGGATCATAAGACGCAGCAGACGATAAGACGCACCTCAATTTATTTTAAAAAAAATTAGAAATAAAAATCATTACATAAAAACTTATTTACAAATTCTTAATTTTTATTTATAATTACGATAACTTATACCAACAGCATTTTTAATTTAAAAATATTTATTATAACATACTTTTTTTATTTTCTTTATATTAAATTTAAATATTTGATATAAAAATTAGTAAAACTATGGTAACAGTGCAATGTTAAATATTTAACACTGCCTCAGACCTATGTTAAAATAGCAGAGGTTTTAATTCTTTGCTAAATTTAACATTGCTTTATGGAACGCAAAACTGTACTTAACTACGAAGTTAAAATTTAACAGCGTTGCTAAAATTTAGCATTGCTTTATAAAACCGGCCATAGGTGTGATCAGTATTATCAATTTGAAACCAATGTTAATTATACTTATCCCAAATTTAAGAGGCATCGTGTTTCTTCCCTCCTTATGAGCACATGGTTTATTGTTTTAATTGTCTGGTCAAATTTTATTTTTGGTATTAATTGTTCCTTCGTTGTCTTTAGCAGTGTTTAGAAAATTTTGTATTATTTTCCATTCTGTTTTTTCTTGGAGAAAGAAATTAACAATTTGAAAATAACAATTATTATAATATGAACAACCGCATTGACAGGTTTTTGTTGTTGGTTGAAGAAATTATTGATGCAGGTATAATTTAAACATTTCTTAAAATGGTTCTGAGAGAGATAGAGACTACATAACAAGCTATCATTAAGTAATTGGATAATATCGGGAAAATTAAACAAGATTAATTATTATTTATTTATGTCTGACAAACAAAACAAAGACAAGTATTTTAAGAAATAAGTCCCGAGTAAAGTAAGTTCAATATTTAGACTGTATTGACCTAAGACAACGTAAAATAAGACTACAGTCAAATAAAGCATTTAATTTCAATATTCTTTTTCCTCAAATATTAATGCCATAGTTTTTTATTTCATGTGGGGCATTAAGTAAAAGATGCGGAAATATGGGGTTGGACGGAGCAACATAAAATGGAAAGACTACATCAAAAATATCTGAGATGGATTTTAGAAGTCAGAAGCACACCAAGATATATACTCTCGGAAGAAACAAAAAGGGACAATAGAGAATAGAGAGTGGCAAGATAGCAATGAGATATGAAGAGCGGTTAAGAAACATTCAGGAAGACACCGTTTTAAGAGAATGTTGGCGGGAAATAAGACAGAGAGTAAGTAATTTACAAAACAAATCCAGGTGGGAGATAATTAGAAGAAAATATTATGAATGAAATGGGCATTCCACTATCTTTATAGAGATGATGCGAGAAAGAGGTGAAAATGTGATCAGCGAAATAGAAAAAAAAAGATAGAGATGTACAGAGTCAAGTACAGCGTGACAGAATAAGAAACTCTACTTACTTCCCAATGGACCATCACACTGTCATTCTTGATAAGCCAAGATATTTACTGCACTCCAAAGCAGAACGAATCAGAATAATTGCCAGATATAGATGTGGTAATGAAAGCACAGAAAATAAAATATGGAAAAGAGCTGAGGAAAAAAAAAATCCAGAATATGCGAAGAAAAAGAAGAGACAATGTAGCATTTGTTCTATGAATGCGATAATGGAAAAGAGAGCAGAAGTATGACAGAACTATTAGATGAATTGGGATCAGGAGAAGAAATAATGAGATGTCTATTAAAAAGAATAAAGATTAAATGATAAAAGAATATATACAGGGTGTTTGTTTGAAACGGGGCACCCGGAAAATCTCCTTTATTTGTAAAGATACAAAAAATCTTCAGTAGAAAAGTTAAACTAGACACAAAGGCCCATCTAAAGGTTACTATAAGAATTCTGAGGCACTTCCGGTTTCACCGGAAATGATGTCAACTTTTGATCTAGCATAGGGAATCGATAATTTTATATTTTTTTCCTAAAAGTATATTAAATTAGCTTTACAATGACACCAAAAAATCATATTTTTATGTTAACCATTTCAAAATGGCGACCATTTATTTACAAAATAATAATCAACATAAGTTTTACAAAGTTGAACGTAGCAAGCTTTGAAAACAATAAAAAAAGAAACAAAATATCTCTTAATATAATAAAAATTAAATATAAAATAAAACTTCTCAATCTGTACTTCTCATACGTCAAGATTTACCTATTATATATATATATATATAAAACCGGAAAGGAAACAATGTAATTTTTTGTTAACAAAATGTAAAAACATACATAACTAAATTATTAATATTTTTTAAAATATCATGTAAGATTCGAAGCCTTAGGGCAAGAATAATAAAGTTCTATTCTATTCTAAGTAAAAGCTCTTAATTCTAACATCAACATATATAATATAATTTTCAAAAATAATATAATTTTGTTACAAATTCTCCGAAAAGTTTTACAATTAAGCTACAATATATGTATATATCTACATGTTTTCCCAGTATGCGGACTTGCTTCTTAGTATCCATTTAGCGTTCAGTGACATCTAATTTGAAAAAAAAAAACTAATGATAATAAATGAAGAGAACAGTGCAAGCCAATTTTTCATAATAATAAGCAAGTCGTTTAAAAAGTCCATTACCATACAATAATTAGCGTAACGTAGTAAAGCCCCGCGTTATCTCCATTTTAAAATAACCCTCCCCCTTAAAAGGTGCATTATTAATTTTAATAACAAAATGCAGAATTTCTTTTTAATGATTTTATGTCAAAAAGTTCTTACATAAAAGAGCTATTCACTTGGGTTATGTTAAAATCTAGGTCAGATTGTTTTACGGACTGTACAACATAAAAAATGCGACAGGTGTATTTTTACCGGACAAGATGAGTAAAAGGCACAAAGGTACAGCAGGTATCAACCATTAAAATTGGACAGAAGCGGAGTTAGTGGGCTTTCTCCGCCCGGATATCGGAGGTAGAATTGACCACTGTAAAACAACAAGAAAGATAATTGTTTTAGTTAGAATTTAGAATACAATAAGAAAAGCTGCGTTCAGAGCCCTTAAATTAGACTACAGACTACGAGGGTTACCTGTTATGTTTTTACAAACGACCACTAGATGGCAATATTGAAATGTCATTACTATATTCGTAAAATTTGAAATTTGTTATTGTGAAATCAGTGGCAGCTTATAAATTGACCCAGTAGTTTGTTTACAGTCAGTGTTTAAAAAAGGTTTTCGTTTTTTTTACGATTTTAGTAAAAGCCTAACTCAACAACAATGCATACATTCGGTTCGTTCAACTTTTGGTAATGAAGCACCATCAGAAAAACTATTTACAATTGGTTTGCAGGATTTCGTCTTGGTGGTGTTTCTGTCAGTGATGAGTCTAGTGAAGGTTGACCAAAATCGGTTGTGATTCAAAAAACATTAATGCTGTGCGCAAAATGATTGAAGAATATCGGCATTAGACTTACCGTGAGATAGAGGCAACATTTGGCATATCGCGGACTGCAATACATTCGATTTTGCATGAACATTTAGCTGTGAGAAATATCTGTTCCCGATGGATTCCGCATAATTTGACTGAAGCTCAAAAAATGGCTCGTGTTGACTGGTGTAAGGTAAAAAAATTCAACCTAGGCACTGCAAAATCCGTATACAACATCGTTACAGGTGACGAAAATTGGATTTATTCATATGAACCGGAAACTAAGCAACAATCCACTGTTTGGGTCTTCCAAGATAAACCGACACCCGCAAAATTGTTCGTTCACGAAGCACGTCCAAGAAATAGATCGCTTGTTTCTTCGGTTGTACTGGACATGTCGTAGCCATTACTTTAAACGATTTGAGAACAGTTAATGCTGAATGGTATACAACAATTTGTTTGCCAGACGTCATCGACAAAATCAGGAAAAACAACCAAAAACGCCGCATCATTCTTCATCATGACTATTTTTCTGGGATTCGTCAAGGATAAAATTTGTAGAAAAAAGGCAAAGTTGGTTGATAACTTACAAATATAAGGAATTATTTTGTTCATCAAAGTATGCACCCATATTGTCTATACACTTTTGCCATTTAAGCGGCAGGTTGCTTAGGACGGTGATATAAAATCCTGGTGGAAGAGAGTCAATGAATTCCTGGAAGGCCAGTTTTACACCATTGTCGGTATTAAACTGTTTTCCTATTAGAAAGTTGTCCAAATTGCGGAAGAAGTGGTAGTTAGAATGGGCTAGGTCTGGTGAGTATGGAGGATGATGAAGAAGTTCCAACTCCAATTCCTGTAGTATTGCCACAGTTATTTGTGCAGTGTGTGGTCTAGCGTTAAAATACAGTAAGATAGGAAGCGATCTGTTGACTAATCAAGGCTGTTTTTCTTTAAGTTTTTGCCATCATTTCGTCCAGTTGGTTGCAGTATATTTCTGCTGTGATCGATGAACCAGTTTTTTTTTTTTTATTTTTAAGTTACCTGTACGAAATTTGGCGAACTAATTTGATATTGTCTGCTGCGTAGTAACAATAGAGCCAAATACACTATTAATGTTTTGCGAGGTCTGCGATGCCGTAGTTCCATGTAAGAACTCATACTTCATAATAGTACGAATTTCCGACCGTTCCATTTTCAACAAAATTAATTTTTTAAAAAAGTTTTTGATATTTTTGGAGCATACAATGATTTCTTTAAACAGGCAAGATGTGTAACTTTCCAAAAAACAAAAAACCTAACGGTAAAATATTTAGCCAATGTTAAATAATAAGCTGTTGGCAATATTATTTTCTATAAATTTCATCCTTGACGACCTGATAGTTTTATTACAATTTGACAATTTTTCTGACGACGATAAACATGAATAATTTATATTGTTTTGTCGACTGTTTATAAAATGTGTTGACCTTGCTGTGTTGAAAATGTATTCCTAGTTGTTTTCATTTAAAAGTTATCTAGTAATAACTTTCGTTAAGTTGATTATAATAAATTGTTAAAGCGCGTTTGCACTTTTGTAGCGTTTCAATACGCGATCCCGTAACTCTGGTGTTGGCGTTAGCATACGTATAGCAGCCACCAATGCATATATACATACAAACTCTGGTATTTGAAACAAATTCCATTAGTGGTCGACATCCATTAGTACAATAAAACTGCGGTGTGTCAATTAGACCAATCAACGTACGCCAAATCCCAGACTCAAATGCCCTTTCCACAAATTGTTAATAAATCTTTTATTTAAAACAAACACAACAACAGAATATTACCTACGTTCAAGCTTATTTTGGTTAATTAATTTTAAACTGAATTTACAAATGTTTAAATAAACATATACGTACTTCCAACGAATTAAATTTACTCGGAATCAATTTAAATGTCTTCATATTCAGAGACGTACGAGAGTTACCTTTTATGTTTTTACAGACGACCACTAGATGGCAAAATTGAAATGTGTCATTTGTTCGTAAAACTTGACATTTGTTATTGTGAAATCAGTAGCAGCTTATAAATTGCCCGAGTAGTTTGTTAACGGAAGTAGAAGAATGTATGGAGAAGCTAATATCGTAGCAGTCATATAATCTCAACGTCTCCGCTGGCTGGGACATGTGGAGAGAATGCCAGAAACTAGATTACCAAAGTCCGTGATGCAGAGAACAATTGGTGGTAAGAAAAAGAAAGGAAGACCGAGAACGAGATTGTGGAAGGAGGTGGAGAAAGATCTAGTACAACTGAAGATCACTAAAACGAAAGAACTTTAAATAAGAACGAGTGGAGAAGAACAATCAATCAAGCCATGGGCCTAGTGTTTCTGATTTCTCGACATTAGACTTATTTTGTCGAGAATTCTCGAAAATTTTGAGAAAAATAATTATAAGAATATATATGTATCTTTTTTTAATGTTGAACAGAAACGTTGTAGAGGATAAAAACATGTTAAAATTATAATCACCTTTAAAGTATTAAAGTAAAGGCGTCGAGCAAATTTTACATTTCTCAAGAAATGAAAAATGAGAATTAAAACTTTTTCTCGAGAAATTCTCGAGAACAATCACTACATGGGCCTACTAGGCTCGCAGTGCTAATTTATTATCATTAGTTTGTTGACAGTCAGAGTTAAAAAAATTTGTTTGTGAAAAAATGGATATTTCTCGTGAAGGTTTTCGTTGGATGATATTTTACGATTTTAGTAAAGGCCTAACTCAACAACAATGCATAGATTCGCTTCGTTCAACTTTTGGTAATGATGCACCATAAGAAAAGACTTTGGTTTGCAGAATTTCGTAGTGGTCGTGCGTCCGTCAGTGACGAATCACGTGAAGGTCGACCAAAAGCGCTTGTGATTCAAAAAAACATCGATGCTGTGTGCGAAGAGCGATGTTGTGTGCGATGCTGTGCGTGAAGATCAGCATGTGACTTACCGTGAGATAGAGGCATCCTTTGGCATATCGCAGACTGCAATAAATTCGATTTTGCATGAAAATTTAGAAGTGAAAAAGATCTGTTCCCCTTGGATTCCAAATAAAAGGCTCAAATCAAAGCATGTTGATTGGTGTTCGTTTGAAAGCCTTCGAAAACCATGTTTTTGAGATACCAACTTCAGAGTGGAGAAAATGTTTCAATAATTGGTTTGAACACATGCAAGAGAGAATAAATCTTAAAGGCGAATATTTTGTCGATCAAAAGCGGCTGCAATTTAAAAAAAAACATCGATGCTGTGCGCAAAATGATTGCTGAAGATCAGCATGTGACTTACCGTGAGATAGAGGCATCTTTGGCATATTGAAGACTGCAATAAATTCGATTTTGAATGAACATTTAGAAGTGAAAAAGATCAGTTCCCCTTGGATTCCAAATAAAAGGCTCAAATAAAGGCTCGTGTTGATTGGTGTTCGTTTGAAAGCCTTCGAAAACCATGTTTTTGAGATACCAACTTCAGAGTGGAGAAAATGTTTAAAGAATTGGTTTGATCGCATGCAAGAGAGAATAAATCTTAAAGGCGAATATTTTCAAAAACAATGTAACAGTTTTTTTTTTAAATTTAATTTAGGGAGCCTCAACAACTAGGGTTATTGGCACCCGGTACATTAAATTATTACAATATTAATTTATATAAATTTATTTAACATTATTTTTTGTTGTATAGGTGGCAATCTTTATTATTTTTTCTTCAACTTGATGTTCATTCTTCAGAGCTTTCTTTAGCGTTGAAGATATATTATATTTCATCCTTTGTATATGACACGTTTCATATTCTATAAGTAAATAGTTAACAGGGATTTTTTTTATCACAGATTTTGCATTCTGGTGGGCCTTGGTGATCAAAAATGTGTTTGTGCGTGTACAACGTGTGTCCAATACGCATCCTGGTTAAAACTATTTGTTCTTTACGTTTTTTTTGCATTTCCACTGTTTAGTATCATCTTTTATCAATCTGAGGTGGTACTGTACCACTTGCAGAGCATTTTCCCCATTCTGTACGTGTTTTCATTTTAATATGATTCTCATAATCATTGACTGGGATCTGTCAAACAAAATTTTTCTTTCTTAGTTTTTGTAAAAATTTAAAAGGTAGCCTGTAGCCCTCGTATTTCAAGTATGCTTCTTTCCATTCTTCTTTGGCAAGTTGCAATTTTTCCTACCTGTTTTCTTGTTGGGCTCCATGTTTGACAGCCATATGTTAAGGTGAGCGGGACGCAGGAATCAAACCCTTACTTTTTTAAATTATTTTAAAAATTTCCCTTAAAAATTTCCTTTACGGACCAATATTTATTTCTTACATTTATAAAAAAGTAAAAATTTACTATTCTCAACCAGACTTTAGTTTTAATAATAAAATTCTTCGATATATTGTTTGCTGGTTGTTTGCCAAGTACTTTTTTTTTAATTGCCTGTTGCATTTTTATTGTTGAACTCAATTGCTATTTGCATGCTGTATGATTGACAGCATTATTATGCACAACCCATTTTTAAATGCAAAATAATTTTCCATGGCCCCGGGCCACGTAATTATTGTTGTATCAAATATGTTGCTGACAATTAATGACGTTTCATACACAGTCGAAAAAAATCATTTAATGAGCTATGTTAATTTTATATAACGATAAAACAATGGTATGCTATGTAGGACTAAAAATTTACTGCTTAACTATATTTTAGAAGTAACAAAAGAAAACGACGGTAGGTAACCAGTGATGGGATTCAATTTGCTCAACAACCGGTTCGCAGGGGTATTTGTTTAAAAACACAAAATTAAAAATAATATATTTATTTAAATTAAACATTAAGATATGTAATTATTTTAAATATTGCCAAATAGCCCTCTGGTTTTCAGTTACTTCTACTTCCGTTTTTGTTTTTACACGAGGATTGGAAACAGTGTTTTGTCAAGGACTCAGGTTTTTTGGTGGTTTGAGGCATTTTCAGAAGGAATAGAGTTGATTGAAGATGAATCACGTAGCGGAAGGCCTTCATCTTCAAGAACCTATGAAAATGTCGATAGAATCCGGGATCTTGTGCATTCAGATCGTCGGTTGACAGTCAGATCGGGGAAGTGTTGAATTTGACACACTCTAATAATCATCAAATTGCGGCAATGTTTCTTATCACACAGCAGTTTAAATAAACGAGTTTTTGGCCAGTAAAAACATTCCTGTGGCTCCTCAACTTCTTTATTCGCCTAACTTGAGTCCTTCTGACTTTTTACTCTTCCCCAGACTGAAAAATCACCTAGAGGGACATCATTTTGGGACACTCAAAAAGAATTCAAACGTTCATAACTAACCTGCTAAAAGCTATTCCAGTATCCGAGTTCCAGCACTGCTATGAGGATTGGAAGAACCGTCTCCAGCGCTGTGTGGCTTCCCAAGGAAGTTATTTTGAGGGAGACAATATTGAATTTTAATTCTATTTGAATAAAAAATAAATAAATAAAATCAGTCCAGTTACTTAATTTACACACCTCGTACATAAAATTAATAAGCACCTTAAATTTTGAATAACATGCTTTAGTTCATATATAGAATCGAATGTTTTTACATTTTTAAATGTGAAAAACTGGTCATTTTCTTAAAAGCAAATATGTAAGTACAGTAACTTCCTTTCCCAGCTGCTGAATTGTTAATTGAGTGTCTGAATTGAAAAAAAACATACCAATATTACAAAAACCTACAAGATTGATTCAGAGTCATAATTATTTCCTGGATACTTTTTAACATAAAAATTAATAACGTTTTTACCATTTAACTTAAATTTTACACAAAAAGTAGTTTATAAACAGGTTTAGTATTGCTTCCATTTGTATCGTTTTCGTGGAATGAAGTTAACGGAAATTATATTACAAAAGCGGACAAAATATAGCTGATACAAGGTTCAGTTGAAAAATTCGCCACCTGACAATGAAAGACTATTTAATTAAATTATTTTTTAAATTAAGTAACCGAACTGATTTTTTAATTATTTTTTTTCCGAATAGAATTACAATTCAATATTGTCTCCCTCAAATTAACTTCCCTGGAAAGCCACACAGCACTGGAAACGGTTATTTCAATCCTCATAGCAGTGCTGGAACTCGGATACTGGAATAGCTTTCAGCTGATCGCTTACGGACGTTTGAATGTTTTCGAGTGTCCCAAAATACGTCCTTTGAGGTGATTTTTTAATCTTGGGAAGACGAAAAAGTCAAAAGGACAAAAGTCAGGCGAATAAGGAGACTGAGGAGCCACAGGAATATTTTTACTGACCAAAAACTCGTTTATTGAAATTGCGTGTGACAATGTGTGTGGTAGTGTGAATCAAATTCAATTCTTCCCCGATCATTCTGTCAACCAACGATTTGAACGCCCAATATCCTGGATTCTATTGACATTTTCATCTTTTCTTGAAGATGAAGGCCTTTCGCTGCGTGATTCATCTTCAATCAACTTTCTTCCTTCTAAAAATGCCTTAAACCACCAAAAAACCTGGGTCCTTGACAAAACACTGTCTCCGTAGGCTTACTGAAGTTTTGCAAAAGTTTCCGTTGCACTGTGCCCAAGTCTAATACAAAACCTGATAGCACACCGTTGCTCGAAATGCTCATTTCTAGAACGCACTAGAAAAAACTCACAAAAAAAAATAGTTGGATGATTTTTTACGATTTTAATAAAAGCCTAACTCAACAACAATACGTAGATTCTATTCGTTCAACTTTTGGTAATGAAGCATCATCAGAAAAGACTGTTTACAATGGGTTTACAGAATTTCGCTGTGGTCGTGCGTCCGTCAGTGATAAATCTCGTAAAGGTCGACCAAAATCGGTTGTGATTCAAAAAAAATATCGCTGATGAAGCGGAGAAATCATCTCTGCAACTTCCCTAGAGATTACCATCGCAGCAGTTGACCTCAAAATAATAATAATATAAAAAAAAATTCTTTATTAGTTCTTGTAAAATTGAAAAGCCCTCTTATCCTAGGTTAGCGCGTTCTTAGATTTAAATTTTATTAGATAATGGAAGTACTAAAATATTTTTTCTAAGAAAATATGGATGCTTCGATTTAGGAACCAGTACGATATTAGCAACCTTCCCCTATCCATCTCTTACGAGTTCTCCTCTTGGTAAAGAAGTTAATTTTTTAATATTCAGTTCTTTTTCATCCTAATCACGTACCTTATACAAATATTATCCTTTGTTTTACTAAGTAAAAAGAAAAACAACTTTTTGGGTTTTTGAAATATGTAACTTGTTTAGTTAATGTTATTTACCAAATAAATTTATGATGAGTTTAAAAGACTGAATTAATTATACAAACACCTACTAATGTAAATTAAAATTAAATAGGTCAGATTGTCCTATATTTATGAACTGTGTGCATTTATTATTGACGCAAAAGTTTTGTTCGCAGGACGATAACAGAAATTAATCGTATGCAATTTCAGAATTAATTCCTGTAATTAAACACCAAATTATAATGAAAAATAATACGATTCTAGTATAGAACTTGCAAAAAAGGCAGTTTTAATAAAATATATTTAAAGTTTTAAACGTTTTATGTGAACAGAGCTAATTCATTAGTTTTGCATTCGATATTAACGACAAATTAAATTAATTATATCTTTTAAACACTTGAAACGTTTTTATTGGATCAGTTAATTGTGTTTTATTGAGTGTATTTTATAGGCAAAGGATGGTGTCATCGTTAAAAAAATTATAGTTTTTTACTTAGGGAATAACTTTGCAAAGGTTACAAAAAATAAAACTCTGTCAAAAGAGCTTGTTTCCAAACTTATTTACTAGAGGCGCTGGTTTAAAAATCTAAGATAATTCAGAGTAATACATACATGTTAACCGATATAGTTCGCTGTCAATTTTTACTTGCCCGACCTTAATATATAAGGGGCAAGTATTGTAATCGCGAAAATTTTCGATGTCGAGATTTTGACTAATGACTACGTCTCATGGTCCAAGGAATCCAAAAAACCTATTTTCGAAGGGCCGTCCGTATGTGTGTGTGTCTGTTTGTGTGTAAACACGATAACTCAAGAACGGTTTAACATAGAGAGTTCGTTCTGGTACTAAAAAATTTCCCTATTCATTGGGAAGAAGTCTATAGTTTTTTATGAAAATCCGAAACCGGAAACGGATGTTATTAAACTTTAAAATTTTAAAAAATTCGTAACAAGTAAACCAAGGACAAAAATTTGTATAGAACATTGGTGTATTTTAGAAGATTCACCTAAAAAAAAATTAAATTAAAATTTTTTTTTAATTTAAGTTTATTTTTTTATTATTATTTTTTTATGGGAGGGCAAGTCTAGCGGAGGTCTTTCTTCGCCACTGGTTTATCATATTATTTTGATATTTACTTATAGATCTTTATCTTTTTATATTATCATATTTATTTGGGGATAACAAAATAAGACTAATTTTAGTTTCTATTAGAATCTAGCTCCGTGAAAATGTATAATTTGTACGAGATATGGTAGTCACAACAAGTCAACATTAATATCATACCACGTCGCTCAATAAGTCTCCAGTCTAACAAAGAAAAACAATTTTTTTTTTAGAAATTCGACTTTATTCGTCATCGTACTATCCTTCAAGACTGATACATTCATTCCAACGCTCCTCTAACTTTTCGATGCCTTCATTGTAAAACGATTTGTCTTTGCCCTCAAAATAGGCCTCGGTTTAGGCAATCACTTCTTCATTTGAGTCAAATTTCTTTCCCTGGAGCATCTTTTTGAGGTCTGCAAAAAGCCGGTAGTCGCTGGGGGCCAAATCTGGAGAGTACGGTGGGTGAGGAAGCAATTCGAAGCGTAATTCATTCAATTTAACCATCGTTTTCATCGACTTGTGACACGGGGCGTTGTATTGGCGAAAGAGCACTGATTTCTTTTGCACATGCCATTTTTTTTTATTACTACACTCAATCGATCAAATAATGCCATGTAGTATTCGCTATTGATAGTTTTACCTTTCTCAAGATAGTCGATAAACAAAATACCATGCGCGTCTCAAAATACGGATGCCATAACCTTGCCAGCTGACTTTTGAGTTTTTGGTCACTTTGGACGACTTTTACGGACTGCTGTCCACTCAGCTGACGATAGTTTTGATTCAGGTGTGTAGTAGTGAATCCATGTTTTATCCATTGTCACATACCGACGCAAGAAATCCTTTTAATCTCGCTTGAACAGCTCCTAACAGCGCTATGAATCGTCTAAGCGTTGTTGTTTTTGGTCCGGTGTAAGCGAACGCGGCACCCACTTCGAAAGCAATTTACGCATGCCCAAATTTTCGTGTAAAATTGTAAACACACTACCTTCTGATTTCTTTAAGGTGTCAGCTATCTCACGCAACTTCACTTTACGGTCTTTCAATACTATTTTGTGGACTTTTTTATGTTTTCCGGAACAACTGATTTTGAGCGATCTGGTTCAGCATCATCGGTGTTTGTCCGACCGCGTTTAAATTCAGCATACCAATCAGTAATAGTTGATTTGCAGAGTCCTCGTGCAGTCTCGATAACGCTTATCAAGCCACTATTTGGCTTCAACAGTATTTTTTCCCTACAAGACTAATTATTATCAAAAAATATCAATTGAATTTGAAAAGTAATTAAAAATTATTAATTGTAGTGTAATAATCAAACTCTTCTTCTTATTATATCCATTAAGTTGAGTTTTAAAAAATTAAAGAGCTCCTTCCTGGTATAATGAATGTTATAAGTGATTTTAGTTTCGCCATCAGTAAGACTAATGAACCTGAAGTTAGTATTAAATTCGCTCATAAGAGTCTCAAGGAAGGTATGAGGCTAGTAATAAATTGCTTTTATATTAAATTCTTGTTATAAATAAGTGGAGAAACTTAGTCGGAGAATAGCTTGAATTAATGTTTTTATTACAGGCTGTCCCTGTGCCTTCATACCAAATAACTTATTTCTTATTACCCAACCTACAGGTTCTTAACCTTTTCATGTTTAATTTTCAAATAATTTTCATGGCTGTCTTTTCATAATACTTCTTCTTCTGCATCATAACCACCTTAGTGATGCATTGTGATATATATGAGTGTTTTTTTTTTGTACATTCTCTCTTTGGTAAAGATTTTCCACTTTTCCTTGTCCTGTACCACACGAAGGGCCGACTTAAAAGACTCATGTAGTACAATTTTTATGAATGTCGAGCCATTGTTGTGATGGACGTCTTCGCATTTGTTTGTTGTTTGATTTACCTTGGATAATACGTAGGACATTCAATAATTAAAGAGACAAATTGTGTATTTTTACAAAATGAGACTTTTACTACTTCTCAACATAATCTCCACGAATATTAATACACTTGTCCCAACGATGAACTAGTTTTTTTATACCTGATCCAAAGAAATCTTTGTCATGTTGTTTGAGTCAGTTTCCCACATTTTTTTTTGACTTCTTCGTTGTTGCTGAACTTTTTTCCACGTAATTTCACCTTGAGCCAAATCTGGACTGTAGGGAGGATGAGGTAGTATCTCCCAACCCATTTTTTCAATGGTTTCTTGGGTAAGCTTGGCGGTAAGAGGGCGAGAATTGCCGTGGAGCAATATCACGCCTTTTCTTTGGGATCCACGACGTTTTTCTGTCATTGTTAGCTTTACTTTGTTCATCAGCATCTCTGAATAGTAGGTGTAATATTTGGTATGTTGTAATGATTTAGGAACACATAAAATGAGTGACTTTATTAACATCCTTATGAACAATAACAATGATAATAATAATATGAGTCCCTAGCAATATGTACATAGATACCTAACTATAAAAATATATTTCATAGGTAATTATTTTATAGTAGGCACTGTTTATTGTACGCTGATCTTCCAAATAATTACAAAAGATGACACCTCGGGCATCCCAAAAGACGGTCAACATGACTTTTCCCGCTAATGCTTGCGTTCTGAATTTCTTTCGGACAGGTGAGCTGGTGTGCTTCCATTTCATGCTTTGTTTTTTGGATTCTGTTTCAAAATGGTGAACCCAAGTTTCATACGTTAAAATCTTGTTTAAAAAAGAGTCACCTTCCCTTTCATAGCGTTCTTTCAAGTCTGTACACACATTGAGTCTTGTTTCCTTGTATTTGTTGCGTTAACTGTTTCGGGAGCCACCTTGCACTTGTTTTGCTGTATTTGAGCTTGTCAATGATAACGTGATGAACTGTGCCAACACTTACTGAAACTTTTTTTGCTACATCTTCAGGAGTAATATGTCGGTCTTCACGAATAATGTCGTAAATGCGGGTTTCAAGTGGAGGAGTTGACACTTTAACTGGCCGGCCAGGACGTTGCTCGTCAGTCACTGAGGTTTGACCATTTTTGAACTGTTCTACCCACTTATAAAAATGTCCGCGATTCATGCAACTTTCACCATACTGTAATATCATTCGAGAAAAGATTTTAGCCGGTTTTTCACCTTCAGAAAGTAAAAACCGGATCACTGAATGTTGTTCAACTAATGTGGAAACTTTAAGCAGACATGCCATCGTTAAATGCAATCTTGAGGTATAAACAAAACAATTTTTATCCGTCAGGTGTTCTCAGCTCATCCCAGTGATGCCACATAAAGTCATGAAAGTACCAAACTCCTCATACAAACCGTTTTTTTTTTTTTCTACATCAATTTGTCTCTTTAATTATTGTCCCTCGTATTTTCTTCAATATTTTCCGTTCACATAAGGGAATCAATTATTTTATAATTTCAAGAATCAAAAATTATATTTATTACAGAAATATAAACTTTATTTCTGATAAATTTCCAATTCATAGCAATTGCGAGAAGAAACAGATCTAGTTATTTCCAATCATATAAATTGGATGGTTCTATTGACAGACATAAATATAGTGATGCGATGTAGAAATTGGAACTAGAAATACATGGAAATCAGATAGATAAAACACATTTCCCAGAAAAGATGAACAAGTTGCCTTTTTGATTTGATCAAATTTGTAACAAATTGGTGGGAAATTATTGATTTAAATTACCAGGAAAATAAAAATCGTTGAAAATAGTGATACACGATGTGTAACCAAAAAGTTCTTGCAATTTTTCTTGAAAAATTAAAAAGGGTCATGCCTGTGAGATCAAACATCAAAAACAACTGGGTGTTGCTTCACGACAATGTGCCTTGTCACACAGCAATTTCAATAAACGAATTTTTGGCCAGTAAAAACATTCCTGTGGCTCCTCAGCCTCCCTATTCGCCAACGTTATCATGGACTTCACTACAACTTGAAAAGTTACGAGAACTTTCGATATTGCGAATTGTTTCAGAATCATTACCTGTAGAATTCAGCACTAGCTTATTATATAGATCAGTGGATCTCAATCACTGTACCTCAAAACGCAAGTATTTATAATAACTTTATAATGGTCATACGAGGAGTGTAAATTAAGTAACTGGACTCACAACATAGCGTTTGATTTGGCAACATTTGAGACCCGGGACTTGGAGGGGTTGCAGGTGAACATGTGATACGCTTTCAGTACGAGTTTGACCTCGATAGAGTAATTTTGTTGTCCGTAGCGATTTTTTTCGTGAAATAGTTTTTTCTAGTGCGTTCTAAAAATGTGTGACATTCATTTCGAGCAACGGTGTGCTATCAGGTTTTGCTTCAGGCTTGGGCACAGCAATGGAAACTTTTCCAAAACTTCAGCAGGCCTACAGAGACAGTATTTTGTCAAGGGCCCAGATTTTTTGATGGTTTAAGGCATTTTCAAAAGGAAGAGAGTTGATTAAAGATGAATCACGCAACGGTAGGTCTTCATCTGCAAGAACTGATGAAAATGTCGATAGAATCCGGGATCTTACGCGCTCAGATCGTCGGTTGACAGTCAGAATGATCGGGGAAGAGTTGAATTTGACTCAGACTACCGTTCAGATTTTGACCAATGAATTGGGGATGAGACAATGCGCTTTGTCACACAGAAATTTCAATAAACGAGTTTTTGGCCAGTGAAAACATTCCTGTGTCTCCTCAGCCTCCCTATTCGCCTGACTTGAGTCCTTGTGACTTTTTTCTCTTCCCAAGATTGAAAAATCCTCTCAGGGCACGTCATTTTGGGACATTTGAAAACATTCAAACGTCCGTAATCGAACACTTGAAAGCTATTCCAGTATCCGAGTTCCAGCACTGCTATGAGGGTTGGAAAAACCATCTCCAGCGCTGTGTGGCTTCCCAAGGAAGTTATTTTGAGGGAGACCATATTGAATTGTAATTTTAGTCGAATAAAAAATAAAAAATAATAATAAATCAGTCCTGTTATTTAATTTACACACCTCGTATAGTTAGTTTTATGTAAGAAACTTGTGAAAACCTGCTGTTGTACCTCCCCTTAAGCATACTTGATGCTCTAATAACATGGCCTATCAACCTAAGATGATTCTGGAATAGAGTGACCAGAATGCTGAACCCTTTTGTAGAACATCTGCTTTAGCATCTGCCATTTAATTTCAAGAATGTATTATTTTTTATTATCATTATTCATTATGAAATAAATATTCTAAAACTATGTAACTAATATGAAAAGAAAAAGGGTTTTAATTTTTTCAATTATAAATTTACGTGGGAATATTCTTTTTACGAACGAGTTCTTTAAAACTTGTTTATGTAGTTCATTTTTAAACAATTTAATTACAACTCTTGCTAGAATACATGTTACACGAACGTATAAATGTTTAGTAAATTTACATGAAAATTTTAAAGCGAACATACTTTTTACCACATTACAAAACAATGACATGTCGAGAATAGATTACAAGAATAATAGGACACGGTAACGCGAAACCGTATATTAATAAATACCTTTTAATTATTTTCACTGTGTTATTCATTACTGTTGTTACAAATGTATAATAATATCACAGACAGAGTTTTTGTTACTTTTTATGAGTTTTATACATTTTATAAACAACGAGAGAATATTAACACTGATGGTCGCAGATGAGTTTATCCACTGTAACACAAATCTTTCATTTTCTTTTGCAAAATACAAGGTCTTTCCAATCATCTTTTATATCAGTAGATCTTAGAGCAACCCCCGTCTTAATCAAGGAGTTTTAAACCCCCCTAATACACTATGATACAGGCAGCGATGCAAGCATCGAGTCACTCGTGAGGCGATGCAAGCGTTATTGTGTGTACGGCGGCATCTGTGATGCCGAATCACCGAAATCGTGAGTCGATGCACGCATCGGCATCACGGCAGTATTGGAGAGCCTGGATGCCGCCTCACTGATACCAACTCCATGTTTTGTATAGTCTTGCATCAATGTTTGTTTACAATTCTTGGGTGAATTTTATTTAATACCAGGGTTACCTTGTAAATTTTTACAAAAACTAAGAAAGAATAATTTTTTTTTGGAACAAACTGTTTTATTGCTTTTCAAAATATTCTCCTTTAAGATTTATACACTTTGCGCATGTGTACAAACTAATTATTTAAATATTTTTTCCACTCTAAAGTTGGTACAGTCTGTTCCAAACTGTAGCGGAACTAAATGGGGATTTAGTTCTTTTAGGTTGTCACGAGAAGGGACCTTGCTTGGGTTATTTCATTTTTCACGTTGGAATGTCAAAATTTAAAATTCCAACAATGAAACCATGGAAACGAATGACATATGTCAAAATTAAATATTTTTTTTAGATATTTTAACGACAAAAAAATAAATAAATGGGAAATTTGTATTAAGAATGACACAAAAAATCAAAATATAAAGAAAATGACATTTTAAAATGATATTAACCTTAACCAAAAAATGTTTATTGTAAGTATGATTTACAAAGCTTAAACAAAACGGCCGAAAGGCACAATTTAAACGATGAAAGTAACTAGATTGCAAAATCTAGTTTCGCTTAACCGTTTGGAACAGACTGTATCTCAAAAACATGGTTTACGATGGCTTCTACAGCTTTTTGATGAAAATCACTGTCCACGCATTTTTTGTTTAACATTGGGGAACAAAAAAAACTCCTTCAAATAATCAATTGTTTGGCGTGATGTGTGGGAGCTTGCATTGTCATGAAGAATGATGAGACGTTTTTGGTTGTTTTTGCTGATTTTGTCGATGACTTCTGGCAAAAAAATTAATGTATCCTATTCAGCATTAACTGTTCCCCGATCTTCTAAAGGAATGGTTGCGATGTCCAGTACAATCAAAGAAAAAAGCGATCATTTTCTTGGAAGTTCGTGAACGAACAACTTTTGTGGATTTCGATTCATCTTGGAAGATCCAATGGATTATTGCTTAGTTTCCGGTTCATATGAATTAATCTAAGTTTCACCTGTAATGATGTATACGGATTTTGCAGTACCTAGGTCGAATTTTTTTAGCATTCCCTTACACCAATCAACACGAGTTTTTTTTTAGCTTCGGTCAAAATATGTGGAATCCATTCTGAGAATTCACCCGGGGAATCCTTTTGGGTTCTCTCACTGTTATGGGAAACGGTTCTTATACGGTGATTGTTCCAATGAACTTTATTGGTATTGTATATTTTATGTAATTTTAGCAGTACCATTGATTTTGGGGGATTGGTACGTCGAATTGTATGATTGTTCCAGTTTTCAATGTCTATTTGGGTCCATTCACTGTTTGATATAGGATTTTATGATTTTCAAGCTAATTATTGCATTATGTTGTACAGGGGGCACTGCAATCCTTGCGATTTGTACGTACCAGGTTGTCAGGGGGGGGGGGGGTAGTGTGACAGTTTGTCATATTGATGCAATGGTTTATTTGCGAATCATTCTTAAATGTTTTGTAATATTGTAATTTTTTATATAACGTAAATTTATAAGGTAATTTGTCAAAATTTAACTCATAGTCACTTCTATTATTGTTATATAAAATTTTTCCTGTTTTCATATCCTTCTGGATTTTCAAGTATAATATATTTTGTCAATGTCAGTTCCGCAACTTCACCATTTCTGGTGATGGACGATGTACAGGTACGGTCAAAATAATAAATACACCTAATACACTAACTTTATTAGTTGCAGTTGGAACACTAAATATATTCATATTTTTATTCTAACTGGCATAACCAATAAAGCACTTTATGATCTATTAAAACCATAATATTTATCAAGAAATATTATGTGGTGATAGAAATATTTTGATATTTGTGAAAACACTACCTGAAATGGTTGGTCAAAATAATAAATACAATCGAGAAAATTTAGTCAAATATAAAATTTATATTTCATTTTACTGTTACTAATTACACAATACTAATTTTTATAATCTTAGTAATCAATAGCATGACTTTTATTTGCCAAAACGGCTCGACATCGTTTGGGTATCGACTCGATGAGCCGTTGACAGCTCTCTACAGGAATGCTGTACCAAACTTCTTGAACAGCAGTCCATAATTCATTTTTGGTTTTTCCTGCTCAACCCTATCCTTTACTAGATTCCAAATATTTTCTATTGGATTCAAATCCGGTAATTGAGTAGGCCAAGGTAAAACTTGAACATTGTTTTGCTGGAACCATGTTTTTGTTGCACGAGCCGTGTGTTTAGAGTCGTTATCTTGCTGGTAAATCCATATTAGTGGCATATTCCAAAATTAGGATGTAAATTTTTTTCGTCATTAGCTCATCTATGCGAAATAATGGACCTATACCATGCCATGAAAAACAACCGCAAACTGAAATCTTACCTTCTCCATGTTTAACGGTTTTTTTCGTGTACTTAGGGTTAAACGCCTGGTTTGGAGGATGCCTAATAATTTTTCCTCATCATTTCCAAACAACATAAATTTACTTTCGACACTAAATAAAATATTTCTCCATTTTTTAATACCTTCTGCACCATACCAGTAAATGTGTTCTTGAGCAAATTCCTTACGGGCATGTAAGTGTTTTGGTTTTAATAATAGTACTTTTCTAGGCGAACATGATCTTAAGTTATGCTTTACCAACCTCCTTCTAATAATTCGTGCAGAAATATTCGGTTGTAGTTCGGTTAGTAAATTAGTTGATGAAATGAAAGGATTTTTTTCACTTCCTTCATCAAGCGTCTGTCTTCGTTCTTCGAAGTTTTGTGTGGTCTACCCCGGGTTTCTTCTTTAAATGAGTGACTGATGGCATTTTGTACCATTCCCAAAGAGCAACCCATAATATTAGCAAATCTTGTAAAAGAATTGCCATCATTTTTTAATTTTTTAATTAAGTTCCATTCACTACCACAATGCTTATTCTTACCCATCTTTGCAATAGTTTGAACAAAACTAAATAATTTTTTTTGTAAAACATATACTTTTAAATACATTTGAACTTGTTTGAACCTGTCTTAACTCCGTTATCAAATCATTTTTAAGAGTTTTAAGAAATGTATTTATTATTTTGACCAACCATGTCAGGCAGTATTTTCACAAAAATCAAAATATTTCTATGACCAAATAATATTTCTTGATAAATATTATGGATTTAATAGATAATAAAGTGCTTTATTGGTTATGTCAATTAAAATAAAAATTTAATTAGTGTTCGAACTTCAAATAATAAGCTTACTATATTAGGTGTATTTATTATTTTGACCGTACTGTACATGATGTTAGAGTGACGTTTGAATTAGTATAGCACCTGAGGAAGCCAACAAATAGTTGGCGAAACGTTGTGTTATTTAAATAAACGTTCTGTCCAAAAAACCTGAGTGAAATTTTTTCCTACTTCTACTATTTTGCCAATGTGAGTGAGAGAGAAACATATCAGCACGTTAATTATTATTTGACATATGACCTTAACTGGACTTCTCTGGATAATCGAACTTTATATATTCTCATTGCTGTGTCTAATACCCTTTTCACACTAGAACTTTAAGATCGGATGTTAAAGTGAATGTATCTTTAAACGCTAATGTGAAACCGTATGGCCTCGTCTAAATACAAGCGATGTTTAAAACAGAGATCTGCGTCTTAAACATCGTCCGCATTGCCAACTTAATTTCTATTATAAAAAAAAATACTCCTTGAATTTGTGCTGTCAACATTTTACATTATCATAAACAAGAATACTGTATTATATCGACGTTATAAGAAGTTTATACTTATTGTTATAATAAAATTAGTTATTTTAATAATGTGTTTAATAAAATACAGAGCTACAATAATTGAGATAAAATGTATCGACTTACATGTTAATACAGGAGTAATATATTCTTTATTGTAGTGTCTTTATAGTAGAATGAAATGAAATATCTATATTTGTTTATAATAATTCAAAATGTGCGTCTGCGCAGACAGTTCAAAACTGGTAATTTCATGACGGTAACTTAAGGCTGCGTATAACCCCCAGAGGTTACTAGTTTCTTATACAAAACTAACAATCTGTAATAAAATTAGTATCAATCTATACATCAAATTTTGCACCAAATTTTTATCTATCTAATATGATATTTTTAATTGTAGAAACATTTATTGTAAAAATATTATCGCTCAATAACTTAAAAATAGACACCAGCGATATTGTTCTGTATTTTTTTAAATCTAGTTGTGGGTTTCGAATAACATTTATATTTATATAGTTTTGTGTAGAAATGTTCAAATAATACGTCAACATTTTTTTCGACTTGATTACTTATAGTTTAGAGCCTTCGTCGAAAAATATTATACTTCATGATAATAGAATGCCACTTGGTACACGTATTCTTCACGAAAATTAAATCATTTTTACCCGTAACACCTATTTTGAAAACCGCGACAGATTCAAGATGGAGGCAAAAATAGATTACCAAGTACAATAACTATAAGTAGTTTTCACAATAGAGCAAAATAGTTAAAAACATATTTGTAGAACGAAGCTTTAGCTACAATTTGCCACATCGTACGCAAATATTCGTCTATTGGTTTACAAGATGGCGTATATAATGCAATTTGCTTATTTATAGTTACATAACAGTTTTCTCTAGAATTAAAAATATCCTATTAGATAGATAAAAATTCGCTGCAAATTTTGATATATAGATTGTTATTTATTTTATTTCTAATTATTAGTTTTGTATAAGAAACTATTAAGAACTATAGGGTTGTGCGCCGCCTTAAGGACAAAATTACTGTAGCTGATGACAGCTTATTTAATATGATATTTATTTTGTTTTGTTTTTGTATTTTTATTAATTATTTTCAGAATTCCAGTGCATGGGCATTTCGCCGATCATCTATCAATAATCCATTTACGACAGCATCTAGATGAACATTTTTTTCGCCTTATTCGTGATAATCAGATTTTCAATAAGCTAACCATCATCTGGCGTATGTCTCGTGCCGAGAGAGTCACCTGTCGCCGACAGCTGCCACCACTGCCTCTCTCTCTCTCTCTCCCTCTCTACCTTCTCTTTCAGGAATAAATAAATAACCTTTGTGGTATCGTGAAATTAAAAGAGTGTCGGTCACATCTGGCTGCTAGCCCCGACATCATGAAATCGAAATTAAGCGAATATTTTTGGAGAAAATCACAACCTTTTGTGTTTGTATGGATCGAATGATGGTGAATTTACATCTGTCCACGTTGTTAATTAACAAATACGTTAATTATATCGATTTTGATTGGTTTTATTATTTTGTTTGTACAGATATTTGATATTTGTATATTAACATAAATGAATTTTACGAATTACTGGAAGAACATTTATAACTGGGTTTATCGAAACGTGTTTAATACATGATTTGTTTAATGACTATTATTACATGATGATTTAAGTAAATGTGTTTCTACCATAAGCGCCACGAATTAGAAATCTATTATTAATTACTAGAGTTCGGATTAGATGCAGCCTTGGACAAATATATGGAGCACCCTACGTTTTATTGAATTTAAGGATTATTACAGGAAAAACGGTAAATAAAATAATAAATACAGCTTTTAATGACAACTTTAATCAAAATTATTAATATTTTATGGTACTTCCTCTTGCTTTAATTACCGCACGTACCCTTTTAGGCATACTCTCCAAAAGTTTTTTACGTAAATCGGATTGTACATTCGTCCACAATAATTTTCTTCAATTCTTCTTTTAATTTGCATTTTTAAAGAGTCACCTTGTTTATCAGAATCGACCATAAATTTTCTATTTGCGATAAATTTGGTGACTGCAAAAAGTAGCACATTGTTTTTGGGAAACCATTCATTTGTTGTTTTGGCTTTGTGACAGGGGGGCTTAACCTGTTAAAAAACATATTCTAGGTTGCCTTCATCAAATAATTATAATATTGATGGCTCCAAAACTTCATTAAAAAATAATATAACGAGCAGAATTCATGCGTCGCACAAAAAGATTTCGTCTATACCACTGGCAGACATGCAACCTCAGATCATAATGCTACCACCACCAAATTTGACCGTAGGGATGATGCTGTCAGGATGAAAAGCTTCACCCGGCCTATATCTTACAAAAATGGCTTCAGGTTTTCCAAAAAGCTAATACACAAAAAAAAAACGAACCTTAATTTCGTAAATTTATAATAAATTAAATTTTATATTGTTAGCGCAATAATTGCTTAGAAATATATTTGTTGTTAGTTTAAGTACATTAAATTAATATAATATTGGACTCATTAGACCAAATGATTTTCGCCTATTCATCAGGTGTCCAATTTAAATGTCTTTTGGCCCACTCAAGACCAAGTTTTTTGTGTCGCTCGGTCAACAGTTGTTATCGGCGAGCTCTTCTTTTATGCAAATTAGATTCCACTAGACGTCTTCTAATTGTTATAGAAGAATATTTAACTTCTCTATGCTCCCATAGCTCACCAGCCCCCTCTTTTGACGATATTGAGCGTTTACGAAGAGTACTTCTCTTTATAAACCGATCATCTCTGGAAGTGGTTGCAAGTTTTCTTCCGGTTTTTAGTCTGTTTTCATAAGTAACAGTCTCTTGGAACCTTTTGATGGTAATTTGTACGGCTTTTCTTGAACATCATTTTTACTGACCGCCAACATATATAAGGGAGGAATTGTGATCATGCCGATTTTGACATTTCGAGATTTCAATGGATCTTCACGAATTGGTCCCTACATAACGTTTTGACTATTTTTAGCATGATATCTGTCGGTCTGTCTGTCTGTCTGTCTGTCTGTCTGTCTGTCTGTCTGTCTGTCTGTCTGTCCGTCCGTCTGTCTGTCTGTGTACACGTGCAGAGCAAATTCGGCTAAAAGGGTTCTTATGAAACTTCATATTTAAGCTTTTGACATCAATGGCACGACTTGATCAACTTTAGATAAAAATCGGTTGACTAGAAATTGAAGTTTGCTCGTGTCGATTTTAAGTATTTTGCGAATATTTTACAACAGAAAAATATTTCGAAAATTTTTTTTAACTAAAAGTTGCTATAAAAGCAATAACTAACAACTTTTATTTGAGACATTTTTCGAATTTTTTTCTAATTATCTATTTTTTCATACTTATATGTAATAGACCGGGAGCTCATGACAGTTTTTGGTCTCCGATTTCATACAGCATGCCTTTTGGAGGAGAGAATATTTACCCTGTGATAACAAAATAGGGATGGTACTAAACCCCTGCACGCTTTTCGGTCATAGGGAAAATTGCATTTCCACTTAAACACAAAATTTTTGTGCTTTTTTCTGATTTAATATTGCTTGCCCTTTTGTCAAAAGAAAGTTATAACAAATTTAAAGTATTTTAAATATATGCATGCGATTCGGAGGGTCCCAAAGGGCTCAAACGGTCATGTGATCTTGTAATAAAAAAATATGATTTTCCGCGTTTTCATACAGCATGCCTATAATTAAAAGACTTTAAATTTGTTATAACTTTCATTTGACAAAAGGGCAAGCAATATTAAATCAGAGAAAAACACAAAAATTTTGTGCAAGTGGAAATGCAATTTTCCCTATGACCGGAAATCTGTATGAAATCGGAGACCAAAAATGTCATGAACTCCCGGTCTATAACATTTTCATGGATAAATAATATCTTTGTTAGAAAATATTAGGCCAAGTTATTTCTACTCTGCTGCTAGAATGTATTTTATACAAGTACCTTGAGTAGGTGGTCGATCCTGTGGTGGCCACCACTGATATTTTAAATATGAAATAACATTATTTATTGAATCTGGGTTATTACCTAAAATGTCTTTTATTGGGTGAACTGTAATTTTGTTTTCTGTTCGTTGTGTGGTGTATTTTGGGCATTCTACTAGGATGTGTCTAGCTGTAAGTGACGTGTCACATGTATCGCATTTTGTTGGTTCGTTATGTTCAAATATATGTTTGTGGATAAGCAAGGTGTGTCCAATCCTAAGTCGCGTAATAAATATTTCTTCTTTTCTATTCTTTCTTCCGGGCCATAGAGTAGGGTCTGTTTTTTTTCCAAAGGTGGTTACTAGTGTCATCTATTTCTGTCCATTGACTATTCCAACTATTTTTAATATTTTTCTTTATAATGGTTTTAAAGTCTCTAGTTGGAATAGGCAAATCTATCTGTTCCGTGGTCTTGGTGGCTTCTTTGGTTGCAATATCAGCTTTTTCATTGCCTGTTACGTGGGATGGTATCCAAACTATGGACAGATATTTTCTATCAACAATAAATTTATTAATTTTTTGTAGAATTTCTTCTAGCATTGGGCTTGTCGACTACATTTTCTGTAAATTTTGTATAACACTTAATGAATTGGTATGGACTATAAAGTTTCTCTTTGTCTTATTACTGCTTATGTACGCGACAGCCTTCAGAAGCGCAAATTCTTCGACCGTGTATGTAGATACAGCATCTAGTACCCCTCTTTTAATTTCTTAAGCATGTATATCATATCATCTTCGTCAAGAACAAAAATCAATTGGTCATCAGCAAACTAGAGAGAAAGTAGAATTCTTTGTTGTATTGACCATCCTTATAATTCAAAGGTTCTACCAGAGTAAAAGATATAAAGACTGTATTAAATATACAATGTAGAAATGTATCAGTATTTGCTGTACGTAAAGTGGATCAGGATTGGTAATTAATTCAATTATTGTGTTATTATTGTAAGGCCAGACCGTCATATGCATTTATTAAATAGAACGAAATATTCGGTTAATATTGTAACAGTTCAACTCAATTAAGTAGATGTATCAGCAATACTGGCTCAAATTACAATTTTAACGGATGAACTGAATTATTTATAACGTAATTAATTCGCAATATTCACTCTATTACCAATCTTGTTTGCAAATATTTTGATAAAACTTATTGCCAAATAATAGTAAACATTAAACATGAGCTTAAAATTACATTAGTATAAAAAATAGTGTACTGCGAATTACCAGAAAGTTTACATAGTTGAATTCAGAACAAAATATGCTACGGATCTAAAAAAAATCAGCTGTGTCTGAAATTTTGCAAATGGAAACAACCTAAACTCCTCCGGTAGAGTGTTGTAGAAATTAATTGCATAAAAGTTTATACTGTTTCGTGTCCTGTTAAGTCTCAGAAATTCCGGACATATATTGTTCTTATTTCTAGTGTTGTATTTGTGTATTTGATCATGAGTGGTAAAATTGGATTGGTTCTTATGTACAAAGAGTGCAGAGTGAAAGATGTAAAGAGCCGGATAAGTCATTATTTTTAATTTAGCGAATATATCTCGGCAATCTTCTCTATATGAAACACCCATTATAATTCGCTGTAAGCTGAATACTCTTTTACCTTGGGCTGAGTGGCCCCAAACTAGAATCCCGTAGATCATTGCAGATTGGAAGAGTCCGAAGTATGCTAGTAAGGTTACATCTAACGAGACTGAGTTGTAGAGGTGTCTAAATAAATATGTGGTTTTTCGGAGTTGAACACAAACCTGATTGATATGTTGGCTCCATTGCAGAACAGGATCCACATAGATACCCAAAAATTTGACTGCCAGCGGATTGTCAAAATCGTGTTTTTTAGTGGACATCAGCATTTTTTTAGTTTTGTTGGTGTTTAAGGTGAGCTTATTGCTTGTAAACCATATTTCGGAGTCACTGATAATTGTGTCATTGTCTAGTAATAAAAAGTCAAGGGAGGAGCTTTTATTGATCATGGTTGTATCATCCACATATAGAATTGAGTTTATGGAACAAAAGTCGTGTATGTAAATCAAGAATAGTAGAGGCCCAAGTACAGATCCTTGTGGCACACCAACATTATATATTAATATTTCAGATTTTTCATCTTCTATCTGAAAGTACTGTTGACGATTATTCTAGCAGCAGAGTACAAAAATTTGACAGTTGCATTTAGCGTCACCGTTACTAAACGTCACTACTTAACTTGTATATATTCTTTATTTCCCTAGGCCTTGCGGCGTTCAGGGTATTAGCCATTACAAAAATAAAACCAAATAAAATCAATCCAATAATACATAAAAAAACAAACCACTACAATTTACAAGTCGTCACTACTTAACTTCAGACTTATATTACTTACGAAAATGTTAACAATATCCGAGCAATCCAACTAATCCGACTAATCTTGTGACGTCACCAGATCAATCTGAGCAATCTTGTGGATTGAATAAACGAAAACGCCTAATGTGCATTGTTTTGCTGTTCTCTATTATGAAATTTATGATAAAAGTTACAATATATTTTTTATATTTGTAAAATTTGAATCCCGTTAAAATTTGTCTGATAAATCATCTATAGATTCTCGCAACATTTATCAGTCTTATTCTTTCTCCTCTCTTATCCTTCATCCTTCCATTCTCACACCTTGTGAACATCTCGTTTCCATACCGCTCTATCTACTTTCATGCCTCCAGATGGAATCTTCTAAGAGAAATAGCATTTTTATCCTGTTAAATTTTTCGTAAGGTGTGATTTGAGGTAATCAACGTTATCATGGACTTACACCACTTCACTACAACTTGAAAAGTTACGAGAACTTTCGATATTGCGAATTGTTTCAGAATCATTACCTCTAGAATTCAGCACTAGCTTATTATATAGATCAGTGGATCTCAATCATTGTGCCGCAAAACACAAGTATTTACAATAACTTTATAATGGATATACGAGGAGTGTAAATTAAGTAACCATACTGGCAACATGGCGTTTGATCTGGCAACATTTGGGACGCGGGATTTGGAGGGGTGTTAATGAACATGTGATAACTTCGTAGCTTCAGTACGAGTTCGAACTCGCTAGAGTAATTTTGTTGTCCGTAGCGATTTTTTTCGAGTAATAGTTTTTTCTAGTGCATCCTAAAAATGTGTGACATTCATTTCGAACAGCTGTGTGCTATCAGGTTTTGCTTCAGGCTTGGGCACAGCAATGGAAACTTTTGCAAAACTTAAGCAGGCCTACAGAGACAGTATTTTGTCAAGGGCCCAGATTTTTTGATGGTTTAAGGCATTTTCAAAAGGAAGAGAGTTGATTGAAGATGAATCACGTAGTGGAAGGCCTTCATCTTCAAGAACCGATGAAAATGTAGACAGAATCCGGGATCTTGTGCGTTCAGATCGTCGGTTGACAGTCTGATCGGGGAAGAGTTGAATTTGACTCACACTACCGTTCATCAAATTTTGACCAATAAATTGGGGATGAGACTATGCGTCTTGTCACACAGCAATTTCAATAAACGAGTTTTTGGCCAGTAAAAACATTCCTGTGGCTCTTCAGCCTCCTTATTTGCCTAACTTGAGTCCTTGTGATTTTTTTCTCTTCCCAAGGTTGAAAAATCACTTCAAGGGATGTCATTTTGGGGCACCCTAAAACAATCAATCCAGAATCGACCAGCTGAAAGCTATTCCAGTATCCGAGTTCCAGCACTATTATGAGGATTGGAAGAACCGTCTCCAGTGCTGTTTGATTTCCCACGGAAGTTATTTTGATGGAGACAATATCGAATTTTAATTCTATACCAGTTTTTCGGTTTCTTGTTTCGTTATTCTGTCGACTTGAAGATCTGAATTGTCAGTTTGTGCGTCTGTCCGTCTATTGATTCTACAGTCTATCGATCTATCTGTCTCTTGATTTGCCAATTTGTCGATCTATCTTTCTGAAAGGTTGTCATTTTCTTTTTAATTCGTATGTTTGTCATAACAGGAAAATATTTTGTTATTTAATAATTTTGTATATTTACATAAACAAAATTAGATTTTTATTTTATTTTATACTGCAATAATATTTGTAGAAAACAAAAATAAATAATTCCTTTACATTATAAAATAGTTTTTAAATATTTGATAAGTAGATGCTGTAGTTTGTTGTTAAAGAGAAAACTTTGAAGAGTAAACGAAGTAAAGACTTTAAAATAAATCCAAGTAAATACGGACGATTATACTAACAATAGTTCTTAATTCAATAAAACCGTCTATTGTCGAAGTAAAATACTTAAAATATAAAATTGTCAGGCAATTGAACGTAATGTACGAGCTAGGTCGTATGTTCCTTCGACCTTATTCGGATCCAGAGCACGCAGTTCTCCGCTGAATTAAATACCGATTTATTTAAAATGCAATATAAGTGAAATTAGCCAATAAAATGAAGCACGTAAATTCTAATTCATGATAAGAATACATTTACACTTTTAACAAAAATGTTCCTAATTTGTTGTCATCAAATATTTAGTACAAAAAATTTCTCACAAATATTTCATGAGCTCTGATTCCCAAATATCTTTCTTATTGGTGGTTGTAGGAGATTCTTATTACAAGTCTAAAGATGTCGCATGCTGTCGATGTCAAAGGCTTGGACTTTTCTGTTGGGCGTAAGTGGTGGATGAAAAATAGTTACGAAAAGTTTTTAAACATCCATAAGTAAATAATAACATAGGCATTTTATGATTGGATTTCATTTTGCATTTTCTGTTATACTTACTGTCGACTAATTGTCAAATTAGCATTTTGTTATTTCAATCATGTGCACTATTTCTAGGCATATCTTTTTCTTCGTTAATTCGAATCCCTCGGAGGGATATAGTGACCAAAATTATTAAGCAATTGCTCCTGAATAATGGTACATCCTTTTTCCGATACTTAGCTCTTCTAGAACGGAATTACATGTCCTATGCGTCCAAGGTATCCTTAATAGCCTTCGATAGCACCACAAATCTAGACATGTCATCATTAATGGCGTAACAGCCTAAGTTAAGTTTAAGGCCTCATGTTTTCAGGTTTCATGGCAATATTTTCTATTAGCTTGCCTATGGATTCTCTTCTCTTCCCCCTATTGTCAGAAATATTTATGGATCATATGGAGAATATTATTTTTAGTAGTTCCAACAAATACCGTCACTGTATAAAATTCTGGTATCGTTATGTTGATGATATTATTTGTCTTTGGGAAGGTAGTAATAGGCAATTAAAATTATTTTTCAACCATATTAACGATATCAATCCTTCAATAAAATTTACTATGGAGATAGAAAATAATCGTTCCTTAAACTTCTTAGACTATTCTATCTCACATTCTAATTCTAAACTTAACTTCAAAATTTGTAGAAAACCGATATATACTGACACCATCATTCCTGCTTCCTCTTTACATCCTTATAATACAAAAACGGCCGCTTTCACACCAGTTATTAAAATTTATTTTAAGAAAATTTCTAATGAAAAATAAAAAGATACTTTTAATTTGTTAATATATAAATAAAATATTAATAAGCGTCAAATTTAAGAAATTAAATATTGAAAGCACTTGGAAGCCATTTGACTTGGTTCTTACCGTATTATCATTACACCATGTTCTTAAGTTGAAAGATAACTTATAAATTCAGCTCTGCAATATCATTATGTATTTAAGAACTTCAAGGAAATCGAACAGAATTATTAATAAGAACATGAATATATGACTTTTGATACACTTAAAGGAAGAAAATGTACAAATTACACTTATTTATACAGGTTAAATATTAAAAATATAATAACGTCTTCTTAAATCTTATGTATAATGCGGAAGCCAGGACTACGAGGCCTACCTTTTAAGTTTTTATAAAAACTAAGAAAGAAATTTTTTTTTGGATCAAACTGTTTTATTTCTTTCCAAAATATTATACATTTCTTTCTAAGATTTATACACTTTTGCATGAGTTCAAACCAATTCTCGAAACAAGTTGGTATCTCAAAAATATGGTTTTCGAAGGCTTCAACAGCTTTTTGAGGTGATGAAGCAAACCACGCATTTTTTGTTTGACATTGGAGAACAAAAAAATTCGTTAGGGGATATATCAGGTGAATACGGGCAATGAGACATTAATTCGATGTTTTTCTCTTTCATATAATCAATTACTTGACGTGCTGTGTGAGATATTGCATTGTCATGATGAAGAATGATGCGACGTTTTTGGTTGTTTTTCCCGATTTTGTCGATGACTTCTGGCAAACAAATTGTTGTATACTATTCAGCATTAACTGTTCTCCGATTCTTTAAAGGAATGGTTGCGACATGTCCAGTACAACCGAAGAAACAAGCGGCCATTTTCTTGGAAATGCTTCGTGAACGAACAACTTTTGTGGGTTTCGGTTGATCTTGGAAGACCCAAACGGTGGATTGTTGCTTATTTTCCGGTTCATATGAATAAATCCAAGTTTGGTCACCTGTAACGATTTTGTATATGGATTTTGCAGTGCCTAGGTTGAATTTTTTTAGCATTCCCTTATACTGAGACTTTTTTGAGCTTCGGTCAAATCATGCGGAATCCATCGGGAACAGATCTTTTTCACAGCTAAATGTTCATGCAAAATCGAATTTATTACAGTCTGAGATAGGCCAAAGGTTGCCTCTATCTTACGGTAAGTCACATGCCGATCTTTTTCAATCATTTTGCATACAGCATCGATTTTTTTTTAATTACAACCGATTTTGATTGTAATTAAACATTCACGAGATTCATGACTGATGGGCGGACGACCACGTCTTTTCTGATGGTGCTTCAATACCACAGAAGATATAATCAAATTGTTTGATTGCATTTGTCAAATATTGATTAAATAAAAGTTATGTGAACCGTTAAGTCGGGACCAATCACTACCAAACCAAATTCTTATGTATATACCTTCATTCCAGAATTTGATTTCCTTTTTATCAGCGTGTAAATAATGTATTAAAAGAAGGAAATGCCAACTTTGAAAAACCAAAAGTACAATTTAAACTTCTGCTTACGAAAACATCGATGGAATGTGCAATAATATTATAAAATCCACTTCAAAAGAAAAGTTTTAAAAACGTCAACCAAAGTGAAAACTTCAAACTTAACATCAAAAATCGTGAATGGAATATCAACAGCTAACTTCTAGTTTACATCTGGAATTAGTGTGGATAGAGAATCAATGACTTACAAAGAGGGTGTTTGAGAGGGCAAAATCCACCCATTTACCTTGGAAGTAGAAGAAAAACCGCATATTTGAAATAATATTGGTAATTTGTAATACTTAAGTATTTTCTTCAAAAACATTGTCATCTATCCTTAATCACACGCATCACGACAACATACGGCCACGATTATAGTAAACTTAAATATAAAGCTGCGTTCAGAGCTCTTAAATTAGTAGACTGTAGACCAGTGTTTACCAACCTTTTTTCATGGCGGACCGGTAAGCGACCTAGAAAAAATTCGCAGACCGGCAAGTTAAGAAAGTAATATGTATTGCAAAAGTATTATATTTTTTATTGCACTTACAAAGCTTAAACAAAATTACCAAAAGTCCGAATTATTAAATAAAAATTATTAGATTTCAAAATCTAGTTCCGCCTAAACGTTTGGAATAGCCTATATGTATCGTTTATTGTGGAAAGTAATTATTATTGTATTTTATAAATTAACATGATTTTTTGTTTTATATAATAAATTTTAAAAATAATTCTGCGGACCGGCAAAAAATCTCGCGGACCGGCAAAAAAATATCGCGGACCAGTGGTTGGGAAACACTGCTGTAGACTATAGCTTGTGAGCAAGTTAAGACAAGCAACCGTTCAGACCTCTAAATTTAATACGTTGTACGTTGTCCATTGTGGTTAATTTTCTAAACTTTGTAGTAAGTGAGTTGTTTTAATGAGACATATAAACACATTGGCTATCTCAGTCTATACTGGAGAGAACGTGTGTGCCTTTACATAACCTAACAAAATGTCATCGCGTCGATTACAACAAATCTAGGCAAAAATTACAAAGACAGTAAATATGATCAATTTAGGTAATTAGGTTAGGTTTAGTTAGTAAAAATCTAGGACAGCAGAATTAAGAAAATGATAATAGATAATGAACATTTTACAAAACCACTGTAGTTGGTTTAAAGACACACAGATGTGGCACTATTCGTAACGCACTAATTTCCTTAGCTGTAAATGCTGCTTAAAACGTTAAAACGTTAAAATATCCACAACGTACAAACACTTCAAATGTGTATTTATAATATCTAAACTCTTCTATAATACCAGAATTTTGTAGTCATTTGGTGATTGTTTTAGTCCTATCCCATATTAATTCTTAAAACATTTGAAATATGATATCTAACAAAAAATAATAAAAAAATAGTGGATATTAAATGGCGTCAAAATGTCGACGTGCCATGTCATTAAGATTTTTTTGTTCTGATAACTTCAGTGTCTAAAAAATCTGCTACATTTTTAGTTTCTTTGTATTTTTTGTTCGTCATATGAGAGTCTACCATCTGTTGCACAGTTGGACATAAAAGAAATAAATAAAATAAAATGCCAATTCAATGATTGAAAACAATAAAAAATATCACAATTGACTAGCTACAAATTTTCAATTGTTACTTATATTTATTAGCTGTACTCATTATTTGATGCCTTTACATTGTCAGTTATAATTCTGTTTTATATATAAATAATTTTCCAGCTGTTTTGGGGTTTTAAAGTGTCCAACTTAAATATATATATATATATATATATATATATATATATATATATATATAGATGTAAATTCTTGACGAGTAATATATAGATATAAAATGTTCTTCTTTAATCGTCAGTATTAGTTAGGAAAATTAAAAATTAATATTCAAGAAAGAACAAACAAAATATACAATACACATGACAACCGGACAGACATGAATGACAAAAAATACATAACACTCCCTTTTCACGATCCTAGTTTTAACCAATACAAAAAAGTATTTGAAAACCACAAGTTATCAATAGCATTTACCACCAGCAACAATAACCAACAAAACTTTTCAAAATTAAAATCAAAAATTGAAAATCCCGATCAATCCAACCTAGTATACTCTATCCCATGTTCCTCCTGCCCTCGCACATATATAGGTACTACATCTCAAAAGCTAAGACACAGGATAACACAACACAAATCAGATGTAAGGCTTAAGCCTCAAAGTACTGCTCTTGCCATCCACGCTAATAAGTATAATCACAACTTCGACTACCTTAATGTCAAAATATTAGACAAAGAAAAAAATTGGGATAAAAGACTTACATCTGAAATGTTACATATACTCGACACACTAGGACAAAATGTTAACAAAAAGACAGACATTGACGATTTGAGCAAAATTTACCACCCCTTATTCAAAAATTTACACTAAACTTAAAATACATATTTCAATATATATCCATTCAATTTAACTTCCCGTATATATTCAAATTCAGACAGCAGTCATTGACCCTATATTTCCTATGATACATTTTTTCAACAAGTTTAAACGTACCTTGATTACCAGATTACGATATTGCAATAGAATTCTTATCACAGTCACCTGACATACATTACACGTACACAGTGAATTTTATTATTTTAAATCTTGACTTCCAATTTTTTTAATTTTTTTTAACTTTTAACAAAATTTTGGACTTTTACCATCTGACCACTGTGTACCATGATTGCTTCTATCTACTGGTGAGTTTTTAATTCTATTATCAATATATTTACAAAACTACTATCACATCTACGTAAACTTTGATTATATTGTTAAATTCCTATTATACCATTTCTTATATTAATATAAAATTGTAATTCTATGTATATAATTATTTTAGGCTGAAGATGCGTTAACTAATAAAAACGCGAAACGTACCATGATACTTGTTTTTTAATTTTCCTAACTAATACTGACGATTAAAGAAGAACATTTTATATCTATATATATATAGGTTATATATATATATATATATATATATATATATATATATATATATATATATATATATATATATATATATGTTAGCGAAAATATAATTATGCAACATTTACACTTATTAACGATCGTAGGGTACTATATATATATATATATATATAGATGGAAGGAACACGATTTATAGTCATGTGAGTAAACATAGCAGTATCTGAAAAATATTATAATAAATCAAAAAAAAAAAAAATGATTTAAGTAATAGCAAAGCCAAAATTTTACTGATATATTATATTTTAAGAACAACTTCATTATATTGATGGAAAAAAAAGTATTTTTGTCGATTCATTAAAAAAATATACCTATATAGTATTTGTAAAAATATGCTCATTACTCTGTTCATAAATGTAACAATACACTTCATAAAATAAATAAATTTCATTTTAATATTAAATTTTATTTATTTTTTCGGTAAGACAAGTAAAACCGATTTTGAAATTTCGAGATTTTGATGGATCTCCACGAATTGAGGTGCCGACATAAAGTTTTGACTATTTTTAGCATTATGTCTGTCGGTCTGTCCGTCCGTCTGTATACACGTGCAGAGCAAATTCGGCTGAAAGGATTTTTATGAAACTTCACATTTTAACCTTCTGCTCTCAATGGCACGAGTTGATCAATTTTTAGTAAAAATCGGTTGACTAAAAATAGGAGTTTACTCGCGTCGATTTTAAGATTTTTGCGAATATTTCACAACAGAAAAATATTTCGAAAAAATTTAATGAACAAAAGCTATAAAAGCAACAACTAACAACTTTTAATTGAGACATTTTTTGATAAAGTATTTATTTTTTCATACTTTTATGTAACATTTCCATGGTTATGATAAATAATATATCTGTTAGAAAATATTAATCCAAGTTATTTCTACTCTGCTGCTAAAATGTATTTTATATAAGTACTTTGTAATGGCCGTCGGTCCTCTGGTGGCCATAGCTGATTTTTTAATATTTTTCCAACATCAAATTTTGCGTTACAGTCCTTTTTGACCCTAACATAGCCTTGTAAAATTATTAATGTCTTATCTTCTTTCTTTTCAGAATCTTTAAAACAATTATAAAATTTAATTCAACATGTTAAAAATAAGTAATATGTAACTTCGCTGCCTAAATTTCAAATTAAATTAAATTCTCTAACCTTGACATTGGTGGAAAGAAAATTAAAAGTTTCAGAACATAGATTAAAGAATCTCAAGAAAGAGGGAAAAATAACTTTTTTATTTTGGGCATATTTAGTACGTCAGAAAGTTTTGAAAAAGCAAATTTCTTATCATTAAAGAAATGAAGGAAGCTGTTAGTTAATTATCAAATGTTGTTTATATGTATGTCTATTAATCACACTATTCATAATTCAATCAAGTATTAAGTACGTGTGATCTGTAATACATGTGATGCTATGTACCAATGTCTTAGGGCAGATCATGTCAATGATATCATTAATATTAATTAAGTCATAACGTGATTTGTACCCCTGTAATCACATCAAACGCCCTCATAAATTAACCACCTGTACCCAATACTACTGGCATTTCACTATCACCCCCCCCCCATACTCTCAAGTGCCAGAAGTTTCAAAATTAAAAAAACGGAATTGGAACTCAGATTTGTTTTTTGAATAAAACACAACATATTGGAAAAATCCGAATTTTATTCACAAAATTAAGTACCAAAATAAAATAAATTAATCAGATTAATTTATTTTATTTTGTGACTTTTTAACCTAGGTATGTAAAAATCTTAATTTGTAATTTATTGTATAATTTTATTTATTTATTTATTTTCATTTTTTAATTATCATATTTTTCACATTTAGTTGTAGTTCGATATTGATCAAATTTTGTTAAATTAATTTCATTAACTTCATATTAGGAAACAGACTGTATCATAAATTATACCTACATTTTTATTCTAGCTCTGATGAAGATTTCATATTAAATCGAAACGTTGGCGAAGTTAAAATATTGTTTCAATTTTAATTTCTGACCGTCCGAATCCCATTACTTCCTCATCATAATAATAAAAATTATCTTGTTAATACTTTGTATTTTTTCCTTCGGATTTTTATCTTCCGAAAATGTGCAGTCAGCTCTGGGGTCGACTCAGCCTCAAGTAGTGGTCGGTTCTGTAGTGACCACAGCTATTTATTTTATATATGTATTTCGTATTTTGTCAAAATTTTGCAAGTATTATATTTCAATAGTTCATTGTGCAACCGTCAGCTTATTTGTTGTTTTAACTGTAAAAACTTTCACAAAGCCCAGCAAAATAATTTGCCAAATTTTGCTGTGTTTTTAAAATTTATAAATTTATCAACTCAACGCCTGTTCAAAAAAAAATTCATACATCTTTCCATCTCTCCCCTTTCTCATTTACTGAATCTCCCTACATATTTATCATGAATCCTCCCAATTATTTATTTATGAAGATATCAGGATGAAAAATTTTTTTTTGGCTTATTAATGTTAATCAGGTTCTCAATAAGTCAAACAGATGGCGACAGCGAAGCACGTGTGCGCCATTTTAGTGTTATTATCCTAAGTAGAAAAAGTTTTTATATTGATCGAAGAATATTTTGGTAAATTATAGGGTAGACAGAAAGGCACCTGCAAATTTTAACAGGTTGCTAAGTTCATTTGTGATTTAAAAATATGTTCAGCACATCAAAATTTATTTCAGTTAGGGTCGCTTTTACAAACCTCTGATACGTAGCGGTATAACTATCTAAGGTATAAGTTTATTCCGATGTTTATTCCAACGTTCGCTTTTACAATGCATTTTTTATTCTCGGATAGTTATCCATGGTTTTATTGTAAATAAAATAAAGTTGGTATTGTTTGACACATAAACTGACATATTAGAAAAGTCATATTTTAAATTGACATTACTATTAACAACACATTTTAGCATGTTTGGGGAAATATTGGCAGAATGATATGTCGAAATATTCGACTCAAATAATTATTTTATTGTGCTATATCTACCGCGTTAGTGTCAGCCTCTCGTATGCAAATATTCATAAAAATCGCTCTCTAATAGAATCGAGCCCAAATACCGCCTATGTGTAAATTTTTATAAGATCACCCTCTACTAGTAGCCTTCTATTAGAATCTATACGAAATGCCGTCCCTTTGACGAGCCGTTCGTGTGCGGTGCAGACAATGCACAAACGCACGCGGTGGCCCTTATTGTAGTTCATATTTATGTACTGTAATCCCTTATCACCGCGGAGTTTATGTTCCACTAACATACTGTAGACAAAAAAACGCGAATAATAAGATATTCCAGCGCGTAATCGGCTGCTACTGTTCATTGCTATGCTTTTAAAAAATAAATCAAATTATTATTTCCCAACTGCGTGTAATCAAAACTACTGAACATGGATAACGAGGGATTACGTACTAGTATTATTTCGTATGACAATGTCTAGGTTTTAGAGATTTTAAGGTCGCGACTAGCGTCCTCTGACATGACCTAACGATTACTTTTTACAGTAGCCGAGACCACCGTGCCTTATGAAGCATTTCCCATATTTCCGAAAATGAATTCAGAGATACAGGCATTCATTGTAAAGGATCTGAGCCTATGGTTGCAACAGCCAAGTTTTTTTTTTTTAAATCTTTTTGCCCATACTAGGTCGATCTCATGATTCCACACTTTCAAAGCAAGCGAGCTAACCACTACGCTGCTGCTACCACAATTATATAACTGTAATAAAAATTCAAATAAAACGTCATAATGTGACATTTATCATATGTCAATTTAATTTTTTTACCGTTGCTGGGTAATAAATACTTATTCGCCAATAAGAGCAAGGGAATAACTTATACTGCCCTTTATCTGAAGTGTCGTTGGCCAGATAAGATATTCTGGTGTTTATTCCGATGTTTATCCTATCCGAGCTTTATCCGAGCATTGTAAAAGCGATTTTTTGACTTTATACCGGGAATAGCGTTATCCGAGCTTTATCCAACGATTGTAAAAGCGGCCCTTAATCATCTTTAAATCATATAGAATAGTGGTGGAAAATAAGGATCGACATATTGGATGGAAATGAACTTTTGTAGCCAGTTCTTATAAATCCATAAGAGCACACAATATACTGAGGATCACCTCAATTTAATCCAAGAAAATTGCGGAAAAACAGTATATTGCCCATTAACAAAATTAATTATACAAACAGTACGCTTATACAATGGTAGTATATATAGAACGAACACTTCATCAAAAGACAGAGTAGCCATACCATAAAAATTTTCTCCTTAATATAACAAGACTCTACAGACACCAATTGCAGGCGAAGTGCAATGACTCGCGCAGAAGCTTGAACGACCTTTAAACAGTGGTGGCTGGTGCAGGGAGGGCAATGGGACAATGACCTCTTAATTATTTACTTTTGAAAAAGAAGAAAATCTTTAATAACAATAATAGTAACAAGTATTATTTTCATTTTACCCAGTTTAAATTAATATTTAGTTATATTGAAATGTGTATAACTTAAATTCGCATCGCGCCTTTCGCTTCCTAAAACAAATGTTTTTAGAATGGACATACGCTAGGCAGGGCAAAAGAGCAAATGTCTCCTATCCTTGTACGAGTGTAGATGTGGGGTACAAGCGGGGGTGAAGGACGAGCAATAGTATGTAACCTGTAGCAACCATTGCAAGTGGGTCAAAACCATTGCAAGTTTTAATTATCAGTCGGAGTGCTTTATTTTGACATTTGTTTGTTGTTCTGTGTTATTAGAAGGTTATGTATGTTCGATGTTTTAATAATTACATTATTACAATAGTGTTTTATTAGTATATTTGATAATAATTTACTCGCTATATTTTCTTAAGTTTATGTGATTGCGTTTTATGTAAGTGGCGAATTTTGGAAAAAAAATAATAAATAAATAAATAAATTTTAAAAATGAATGAAAATGAAAATAGCGTGATTTCAATTTTAGAACTGGTTTCCAAAAAAAAAAAAAAATGAACCTATGATATAAAAATTAGACTTAAAACTTCCGGACCACCAAGACCGGAATTCATTTTAACGAGTTCCGAAGAAGAAAAAAAAAAAAAAAACAATAAAGTTATTTCAAGGAAATTTCATTCAAAAATCTCTTTGATAAGCTTTTGCACTAAAAAAGCTTTTTGCCTCACCAGAAAATTGTGTCACGAGCCGCCATTGGAATTTTCGATTTCCGAAAGTTCTTTGAAATCCAAATACCTTCGAAATCATGGATATAGACCAGCGGTTCTCCAACTGGAGTCCGAGTAGCCTTTACTGGGGGTCCGCGAAACAATTTTGACATTAACTTTACATCCCTAAACTTTCCGCTTTTATTCAAATAACTCATTTAAAAAAAATCCTACATGGTCAAGACTTTTTGTATTTGTTGTTATCTAACTAGTTTTTGACCTGACTAAACAATAGCTAGTAAAAATTTAATTATTTTTATTCAACTGCAAATTATTTATATAAAACATATTATAATAAGATCTATTTTGACCAATATTTGACTAAGAAATGTTTGTATGAGTTTAATGTATTATGATTTGTAACTTTTTAAATTCTTTTTACTACTATTTTTATTCATTTTGTTTTTTATTCTATATTCTAATAAAAATCTTAAATGCATAAGACCATTTATTAAAATAACCAGCGATACATTTTTACCAATATTTATTATAACGTAGTGCCTATGAAATTATTGAGCCAGAAATTAAGTCTCAAGAACGACATCAAATGCCTAGGATTGGGATGGGGTCAGCAAAAAAAAAGTTGTTCAAGAGGGGGTCCTCGGACTGCATAAGTTTAAGAACCCATGGTATAGACAATTAGATATTAATGTTGATATTCCTCCGTTTTTAGAGAGTACATGTATTTTTTTTTTCTCCATCATTTGCGCGTTTTATTTTTAAGAGAGATAAAAATTTAATTTGTTAGAAGTGAGTGTAGGAAGAGAATCCAGGGTTTAGAATATAATTTAGGTTGAAGTTTTCCAGACGTTGCTATATATCGCAATTAACTTTTCTTTTTCTCTTTCCCTTATAATTTCCTCAGTACCATAAGTTGTGTTTACTTTAAATCCTTTGTCGTCCGTTTTACGATGTTGCCTGAAGCTATACAAATTTCTCGAATTTTCAGTCACATTGCATTCATTTTGATTGAAATTGTTGTAAAACTTTGTTAGGCGTAACTACGAGTTAAGAGCAGTCATTTGTTAAACGTGCCGCTCTGTTGTCTCGAGGGATCGATCTTGGAGTCAGTTGGTTCCGCTTCTTGCACACGCTGATCTCACACTCAAGTGATCCACAATGTTCTTTATAGCTTCTAGTTAAGACTAATTTCAACTTCACGCCAAACTAAAATATGCATTTTTTTTTTTAGATTTCTTAATTTTGAAGATGGTAATGAGTAATCTTGATTTGTTGAATCTTGTGATTAAAAAAGCAGGGGTGTCTTCAAATAACTAAAACATCGGTCATAATTCTAAATAGTTTTTTCTAGTGCGTTCTAAAAATGAGTGACATTCATTTCGAGCAACGGTGTGCTATCAGATTTTGCTTTAGACTTGAGCACAGTGCAACGGAAACTTTTGCAAAACTTCAGCAGGCCTACGGAGACAGTGTTTTGTCAAAGACCCAGGTTTTTTAGTAGTTTAAGGCATTTTCAGAAGGAAGAAAGTTGATTAAAGATAAATCACGCAGCGGAAGGCCTTCATCTTTAAGAACCGATGAAAATGTCGACAGAATCCGGGATCTTGTGCATTCAGATCTTCGGTTGACACTCAGAATGATCGGGGAAGAGTTGAATTTTACTCACACTACCGTTCATCAGATTTTCACCAATGAATTGGGGATGCAATATATAGCAATTTCAATAAACAAGTTTCTGGCCAGTAAAAACATTTCTGTGGCTCATCAACCTTCGTATTCTCCTGACTTCTTGTGCTTTTTACTCTTCCCAAGATTGAAAAATCACTTGAAGGGACGTCATTTTGGGACACTCGGAAACATTCAAACGTCCGTAATTGACCAGCTGAAAGCTATTCCAGTATCCGAGTTCCAGCACTGCTGTGAGGGTTGGAAGAACAGTCTTGATGCGCTGTGCGACTTTCCAAGGAAGTTATTTTGAGGGAGACAATATTGAATTTTTTTTTCGAATAAAAAAATTTAAAGAAATCACGGTTACTTAATTTACACGCATCGTATATAATAAAAGGTATAACAATTATATTTTATTATATATTAGTTGTGTAATAAATTCCGCGTTTTTTTGTTTATAAGATTTATTGAAGAAATCAATAATTATAGTGACAAATAATATATTCTCCATCATTATTTACATCCTGTTCCCATCTGTTGACCAACATTGATGCCGTCTCGCCAAAAATCTTTTGATTTTGTGTTGAAGAAGTCTGTGAGCCAGGTTTTGAGGTCTTCATCTTTAGCGAAGGTTACGCCCCTCATTTGGTTTGACATGGAGTGGAAAAGGTGATAATCCGTTGGCGCAAGGTCCGGAGAGTATGGCGGATTCGATAGAACCTCCCATTTGAGATTATTCAGATCCTCTTTGACGATGTTTACAGTGTGTGGGCGAGCCTTGTCACGAAGAAGGATGACTTGACCACGTCGATGGCCCTTTTCTGCTGAATTGCTTCGTTCACGCGATGAAGTTGGGCAAGATAGCGTGCCTTGTCGACAGTCTTGTTCTCCTACAGCATTTGCCAGTAGAGAACACCTTCACAATCCCACCAGACGCAGATCATTGTCTTCGTGGGATGGAGTTCTTGCGGCACTCTCGACCTTTGTGTGTCTCCTTGTACCGTCCACTCTTTTCTTTGCTTCATATTTACATAAAGACCACTTCTCATCCCCGGTGACAATTCTATATAAATATCGTTGCTTGTGACCGCGTGTTGCACGATGCCGGATATTTTGAGCTGCTTTTTCGCGACGATGTTCCTTGTAGCCATCGATCAAATTATGTGGCACCCAATTCCCAAGTTTTTGAGTAAAGCCCATGGAGTGAAGATGGTTAGCGATGGTCTTAAAGGCAAATTCCATCTTTTCGGCCAACTCTCGTGTTGTTTGACGACCATCTTCAAAAACATCTTGAGACGATCTTCGTCGAAATCAGAAGGTCGCCTGGAGCGAGGTGCATTACCAAGGTCGAAATTGCCGATTTTAAACTTGGAAAACCAATCTTGCATGGTCCCCGGAGCTATAGCATCTACTCCATATACGTCAGAAATGCCCCGAGCTGCTTCCGTAGCTTTTTGACCACGACGAAAGGCAAAATAGAGCAGATGTCGAAAATGATTTTTTTACTCCTGGAACTTCCATTTCAAAAGCCTCACATTCAATTAAAATTAATTAATTCCAAAAATTAAAGCAGATAAGTTTGTAGAGCACGAAAAACACTTAAGAATGCATATATAAACTTAACCTAACAAAACACAAAATTGCGTGAAAAAGATAAAATACAAAAAACGCGGGAATTTATTACACAACCTTATTCTAGGTTTACGTCAATTGGAAACCATCCTTAAGTGTTTAAAATCTGTCCTCATTTCGTTATACTCGATTTTCGGGAACGACAACCCATACAATCTGCGGTACAAAGACGTATTCCACGTCAAAACTAAGAGCTTTATTGTGTGAACGTTTTTGAAACAAAATATTCATATTTAATTTTTCATAAGTTTTAGTTCTAAATGTTAAGTTGATGCGAGTCGAAGTATTCTTGTTCCAATCTAACTTGCTAAAGAAACAAAACGAAGATTCAACTTCTGAGAGTTAGACCAATTCACTTGCCGTATGAAACAAAGAAGAAAAAAAAAGAATCATGGAGATTTCACGTTTCCCAAACTTTAGTGACATTTGAATGAATTATAAACAAGGATTAAATTCAAAATTTGATATTTACGACGAAGCGGTAACGAGCTTTGTAAAACTTTCCGTTAAATAGGATAAAAAGTATATACGGGGAACATGTCAAAAAATAAGATAACTTTTTAATGTAATTTTTTCTGCAAATTAAATTTTTTGAAATAAAACTTTTTTTGTATCACGAGTTGAAACAAGGCGCTAACCCGGGTAAAAGATTAATATTTATTGGCTACTAAAGTATATTATCACCAAACTAAATTAAAATGGAAAAGATTTATAAAAAATAGAAGTCATCTTTATTTAATATAATATAATATTATATAAATTTATTGACCATATTACAATAATCATTTGTTTCTAGTCAGTCAAAAACATTTAGACATTTTAAGTAATATAAAAATACAGGTAAACCTCGTTTTACGCCGGAGTTCCGTTCCAAGAGACACCGGCGTAAAATGAACACAAATATAATGGACGATATAAGGTTAGGTTCCGTGTCAAAATTCTAAGAACAATTTAACATGTTTATTTAAAACATAACCTATATACATTTATTCAAAATAAATTATAAATGTATTTAATAAATAAAGTTTAAATTCTTTTACAATATAAATAATAATCTCTTAATATAATTAATGAATTTTTTAAAATAAATACTAATTCACCAGTTCGTCGGTACGAAATTAAATTCTTACACTTTTTTGAAAAAAGCATGTAATTTCATTTACTTTGATTGTTGCTCCTTTCTTGCATAATCATAGCATAAGGTCGAACGGCAGCTGTGACACTTCTTTTAACATTTGCGCTTCGATTGAAATCCCCGTCTATCTCACATAGCTCATCTGTTAACCTTTCTATGGCAGAAAGGATACGAGTTAGTTCGGCCGTTTTTAGGGTTTTCCCATCATTTTCTTTCTCATCCTCCTCTTCTTCTTCCTCGGGATTTTCTGATTGAGGGCGATCTAATTCCTCCATCAACTCTTATGCTTGTATAAAAGTGTGTCTGCTATTAGAATCGCGGCGCCTACTGTGGTCTGGTGTCGGCCGAACTGGGGAATCCCACGGCCAACACCAACCGGCGTAATTGTGAATCGGCGTAAAACGATCCGGCGCAAAACGAGGTTTACCTGTATACTATTTAATATAAATCACAGCTACTAATTAGGAGAATCAAAAAAACTCATCTATTGCATAGACAGGATTTGAAATTAATATATCTCTTACAGAGCTCTTGAAACTGCGTACAGGTAGACTTTTGAGATTCTCCGATAGTTTATTAAATTATAGAACAGAATAGTAATTTAGGCTACGTTTTGTTTTACTGATACGGCAAAATTTGGGAATTAGATTATTTTTGTGTCTGGTGTCGTGAGTGTGATATACAGAATGGGAAACGAATTTGTCTTTATTATTGTAGGTATAGAGGATACATAGGTAAATGAATAGGCTAGGGAGGGTCATGATATTTAGAGTTATAAAAGAGCGTCTACAATCCTCTCTAAGAGGAATTAGCATCAATAACTCTTATAGCTCTACGTTGAAGGGAAAAGATTCTTCCAGCAGCTGAAGAGTGACCCCAAGCTAGAATAGGGTGACCATTTTCTTAAGAAGGCAATGCGGGACGGAGCAAAAAAAAGGTCCTCATCTCCCAAATCCAAGTGAAGAGCAAAAAAAAGGTTCTCACCTCCCAAATCCAAGTGAAGAGCAAAAAAAAAAACGTCCTCATCTCTCAAATCCAAGTGAAGAGCAAAAAAAGGTCCTCATCTCCCAAATCTAAGTGAAGAGCAAAAAAAGGTCCTCATCTCCCAAATCCAAGTGAAGAGCAAAAAAAAGGTCCTCATTTCCTCAAATACAAGTTACAAAATGCGTGACAATGCGGGACAAAATGTTCAAATGCGTGACTTTTGTGGGACGCATCTTAATGCGGGACAAAATGTTAGAATGCGGGACAGTCCCACAAAAAGCGGGATGAATGGTCACCTTAAGCTAGAAGAGCATATGAGATGTGCGACTGGAAGAGTGAAAAGTATACAGTTTTTAATATCTCTAGAATAACGGTGCCCACAAGGTTCCGCAAGAGATATATAGTTTTGCTTAATTTACTACTGAGTTGATCTACATGTTGTTCCCAAGTTACTTTAGGATCATCATATACACCCAGGAACTTCGCAGAAGCTGGATTATTGAAAATATTTTTTCTTAATGTAAATAGAAGTCGTTCAGTTTTGAACGCATTTAAAGATAACTTATTAGCTATCATCCAGCTACTGGCCAATTCAAATTCAGTATCACATGTGCTTAATACATCGTGACTTGAGGAGGATCTCGCAATTAAATTTGAGTCGCCTGCATAAAGAATACATTTGGAATTGAGAAAGTTAGGAAAGTCATTTATGTATATGAGGTAAAGAAGTGTGCCAAGAATTGATCCTTGAAGAACACCTATTAATCAATCAAAAACTGTTCCGGATGAGTCTTCAAACTGTCTTTTATATCACTAAGGCCCGGTTTTTTCACCTTCAGATAAATTCCCAGGTAACTATCTGACAGATAAGGTTATTTGTAACTTCTGCTGAGTAAATGTCATCCCTTCTTTCTATACAAATGTATCTATCGGATAGTTATCTAACGGATAATGAGACTGACGTATTGGATTCACTGACTGGTATTAACATTTATTCAGCAGATGAAGTTACAAATAACCTTATCTGTCAGACTGGGACTTTATCTGAAGGTGGAAAGACCGGGCCTTATTCAGTTACATTTACACCTTAACTGAGAAGAAATTTAATAATTAAATGTTGTGCAGCAGTACAGAAAAATCTACAGCTTAGAAATGGAGTTTTAATGGTGTAAACTTTAAATTTTTTCTGTGGAATTATAAACGAGACCAAAATGTATCGTTGGTTTTAGATATAGTGTTATTTGAATAGGGGAAAATAAGTAGAGTAGTCGGTCGTAATTTACTGTCCCAAATGCAGTACTGTGATAAATTAAGTGCCCCCATATTTGATTCATTTGTTTGGACATTCTCATTCTAGTTGACAGATGAAACATAAATGACCCGACATCGTAAATCTCTCCGATATCATTAAATTCCACAACAAATGAAACTGTTAAAATTACACAGAATCACATCTCTAGAATCATTATACTATTCCATATATCTTTGCCAACTTAAATTTACACTAAAACTTTATTAAAACCGAACACATACTGAACTTTTACATGACTTGAAATTATCCTTTGTAATATTATCCTGGCTACCCTCTCATTGGCATTCTCCTTCCTCTATCTCTCTCTCTAAATGTTTACGAGTAATTACATGTATATATTTATATTTTATGCTGCACCTCAAAGGTTTTATCTTATCAAGTATATAATAAAAAATAATTTGATTCAACTAAAATTACAACATCTGAATTTTTCAATCTTAGAAGCTTACAATATTAAAGGCTACGGAATATACCTATATATAAAAAAAATGATGTGAAGTGGCTACAATTTTTACCGAACAGACAGACAGACAGACAGACAGACGACAAAATGACGGTATAAGGATTTTTTGGTCATACATACAAAAAACTAAAAAGCACCCAATAATAAATATATTGTCATCAAAGTGGCATCAATGTTGCCAATAGAACAATAAAATAAATTTTAATTCGAACGCCTAATACCATTATTTAGGTTTCTAAATATGTGCAGTATTTTTTTTATATAGCAAGGTTCATTAAGAATTTTAAAAATTGCGCCTATGGCTTCCATTGGTTGTTATAAGTTCCGCCCCTCTGATTTCGTGTACATTGAAAAAGAATTAAATTATAATTTAAACAATTTCCACTGGTTATTAAATTTACGCTTTTAAAAATTAAATGCAACATTTGCCAAAATATAACTATAATATTGAAAAAAGAATTTAAAAAATATAAAAATTAAAAAAAAAAAAACAAAAAATAATATTGTCTCTTCTCGCAGGGTTCGATCCCTTTCGGATCGAGTTACTTAGGTGAAACGCCAGCGTCAAAACCACTATACCAGCATACACGTTCCATTGTAGCGTGTTACAAAGCTATAACTTTTGTACATTATTAGCAAAAAATCACAAAAAATGCGTTTTTTTCCAAAAACGTAATCTGATCAAAAATTCCTGTTGTAGTATTCCGGTTCACACCAATGTACATTACTTAGAATTTGTTCAGATTTTTAGTTTAAGCCATCTGGGCTACAGGGTGTGGGACAAAAATTTTTTTGCACAGTTTTGGCAAAAATCTCTTCAAAATAATTTATTTTGCAAAAATAAAAATTTGATCGTTAATCCACGTACTAAGGGCTTTCATTTGATACCCTACTCAGAATTTAAAAAAAATATTTTTGTTTTCGATGAGCACATATTTGTTTATATTTTAGGGGGGTAGGTTTTTTAGATGTTTTAGTATTTTTCCTATGTGCGGGTCAAAGAGTTGTATAAGCATGCCATATTTCAACTCTCTAGGTTTAGCCGTTTGGCTACAATTTTTACCGAACAGACAGACAGACAGACAGACAGACAGACAGACCGACAGACAGACGACAAAATGACGGTATAAGAGTTTTTTGGTCATACCTACAAAACCCTAATAATTTGATTCAACTAAAATTACAGCATCTGAATTTTTCAATCTTAGAAGCTTACAATATTAAAGGCTACGGAATATACCTATATATAAAAAAATTGATGTGAAGTGTGAATTTTCACACATTTCATGGTTTTGCAGGTATTTAGTAAGTGAATGATGATTAGTTGTGATGCCAAAACAAATTTTATATTAAAGTATTTTTTTGTTAATTTTAATTCGAACGCCTAATACCATTATTTAAGTTTCTAAATATGTGCAGTATTTTTTTATATAGCAAGTTTCATTAAAAATTTTAAAAATTGCGCCTATGGCTTCCATTGGTTGTTATAAGTTCCGCCCCTCTGATTTCGTGTAGGTACATTGAAACAGAATTAAATTATAATTTAAACAATTTCCACTGGTTATTAAATTTACGTTTTTAAAAATTAAATGCAACATTTGCCAAAATATAACTATAATTTTGAAAAAATAGTTTAAACAATATAAAAATTAAAAAAAAAAAAAAAAACAAAAAATAATATTATCTCTTCTCGCAGGGTTCGATCCCTTTCGGATCGAGTTACTTGGGTGAAACTCCAGCGCAAAACCACTACACCAGCATATACGTTCCATTGTTGCGTGTTACAAAGCTATAACTTGTGTACATTATTAGCCAAAAATCACAAAAAATGCGTTTTTTTCCAAAAACGTAATCTGATCAAAAATTCCTGTTGTAGTATTACGGTTCACACCAATTACATTAGCCATCTGGGATGTGGGACAAAAAAAATTTTGCACAATTTTGGCAAAAATCGCATCAAAATAATTTATTTTGCAAAAATAAAAATTTGATCGTTAATTCAAGTACCAAGGGCTTTCATTTGATACCCTACTCAGAATTATAAAAAAATACTTTTTTTTTCGATGAGCACATATTTGTTTATATTTTTAGGGGGATATGTTTTTTAGATGTTTTAGTATTTTTCCTATGTGCGGGTCAAAGAGTTGTATAAGCATGCCAAATTTCAACTCTCTAAGTTTAGCCATTTGGCTACAATTTTTACCGAACAGGCAGACAGACAGACAGACAGACGACAAAATGACGGTATAAGGGTTTTTTGGTCATACCTACAAAAAACTAAAAAGCACCCAATAATAAATATATTGTCATCAAAGTGGCATCAATGTTGCCAATAGAACAATAAAATAAATTTAGAAAAAATTGGATAAGAAAAGTTTTGGAAATAGGCTCCTCAATATTATTGTTAACTTGCTGTTGTCTAGAAGCAGGTTACCTTTATCAATATAAAGTAAGAAAACTAGTATTTTAATTAAATTAATTTTGTGGTTAATCAGATCGTGATCCATGTATATTCTGAATTTTGTTAGTTAAAATCAGATAGTGTCTTGTAGTTAGATGTGAAATTTACCCAAAACTTTGAGTTGATGTTGTTTGAAAAGTTATTTGTTGGTGTTATGTATAGCTCGTCGGAACTTTTAAAATGGATGTCGCAGGTTGGAGAGCTGATTAATGAATATCTTTAAACCGGAAGTTCTTCTCCCGGAAGCGCTATCACAACTTTGTACTGACATATCAATACATAACCTTCAAATTACAATCGATGGAATAGTAACATAGGAGTGACAGCAATATTAAAGCACTTAAAGCAAGAATTTAAACGAAGATAACAACTGCCGTACAAGAATAATAGAATTTATACTCTTTTAGGTCATAAATTCGGGCAAGGTTGCATTTAAAATTAGTACGAGAGTCACTCTAGATGTATAGAAAATGAGAAAATCACGCAGGCCATGGAATACAAAAGTTAATATTAATAATAAAAATAATAATCAGTGAGAGAGGTGTCCAGGATGTCACTCTTATTAAGCAGGCCCTTCGCAGCAAGTATATGGCAGGTCTTAAGCAGATATGGAGATCTGGTCTGTCTGGCAAGAACCAGATCGCTGCCAAAAACATGCTTGTTGTTCCATTCATTTCATACACTTTTGGTGTGATGAAATGGAATGTTGATGATCTTAAGGATCTTGACAGGAGAACCAGAACATCAACCGAAGTCTTCACCCGAAGTCATAATTTGTAAATGCAGCGCATTTACCTCCCTCGTCAAAATGGGGGTCGGGGATTACTTAATCTGGAGCGCCTGCATGATCGACTTGTCCTGGTTACAGCTAACAGTATCCTCAAAAGTCAGGACCCACTATTACAGTTTGTGAGTGAGCACGAATTTAGTAGCAAAGGGACTTTAGGTCTTTACCAGCAACCAGATTTAACCTGGCAGACTTGAGTCCCGTTAGGAAAAATACTGGAGTACAACTCTCTTTTGGGGAGTACAACAGAGTTACCAGTTCTGTGAAACGATGGGAGATAAACATGTTGACAAAAGAACACATGAGTAACTTATGCACTCTGTGTTCTTCAAATATATTAAAAGTGTAGAGTTGTCCACCGAACTCACGTTCTCATTTCTTAAGCCTGCTAGTTTAAGATCGGAAACAGAAGATTTTGTGTTTGCTTGTCAGGAGGGTGTTATAAATACTTTGGCGAACAGGGCCCGCATGTTTCAAATGGCGGAGTTCATACTTTGTAAATTCTGCCACCATCATCCTGAAACCATTATGCATATTCTGTCTGCTTGTCCTTCTCTTGCAGCGTCGAGCTACGTGTCTCGACATAAAGTGGGAAACAGAATGCAACGAGTTTGACGGCGCGTTGACGCCGTTCGTACGGCGCTATCTGTCAGGAGAAAGTTAAACCCAAGCTGTCGTACGCAAGTGCACAGAATGGATAACGTCCTACGCCGTTCGACCGCCGTTGATACTGAATGTTCGTCAACTTCCAACTTTTGACGCCGTTGAACGTTGACGCAGAACACCTAACCTCAGTTTTTACTGAATAATAAAGTGTTTGTATGTATAAATAAATTGCATACAACATAAATAACATCACTCACAAGTCTTCATCATCCATTATACTTTTAATAAAAGAAAGCGCACGTATAAACACAGATATAGGTTGTCAAGTGACACTTGACGGCGTTAAAAATTATTGCATTGTGTGCAGGCGAAAATTCTCAACGGCGCTAACGCAACGCTGTCGCAAATGACGGCGCGCTGACGCCGTAGCGCGCTGTGCATTCTGTTCCAGGCTTAATGCTGCTCTCCGCGATCTACTACCATCTTAGGCATACTTATGGTATTGACCAAATACCGGTTATACCGTACGTTCCTTCTGACATAGAATCAGTGGTGGAAAATCACATCACATTTATTGGAATTACTCCTTCATCACCTTGAGGTTACTGGTAGCCACTAAGCCGAACATAGCCCTCCTGGATAACGAGACCAAACAAATTTTTGTAATCATCTTTCTTAAGAGTATATTTCTCAAGGAGGAGGATCCAAGTATATGGCAAATGCGCCCTATGCAGTAATAGAGCTTCAACTTAAGATTGGGTCTTCAGCTATTCGTACAGAATCCTACAGTGGTCCGCGGACCACCGGTTAAGAAACACTGCTTTAGATTAAAGGAGAGATAGAGTTTGTGTGTGTGTGTGTGTGTAAGAGACGGACATATAGAGAGAGAGAGAGACAGAGAGAGAGGGAGAGAGAGAAAGTTTATCTAATTCCACTATTTTCTTTGTATCTCCCTAAATTTTATCCCTTCAATGAGTCATAGCAATCAATATAAATCTGTGGGGTATTCTACTCGTATCTATGAAACGAATATCAATCGATAGATAGTAGATAACTAAACTATTTAGATAAGTCTACAATGGAATTGATTCCAATTCAATGAATTCATGATTTCAGCCACAAACGCCCTTTGTAACTAAATCAAAAATTAAACGTCAAGTTTGTCATTTTTGATTGACGTGACATCCAGGAGTACTATCAAACTAATATGTAATAAATTTAATCCTTCAATTTCAAATAGATAACTATTTTGTAAAAATTGATAAAAAATGTTTTTTTTTTTAGTAGTATTTGAAATTTAGGGCACGTCCAGGCAATAAATGGTTTAGATTGGAGCAGAATTAACAGAAACATGATTACAACGTTGTTCCAGAAAATTGATAAAAGGGTAGACGAGTATAGGTTATTTTTATACGTCTTTTGAGTCTCACATCACTAGAAATACTTTAAACATTACAAAGTGTAGGGTAATGTTATTTTACAGCCTGTATATGTGTGTAAAAATGAATTTTATTTTAAATTTTCCTCTGTGTTTATATTCCTGTAGTCTTTATATTTACATAATTTAAACTCTCGATTGAGTTGGAAATCATTTTTTTTTAAGTTGAATTCTTTTGATCTCAAAATGTGTCCAGGCTGTCATATTTTTCATAAAGTTTATAACAGTTTTAAGCTGTAGTAACGCAAGTGTTCGACGTTCCCCTTTAAAGGAAAATTGAAAAAATCTGTTTTGAATTCTAAAATATAACGTATAAGTGTGCTACAAATTTTACCTTGAAAGGCTTAAATTTTAGGTAAAGTTAACCCTATACTTTCTGTTTTCCACTTGAATAAATATCAACATGTAAACTAATTATATAAACCAAATTAATTCTCTAGGCTTAAACATATTTCTTGACAAAACGTTTATAATACAGTTGTTTTCAAAAGAATTCCATTTTCTGTAAATTGAAAGACGATGGCATAGAGTTTATGTCCGACAGACAGACAGACATGCATAAATAACGCAGACAGACAAACAGTTAGAAAGATATCAGGTCGTCAAGGATGATTTTTTTTTTAAATTTATTATTTTATTGGCCATTAGTCTTTCGACCATACTAACCAATTACAATATATTTAATTACATTATTTTAACAATATAGACTTATTTATATATACATATATACATATATACATACACATGCATGCATACATGCACATATACCCACATTTGACGGATGAAATTTGTAGTTAATAATATTGCCAACTTTAACAGCTTATTATTTGACATTGGCTTAATAGTTTACCGTTCTGTTTTTATTTATTTATTTTTTTGGAAAGTTACTCATCTCGCCTGTATAACGAAATCATTGTATGCTCTAAAAAATATCAAAAAAAAAAATTTAATTAATTTTGTTGAAAATGGAACGGTCGGAAATTCGCACTAGTATGAAGCATGAGTTCTTACATAGAACTACGGGAACGCAGACCGCCCGAAACATTAATAGTGTATTTGATTCTAGTGCAAAGACTCTAGTGTTACTACGCAGCAGACAATATCAAATTGGTTCTCCAAATTTCGTAAAGATAACTTAAAAAAAAAACTGGCTCATCGATCACAGCAGAAATATATTGAAACCAAATGATGCAAAAACTTAAAGAAAAACAACCTAGATTGGTCAACAGATCGACTCCTATCTTATTGCATGATAACGCTAAACCACACACTGCACAAATGACTGTGGCAAAACTACAGGAATTGAAGTTGGAACTTCTTCATCATCCTCCATACTCACCAGACCTAGCCCCCACTGACTACCAATTTTTCCGCAATTTGGATAGCCCTCAACTTGGTCCACTAAAAATAGAGACATTAGATCTTATTGCTTGTTATATGGTACCACCTATTTGATACCAATTCAATGGCTTGCCAGCATTGTGAATGTTTTGAAAACAAGTTTATTTGTGGCATGTGTAAGCGATGAATCATGTACACGTGTACGAATGCAAGAGTAGAAAAGCTTGGAAGCCGCAATCTAATTTATTAATTCGGTAGGTATAACAGAAGAGTTGCACCTGTGTTTCGCCGCCCGATTAATATGAGGAAACGGAATAAAGGTTTATGGGCTGTAAAACGTGAGCGACGCCGTTAAAACGAGAGAAAAGAGAGATATTTCCATCGATATTCAACGTCTGATCATTCAAAACCACGCCAATTTTAAAGAAAATGATCACTTGCATCAAATATCTTCAAGAAACTAAAAATTATATAATACCATTATTTAGTAACAATAAAATGTAAGACGTATTTTTTTGAGATTTTTTAACGTATGATTAAACAAATTGGTGTGAAGTGTGAGTTTTTACACATTTCAGGGCTTTTTTGGTATTAAATATGTGTAAAGCTGCCTTCCAGAGAGACAATATCAAATTGGTTCGCCAAATTTCGTACAGGTGACTTGAAAACCAACAAAAAATGGCTCATCGATCACAGCGGAAATATACTGCAACCAACTGGATGAAATGATGCAAAAACTTAAAGAAAAATAGCCTAGATTGGTCAACAGATCGAGTCCTATCTTATTGCATAATAACGCTAGACCACACACTGCACAAATGACTGTGGCAAAACTACAGGAATTGGAGTTGGAACTTCTTCATCATCCTCCATACTCATCAGACCTAGCCCCCACTGACTACCACTTCTTCCGCAATTTGGACAACTTTTTAATAGGAATACAGTTTAATTCCGACAATGCTGTAAAACTGGCCTTCCAGGAATTCATTGACTCTCGTCCGCCAGGGCTTATACCACTGACCTGAACAACCTGCCGCTACAGATTTTTCGAGAGCAAAGACAGAACCTTCTGGAAAGATGGCATTATGAAACTGCCTGAGCGTTTGTCCAAAGTGATTGAAAATAATGGACAGTACATTTGATAGTAAAAGTTTTTTTTAGAATGTACATTTTATTCAATAAAAGTTTATCAAAAAACGTCTCAAATAAAAGTTATTAGTTATTGCTTTTATAGCAACTTTTGTTCAATATTTTTTTTCGAAATTTCTGTTGTGAAATATTCACAAAAATCTTAAAATCGACACGAGTAAACTCCCATTTTTGGTCAACCGATTTTTACCAAAAGTTGATCAACTCGTGCCATTGATGGCAGAAGCTTAAATATGAAATTTCATAAAAATCCTTTCAGCCGAATTGCTCTGAACATGTACACAGACGGACAGATGGACAGACAGACAGACAGACAGACAGACAGACAGACGGACGGACAGACGGACAGACAGACAGACCGACAGACAGACCGACAGACAGACCGACAGACAGACCGACAGACAGACCGACCGACAGACCGACAGACAGACCGACAGACAGACCGACAGACAGACCGACAGACAGACCGACAGACAGACCGACAGACAGACCGACAGACAGACCGACAGACAGACCGACAGACAGACCGACAGACAGACCGACAGACATCATGCTAAAAATAGTCAAAACGTTATGTAGGGACCTCCATTCGTGGAGATCCATCGAAATCTCGAAATGTCAAAATCGGTATGATCACAATACCTCCCTTATATATGTTGACGGTCGGTAATAAGGGAATAGGGTAATCAAATACCTACAGAAATGATTAAAAATTTAATAACTTAATTTATCAAACCCCATGCAAATGCAATAGCAAAAAAAAGTAAATAAAATAAATAAATAAATATAATTGAAAACGTTTTACAGGGTTTGTGACAAAGCAGGAGTTTTTGAAGAGTGCCCTTTTTTCGTAAAAATGATAATAAAAAAGTTTTCCATTTTTATCCAATTTCTTGGATCATGCTTTATAAAACAATAAATTCGATTCCTTCAGGAAGAATATCAGCCTGTCCATCAGAGTATCCTGTCTTCACTCAATATAGTTCATGACGATTAAAAAAAAAGTAACTAATTGTTCATCTAGTTGTTGATAAATTATTAATGAAATACTTAACATTTTATCTAAGACGCTTTTATTAAAAATTTATTTTAGTGCAAATAAATTGTTTAAATACTTCCTCAATCTGTTTTCCGAGAGTGCGTTATTTTTACAAAACAACTGGGGTGTAGAATAGAAAATTCTGGCTATAAATTAAGTGTGTTGGTAAGCATGTGCGCCTATATGTCATATTAAGTCTCCCTGAGTGTAATCTTTATTATCGTATACAGGATGGTATAAAAGTAATATGCCAATACCGCATTGAAAATTATGGTTCAATTTAATTTAACTACGAAATTCTAGGAGCAATAAATAAGCTGTCAGCTATGAAATTTGCGTCAGGATTTATGCCCCGTTTTAACATTCAATACAGCCTCATAAATTCACAACAGATTTTCATAAAAGAAATAAAATAATCAAATAATTAGAAAAAGATTTTAAAAGTTGTAAGACAGAAATTATATTAAATTATGCAGGGAACATGTCCTAGTGAAATTTGATAGTTTCATTTTTCCAATTTCTAGTACATTTAATTATCAATACATTTGATTATCAGTACATATGACCCAGTATCGTATCGAATCTTTTTTTTTCCATTTGTCATTCTTAATAAAAAAATTCCATTTATTTATTTGTCTTGTCTTCAAAATATGTAAAAAAGTATTAAAATTTTTAATGTCATTCGTTTCCATGGTTTCACTCAGACCAGTTTCACTGTTTTAAATTTTCACATACCAACCTGAAAAATGAAATAACCCAAGCAAGGTCCGTTCTCGTGACTCGTGACAACCTAAAAGAACGAAATTCCCAGTTAGTTCCGCCTAAACGTTTGAAATAGCCTTTATACTTTAATCTATTTATTATTGTAAAGCCCGGAATTTCGAACCATCGATAAAATTGACTATCTATGGGATAAGTTGTTATCAAGGGAATAAACGATTTTTTTGCGTATTTCCAATTATTTATCTATAGAGTAACTAAGTTATCTATAGGATAAGTTATTCACAACGTGTAGGTACTGATAAATATTATCCATTGGATAAAAATGAGAGATTTTGACAGATAGGTGTCAAAAAATATTTTATTGATAAATATATGTACATAATATAAGCATATATACGTAAAATATATAACAGGTATTATGTACATATTAGACATACCTACACTTTATATACATATTACATACACCTGTTTCCATTATGTGTACTTTTATTGTGTAATTACCTATATCAAAATAAATTCAAAATAATTTAGTATTCTACTTTAATTAATACTGAATTAAAAAAAAATATTGTCGATTATTTTTAGATAATTTACATTTGTTTTTAAAGAAAGAAATCATGGATGCTGGTTTAGAAGATTTGCAAGCAGACGATGATGAAGAAATTGAGTATTTAGAACGTCCATACATAGTTCGTGTTAGACCAAATCATATGAACCATTGGGATGAGAAAGAATTTATTAATCGATTTCGCTGAGCGAAAATGCATTTAATACCTTGCTTCACCAAATACTACCCCAATTAAAAAATAAAAATAAATAAACGGTCGTATTTAATTGTGTTTTTGCATTTCTATTATGTATGCAGGATGCATTAAACATAATACAATTTTTTTCCCAGGCCCCTTGTTTATCTTTTAGATTTACAGCGCCAGTAGCTTTATTTTTATAACATTTTTACATTTTAACTCAAGATTTACAAGTTGCTTTGTTTCGGAAATATTGAAACTTGCGCTTCTTGGGCGTTTATCGCACATTTTTCTGTACAAAATTTTGACAGTTGTCATTTATTTTGACAGTTGTATCTATCTCTCTTTTATTCGTGCGAGTAGCGTATATATCTCTCTTTGTTTAAGATAACGCTACTAATACCAACATAAAAAAACATTCGAAAATATTATTATCAATCAGAATAGCTACAGTCTGTTTCAAACGCTTAGGCGGAACTAAATGGGAATTTCGTTCTTTTAGGTTGTCACGACAAGGGACCTTGCTTGGGTTATTTAATTTTTTACGTTGGAATGTCAAAATTTAAAATTACAACAATGAAACCATGGAAACGAATGACCTATGTCAAAATTAAATTATTTATTTTATATATTTTAATGACAGAAAAATAAATAAATGGGAAATTTGTATTAAGAATGACACAAAAAATCAAAATATAAAGAAAATGACATTTTAAAATGATATTAACCTTAACTTTGGTTATATATTTATTGTAAGTATGATTTACAAAGCTTAAACAAAACGGCCGAAAAGCACGATTTAAGCGATGAAAGTAACTAAATTGCAAAATCTAGTTCCGCCTAAGCGTTTGAAACAGACTGTATCTACGGGATAACTAGAGTTGGAGATACAGAAAGCAATTTATCCAAGCGAATATCAAGAGGATAATATTATTCCATTGATAGTTATTCTTATAGATAACAGTAAAGTGGAAATACCGGGCCTTAATCAATTAAATTGTTATTATAAGATAAAAATGTTTTTTACGTTTTATAGAAAATCTTGTCACGTGGGTGGTATGATTGAGACACAACTCCTGGTTTCAACATAACAAATTTATTAAATATGTATATCACATTTACAATATATGTTTGAATTGGTCCATGGAGTTGGGGAAGCCTTCGGTCCACCCCGTGTTGGCCAGGATCGGCTTGGACCTATCTCTTGGACCTATCCGGGAGTCGAGGAGCCTGGAGAAGTCTTCTCCCACGCACATGGTCACTACTTGCTTGGCTTCCCTCTCGATACTAGAATCTGGCGTCGGTGTCGTGGTTGTCACCTTCTGGACTAATATGTGCAGCGGAGTTGGCTATGTTCCACTACCTCAATATTCTCGACATCCATCTATTAATTACCGAAATTTTAACCTAGTTCCAATATTCATTCGTCATGACAAATATTTCCTCATTACGAAAAATGCAATGTTTGCATTTCGTTATCAGGCCACATACGTCAGACGCTGACGAATAGTTTTTAATCAGACAGCTGACCGTCACAATGTCTAGATGTCGTAATCCTGACCTAGGATTACCTATGTGACAATATATTAATTTTTCCTTTCGAAAATATCGATATTTTGTTTCGATACGATACCGGTATTCATACTTTTTATTCGATATTATCTATATCCCAATATCGATACTTTCTCAGTATCGCATATCCCTAGGGAGGCCTACGTTCCGCAGTGGACAAGAAAGTCTGATTAATAATGATGATGATCTTTAACGGGGACAATGGACAATGGACAAGGGACAATGACTTGATGAATTGACCCTGGCGAGAATTCTAATGGCTCGTTTTTGAATTACAAAAATTCTGAGTCAGATTACTGACTTGCTCCTCAGTATAATCATATAGTTTAGCACATATTGGAATTGCGCAAAATATACAATTCTGACAATTTCAATTGATACACAATACATTAATCGTTTGAGCATATACATCACCGTATCACCAAAATGCCCAAATGTCTCCAACATTGGACTAAATAATGCTGATGATGATATACCAGGTCTACAAATATGAAATGCGGATTTTTTTTTTAAATAAAACACATTAAACTCAAAAGAACAGTAAAAGTTTATTTATTCAAAGTATGCTCCATTAGAAGTTATACATTTTTCCCATCTTTCAGGCAATTTGTGAATACCTCGCCAGTAGAACTCTTCCCCTTTCCCCGCAAAACGTTCATCTAGCCATTCTTTCACATTTTCATATGAACAAAAGTGCTGCTCGGCAAGTGCCTGACCTATCGATGCGAACAATTGGTAATCTAAAGGGGCCAAGTCTAGTGAGTAAGCGGCATGGGGTAGCACTTCCCACTTGACTGCCTCCAATGTGTTACAAACTGCTTTTGCCTTATGTGATGAAGCGTTATCGTGAAGAAAGATTACCTTGTGCTGTCTTCTTTCGTATTCTGGTCGTTTTATGAGCAGCGAATGGTTCAATTCGATCAGTTGTTGTTAGTAGCGTTGGATATTAACTGTTTCACCAGGTTTTAACAATTCATAATAGACCACATCCTTTTGGTCCCGCCAAGTACAGAGCATTGTCTTTTTGCCAAAGCGATTCGGTCTTGCAGTTGATGTGGATGGTGAGCCTGGGTTCACCCATGATTTTTTGCGTTTGGGATTTTCAAAATAAATCCATTTTTCATCGCCAGTAATGATACGATGCAAAAAAGACTTTCTTTTGTATCGTGCAAGCAAAATTTCACAAGTGTTTTTGCGTTTTTCCATCTGCCTCTCATTCAATGCATGTGGAACCCATCTGCCGACTTTCTGGATCTTACCCATCTCTCGTAGGCGATTGGAAACAGCTTTTTGACTAACGCCTATCTGCTCTGCTAGTTGTTTTTGTGATTGACTATCGTCTTCCTGTAGCAATGTTTCCAATTTTGTATCTTCATATTTTTTTGGAGGTTTTCCATGTTCTTTGTCTCTAAGATCAAAGTCACCACTTTTGAAACGCCGAAACCATCGTTCACACGTATCTTGCGATGGAGCATATTCACCATAAGCTTCTCGAAGCAGTCGGTATAATTCAGCAGCAGTTTTTTTCAAATGAAAACAAAACAGTAGTACTGTCCGCGAATGCTCTTTATTTGGCACAAAATTTGACATTTTTAACACAGTAAAACAAAACTATATGATCACTTTTCAAATTATAACCTATACGCATTTGACACTTAATGATAACTGAACAAAACGCCATATGTGTTGAAACTTTGAACTATACACTCTGTTTGCGCTGCAAGTTTGAAAAAAATCCGCATTTCATACTTGTAGACCTGGTAGACTGTATTTATGCAATTTGATTTTCCCCATCCATTTTGAACAATATTCATTAGAATAATTAAAAATTTTGCATAACCTTTTGAAGTGCCCTGTATTGATGTTATAATTTGTGATAGATTTAATCTATTTTCATATAAATACTATTAAACATGTAATGAATATGAATTATATTACATATTTCATTATAATTTAAATTGAAATTTCAATCATCATTTCAAACAAATCTATTAATGCTCTATTTTTGCGCCGTCAATTGTTAATTATGACATCAAAGTATGGTCAACAAACAAAACCACTACATTTTTAATTATAGTTTATGTGGTAAATAGCAAAATATAACAAAATTACATATTATTCTATTGGAAACTATTAAAGGTTGTTAGAAATACAATGATAGTTCATGTTCATTTTCAGTTTTGTTACCACGTTGGCTTGTACATGATTTTAGTTTTCTCTTCCCATGTGCAATGTCAGTATGTTGACTCCAAAGAGCTACTATAGCTACCAGGGACGTAGCCAGGGGGGGCATAGGGGGCATTTGCCCCCCCCCCTGGATAGTTTACCTTATATAAAAAATAATTTAGGTTGTTAGAAGTTTATAAATTTACCGGACTTTTATTATTTAATATACTAAAAAAGACCTAGAACAGGGGTCAAAAACTTGCGGCTCTTTTAGAAAATTTTGTGGCTCTTTGAAAATTGGCTGGTTTTTATTTTAATATAATCTATTTTTTAATTTTCAACTTTCTGCCTGTACTATACAGGTTTTGTATTTTTCAGAATGTTTTACGGTGCAATTCACGCCCGGTAATTCTCCGAGTTACTGCATATTCCATTTTAGAAGAAGTTATTTGTTTCGAAAAAAAGTTATCTGTATTTGTGAATGATTTACGTGCAAAACATTTTTACATTTTATTAAATTACAAAAACATGTTATTAATGCATTTTTTTTTTTGCACAAACTATTGTTAACATGAAAGAAGCTTTTCGAGATAGATTTAAAGAGTTTAGAAAATATAAAGCTACACTAGCTTTTTTGACAAAACCAATTGAAGTAGATATGTAGCAATTACATTTATCACCAATTAGTGGATTTGAAATCCAAAGGTTTATGGAATTATATATTCTTAAAACTTAATTCTGAACTGGAAAATTTAGAAAGAAAAAAGTGAATTTTATCTTCCCAGCATAAGTGGACCGAAATTCGCAATCTTCAAAATGTAGATAAAGTTCTTTTCGAAGCTTGGAACCGTCTTCCAGAACCGTTCAATCTTTTAAAAAATTATGCTTTTGGGCTACTGACAATTTTCGTATCCACATATTACTGTAAGCAAATCTTTTCACAAATGAAATTAATTAAGAGTCAGTTAAGAAGTAATCTTACTGACCTGATTTCCCAAGTTCTTTTCGAAGCTTGGAACCGTCTTCCAGAACCGTTCAATCTTTTAAAAAATTATGCTTTTGGGCTACTGACAATATTCGTATCCACATATTACTGTAAGCAAATCTTTTCACAAATGAAATTAATTAAGAGTCAGTTAAGAAGTAATCTTACTGACCTGAAACTAGAGTGCTGCCTTAAGTTAACGATTACTGAATATTCACCAAATATTGGTCTTATAGGACACTATACAGGAACAATCGTCCCATTAAAAAAATTATTATATTGTAATATACTGGCAACTACAATAGGTATCACAAACTAAATGCATATGTAAGTAAATATTAATTTATTGTAATACTTGATTATTATAAACAAATAAACAACTTTTACGTTTTTTTCTTAAATATAGCATTATTTTTTAGCGGCTCTTCCATGTTATTGTTTTTTATCAATATAGATTTGGCTCTTTGTCACTGAAAGTTTGCCGACCCCTGACCTAGAACGCTGTTATTTTCTACCCAAGCCATGTATTTAAGGTCGTTTTCGTTTAAGGACCAATTTAGAATATTTTGTTATTTTGCCCCCCCCCAAACTGATCGTATTAGTAGTATTGGAACATCCCTAAGTCTCCCCAAGATTTTACCATTCGGACCGATATTGTGCTTTAGATTTCCAGTTCTACGTATCTCTTTTTACGTCATCCGGTCACCTAGTTGGTGGTCTTCTGACTGGTTCGCTGACCCCTGGTTTAGGTGAAGAAGTTAGTCCAGAATGATGTAAACTGAGATGCTTCAGCAGAACCTTTTCCAAATATTAATTTATTTGCAATATTTTTATATGTTAATAAAGTCTGCCTTCAATGTAAGTCTGCAACATTATAAAAGTCATAATGAAGGCGATGTAATTAGTGGTTATAAGAGGATCTGATGAAGGGTCAGAAGTGGGTGAGAAAGGAAGGAATAAATATAATGATGGAATTAGAAGTGCGTGCGACACGAACAAAGCTAGGCGATGCACGACGAAATACATAATGGTTTAATCCCCACTGAACCGCGTGAGAAACTTACGGACATCAGAAAAATTACTTGAATTTATTTTATTCATTAAACTTTATCATCTGTACAAAAATGCTAGACTCTTCCTATCTTGGAATAGACAAATATTAAATATTTTATATGTACAGCATTGTACAAAAATATCTCAACACTACAAGATTAAAAAGTATAACTATTCACAAAATTATAAACTGGAAATTCATATTATTTTTCGCCTAAAATTTTTTGGACAAAAATATTTTTACTCCGATTTTAACTAAAATATATCTTCAAACTAATTTTGGGGTGAGGGTTATGAATAAATTATTTAAAAAATTCATACTTTCCTAGTTTTTAAGTTAAAGCCGATTTGGGTCAGTTTTTCGATTCCGCTTAATTGGGACACATCGGGACTTAGACATTTTGGCCCAATTAAGCGGCTGCCCCAATTAAGCGAATTTCACAAAAAATTAAACTATGCATATTTTTCTTTCAATAATTTTATTTTATAAACTCTTGGACAAAACTATAAATTACATATAACCAAAAAATATAAACTTTTAAGAAAAAATAATAATAAATAGGTACATACAATTTAATTCAATGTAAAAATGCGTCAAGTGTAGTCTGTCTTTTGTTTTTGTAACATTTCACTTGTACAAAATCAGCACAGGTTTTCAGTGCGGATGTAGGGCTCCCTTCATTTCTTTCCTGCATAAAATAACGCTGTAATATTAAATTCTTTGTACATTTTCTTGAGAATATGTGTAATATAATATGTACTGCAATCTTAACTGTCCCAATTAAGCGGAATGTCCCAATTAAACATGTAAATTTACTGTTGGTTCCTTGGTTTGGTTTCTGTTCTTTGAGATTTGTCCCAAATAAGCGGCTGCCCCAATTAAGTGGTGGCCCAATTAAGCGGAATCGTCTGTATTTTTAAAACTTCTGCCCAAACTTCAAAATGGACCCAATTTTATTAATATATGGCAAAAAATTTGCCATTTTCAAGGGTTTTGGATTACTTCCCATACAAAACTTAATAATTGGTTTATTTAAGCCCAATTTTTTTTCTAGACTAAACAGTGTAGGAGAAGTTTAAGAATTTAAACCGCAGATTTCTATCCCTAACCATTTTTTAGTAACGATTTATTAACATTGTCGACAAAATAAAAAAAAAAAAAATTAACAATTTTTGTTTTGTTTCAAACCTTGGTAATAATTCAATAAAGACCTCAAGATTTCAAAAATGGAAACCGCAGGTCTTTATCGCATTTCTTTTTTGAGGAACGTCGATGCAAAAACGAAAATTTCTACAAAACACGCCATATTATTATTTGTCATAATTTTAAAATACGCAAAACGAATAAGGCCTAAAATTTTTTCTATACTAAATAAACTACGAGGAAACCAAAACTTCTAACCTCAGGTCGTTTTTTCGAACCGTTTTATAGTAAAATATTAAAATATGTATGTAAATTATTTTATGTAAAATAAAAAATAATGAAAATTGACATTAAAAAAAAAAAATATACGTAATCTCAAAACGTGTGAAGCCATTGAAACCCAACATTTTTTGGTCTTTTGACCATGTAGAATCCAAAATTTCTAACAGGAGGTCGCTGTCTCAAAACGATTTTGAGTACTTTTTTTTTTATTTCACAATTTTTACTAACATTGTAAATTATGCCATTAAAATAAATGGCTTAAACAACAACAACAACAAATATTTTAAATATGCAAAATTTCGTCCTGCTCGTACGTCCGTCAGTGATGAATCTCGTGAACGTCGATCAATATCGGTTGTGATTCAATAAAACATCGATGCTGTGCGGAAAATGATTGAAGAAGATCGGCATGTGACTTACCGTGAGATAGAGGCATCTTTTGGCATATCGCAGACTGCAATACATTCGCTTTTCATGAACATTTAGCTGTGAAATAGATCGGTTCCCGATGGATTCCGCATAGTTTGACCGAAGCTCAAAAAAAGGCTCTTGTTGATTGGTGTAAGATAATGCAAAAAAAATCAACCTAAGCACTGCAAAATCTGAATACAACATCCTTACTGGTGACGAAACTTGGATTTATTCATATGAACAACAACAACAACAATCATACCAAATGTTAAATAGTATGTACAATTACGGCACAGACACTAATAGCCATAGATGCTGATGTGTCTGTAAATAAATAAAATAATATATATATATATATATATATATATATATATATATATATATATATATATATATATATATATATATAGATATAAAATGTTCTTCTTTAATCGTCAGTATTAGTTAGGAAAATTAAAAAACAAGTATCATCGCGTAGTTTCGCGTTTTATTAGTTAACGCATCTTCAGCCAGTAGATAGAAGCAATCATGGTACACAGTGGTCAGATGGTAAAAGTCCAAAATTTTTGTCAAAAGTTAAAAAAAAAAATTAAAAAAATTGGAAGTCAAGATTTAAAATAATAAAATTCACTGTGTACGTGTAATGTATGTCAGGTGACTGTGACTGTAACTAATACTGACGATTAAAGAAGAACATTTTATATCTATATATTACTCGTCAAGAATTTACATCTATATATATATATATATATATATATATATATATATATATATATATATATATATATATATATATATATATTCCTTTAGCTGTTCGGAAACGTTCTTCGAGCCTTTCGACTTGATGAATGCACCGGCCACTTATATGGTCAATACACCCCTGCTTCCATTAGAATTACTATTACGTTTGTCTCACTTTTAATTGTTTTCCCCGTATTGTACAACAATTCAATGCACTATAAAAATGTTTTTAAAGGTATTTTTCATTTAGCTAAATTACTCGAATTAGTTTAATGTTTTTTATGTTGGTAATTAAACTATTTTATTTATTTATTTTATGGCAATTTTATGATGTCAACACCTGTTTATTTATGTGAAGAACAAAAACATTTTACGTCCGTCCTGTCTATAGAATGAGATTGCATTGTGACCCAAATAGAAAATTCGTTGCAACAATAAACTTAAACAATTCATAGCTTTACCATTTCTAAGAAAAAGCCTAGCATCGAAGGAGAATAACATTTAGAGCATCAACCACTAGCTCAACTCTATAAATAAATAAAAAATCGTCTTTTATGGGAATCAACTTTCATTAATTTCATTACTTATATAATGATTTAAGTACGAGGGTAACCTTTTATGTTTTTACTACCACTAGATGGCAATATTGAAATGTGTCATTACTATATTCGTAAAATTTGACAGTGAAATCAGTGCAGAGAGCATTAAAAGAAAGGAGTTTGTGAAAAAATTAATATTCGTAAAGGTTTTCGTTGGATAATTTTTTACGATTTTAGTAAAGGCCTAACTCAACAACAATGCATAGATTCGCTTCGTTCAACTCTTGATAATAAAGCACCATCAGAAAAGACTGTTTGCGATAGGTTTGCAGAATTTTGTCGTGATCGTGCGTCTGTTAATTATGAATCTCGTAAAGGTCGAGCAATATCGGTTGTGATTCAATAAAACATCGATGCTGTGCACAAAATGATTGAAGAAGATCAGCATATCACTTACCGTGAAATAGAGGCATCCTTTGGCATATCGGAGACTGCAATATTTCGATTTTGCATGAACATTTAGCTGTGGAAAAGATCTGTTCCCGATGGATTCCGCATAATTTGACCGAAGCTCAAAAAAAGGCTCGTGTTAATTGGTGTAAGGGAATGCTAAAAAAATCAACGTAGGCACTGCAAAATCTGTATAAAAAGAATGTTGTCCTTACAGGTGACGAAACTTGGATTTATTCATATGAACCAGAAACCAAACAACAATCCACTGTTTGGGTCTTCCATTATGAACCGAAACCCACAAAGGTCGTTCGTTCACGAAGCACATCCAAGAAAATGATCACTGTTTTTTCGGTTCTACTGGACATGTCGTACCATTCCTTTAGAGCAGTGTTTCCAAAAAGGTGTGCCGCGGCACATTAATGTACCGAAAAATTTTCCAGGTGGCCCTGAAAAAAAAAATAATGCGTGGTTTTTATTTTAAAATTAATGTCCGAATATACGTACAATACCATTAATAAGATTAAAGTACACGAAGGATCATGTTATGACGAATTGAAATTGACATATTTCTTTTCCTGAATACAGCGGCGTCTTTATTCAAAATTTCTTCTTCTATGACAACATAGGAGGTAAGCCTGTAGCTGCAAACGTTAAATCGTCTGTACCTGCTACTTGACCGCTGAACAAGGGCACGGACGTGAGTTCAATTCCTGCTTATGTCAAATAATTTGTGTAAAAATATTTAGGTTCTGCTTAGCCGTTCGCAATCGGCTATAAACTGTAGGTGCCTTTCTATGTACGCTAAAAAATGCACGTAATACTGACCATATTACTCCTGAATGTACATAGATTGAAAACATGGTCACGAAACCTGGAAACAGGAGGCCTTGGCTCTTTCGGGCTGTTGCGCCAATGATGATGATGATGACAACATAGGTGTGCTGCGAAATTTTTCTTTCTTGGAAAATGTGCCACGAGAGTAGAAAGATTGGGGAAACACTGCTTTAGAGGATCGGAGAACAGTTAATGTTGAATGGTATATAACAATTTGTTTGCCAGAAGTCATCGACAAAATCAGGGAAAACAACCAAAAACGTCGCATCATTCTTTATCATAACAATGCAAGCTCCCACACAGCACGGCTAACAATTGATTATTTAAAAGAAAAAACATCAAATTAATGTCTCATTGCCCGTATTCACCTTATTTTTTCCCTAACGACTTTTTTATGTTCTAAATGTCAAACAAAAAATGCGTGGACAGCGATTTTCATCTCTTCAAAAGCTGTTGAAGCCTTCGAAAACCATGTTTTTGAGATAACAACTTCAGAGTGGAAAGAATGTTTCGAGAATTGATTTGAACGCATGCAAAAGTGGATAAATCTTAAAGGCGAATATTTTGAAAAGCAATCTTTCTTAATTTTTGTAAAAACTTAAAAGGTAGCCCTCGTATAATCTGGGGAAAATTTCACATTTGACCAAGCGGTGCTTTAAATCTAATAACAAAAAACTATATAAAGGTTTTTTTGTTGTATTTGAAACACAATTGCCCAGTTTTTTGTGTTAAATCTTTAAAATCCCCGTCTCGCCAAACATATGTACTGTATCAATAATTTATATCCAATGAATTCTCGAACTCTGCTAATATGATTTAAAATCCGAGCTGCGATTGTTAGTTTGCTATCAGTTCTAGTCTGGTGCTGTGTACAGTGCACACGTATGAAAGTTTGCCCCGACCCTTTGCGTTCCCGATTGCCCCCGGTTCTGGCTAGACGTATTTTGATTAAATTTGTATTGGACGTCTTTGCTAAAGTTATCGATCAAATACAATTTGCAATAAATTGAATGAATCAAGACTACCTCATAAGGTATCTCTAGATTTAATGATAGACAGGATTTTTTTTGAATTATGTACCGAGTATATAAAAATAGAGGAAACACGATTTTTATCGAAATAGTGACGTATAAGCAAGTTGGGAAAACATTTTGACTACCAAAGTATTCCCAAAGAATTGAATGGTACGTAACTTATAAGACAAGTGGATAATTACGAGAAATATAGCAAAAAATATGGAGATCATATAAAGATTCTGTTAGTTATCCTGTTGTGTAAACAATAAACAAATAAATAAATAAATCATGATGGCAAAACTAATTATATTTTTGAAAAATAAATGTATATATTGATCTAATATGTATTTTATTTATTAGTCTAGAAAAAATTGGGGCTTTAATTGTTTAACGTAGTAATTCTCAAACCCTTTTAGGTGATGGCCTGCTCTAATTTCTTCGTATTATGTCCGTATTTACGAGGGATGTTTCCAAAGTTCTGGGAATTTAGCTATAATTTTTATTTTTTTGTTAATTTTCGTCAATATTACAATGTAGTTTTTCAACATAATCTCCATTTAACTGAATACATTTATCCCAACGATAAACTAATTTTTTTTAAGCCGTCCTCAAAGAACTTTACTATTGAGTTTCTGTTCTGGTCCCAACAGCCTTGGCACCCAGCGCGGCGAAACCTAGCTAACGCCCAAACAATCATACAAGATGTCATGAACTTGTCGTGTACCTATCCCTAGGCGCACACTTATTTGATGAATAGTCCTTCGCCTGTCCTCTTTCAGTAGGTCTTCGACGGCAGTAATGTTTCTTTCATTTACCGACGTGCTTGGGCGCCCACTGCGTGGATCGTCTTCTAGTGATGTTCTACCGGTTTTAAAACGATCGATCCACCGATAAACAGTACTTCTAGATTCTGCAGACTCACCAAATACTCCTTGCAGACGCTGAATAATTTCTGATGTTTTCACACCTTCTTTCCACAAAAAGAAAATTATTGCTCTTTGAGATTTTGCTGAGTTTTCCATGGTTACAAAAACAGTGCTATGAAAACGCGTCTATATTAGTCGAACACCTAAATCAGACTGAACAATATTGCACTAGATAGTTGCATAAACGTGTCAATACTTGTCTGGCACCAATAACATAGCCTATAAGTTCTGCGTAATTTAATTATAGAACAATTCCCAGAATTTAGGAAACATCCCTCGTATTTTATGAAATTCGTTTCACCCCTTTCATATACCTAAGAGAACCACTGGTTTAACGTGTTCTGAGATTAAGCAATTTTTTTGATGACATAAATTACATTATTTGTGATAATTTTGAATTAAAAAAAGCAAAACTCAAAAACGGTTAGAGAGGGCGATCTGCAGTTAAAGTTTTTCGATTCTTCGTAGTTTATTTAGTCAAGAAAAAAATTGAGGCTTTATTCACTTTGCGAATTTTAAAATTATGACAAATTTTAATAAGGCGTCATTTATAGAAATTTTCTTCTTCATATGGACGTATCTCAAAAACAAAACGCGATGAAGACCTGCGGTTGAAACTTTTTAAATCTTGAGGTCCTAAATGACTTTTTTTTTATATATATTTTTGAAACTTTTGATAAATCGTAACTAAAAAATGGTTAGGGATAGAAATCTGAGGACTGAATTTTTAAAATTCTCCTACATTGTTTAGTCTAAAAAAAATTGGGCTTTAATAAACCAATTATTAAGTTTCGTATGGACAGTAATCCAAAATCCTGAAAAATGGCGAAAAATCGAAAAAACCGTAAGGGGTAAACCTTAAAAAAATAGTGATTTTTAAGCAAAACATTTTTGATTGCGATTTTATTGAAAATTGGTACAGATATGTATTTTTGGTCATAGATCAATAAAATTTAGTCGATTTTGAGGTTTGGGCAAAAGTTTTGGAATTATAGGCAAAAAAACTGGCCCAAATTTGCTTTAAATAAAAAACTAGGCAAGCATAAATATTTTAAATATATTTTTCATACCTCAACCTCAAAATTAACTTAAAATTATATTTTGGCAAAAATCAGAGTCAAAAAATTTTGGGAGATTTTTTTTTTTAATTTGTTGCCTAATATACATACTTCTACATTTTTAGTCTTCTTCTTCTTCTTTGGGCACTATCAGTCTGGTTGACTTTTGGCCTCACTCACATAAGCCCTGCATCTTGATCTATTCTTTGTCAAGTCTTGCCAAGTACCCTGTATACCAATACTTCTCAGATCTTCCGTTAGCTGATCCTCCATCTCTTGCGAGGTCTTCCCACTGGTCGACGGGTATTCAATCTTTCTTCTCATATCTTCGTAGGCATTCTGCCTCCGTCATCCTTATAACGTGTCCTATCCACTGTAATCGTCTGCCTCTGAGTTCTTGGGTGATACTTAGCCTTGAGTACAGTTATCGGATATTTTTTTTCTTATGGATTCTCCATTCACAATTAATTTGAATGGGACCAAATATTCTAGATTTTTAATCTTAAATCACAAATATATGGTCACTTTTGTGTTACGCCAAAAATTTTGACATTTGCGACAAAAAAAAAAAAAAAAAAACAGCCCCCCAAAATGGCTCAGAGCCAATGAAATGTGAGCCTATCCCTTTTTTAAACTATTCTCGATAGGCATGGTATGACCCTTTTAATAATTTATAGGTAAGACACTTGGAAAAAACAGATGGTTAACAGAATACATGCAGAATTTGTGTGAGGCAAATTAATTTTTAATCAATTTATACTGTTTGGAAATCAAATATTAAACTGAATTTCAGTGATTTTATTGCGACTTTAGATTTAACTTAGTGTTTAATTAAATTTTGTTAAATTTGTTTTGTTCTGGTAAATATAATTTTGATTTAAGACTTAGAATTAACTATTGTAGTTGATCTTTTAGCAAATATAAATAATAAATTGATTAAATCGGTTAAAATAACATCTGATCTCGCGTTCTATTTGTTCAATTTGTGATATTTGAACTGAACATGAGAGTGAGCAATTAAAATTCAAATTCATTTAGGAAAGCAAACAATATGTTTTTAGACGAATATTTGCTGTGAGTCTCTCATTCGAGTTACCCCAAAAGTAATTCGTAAATTAATTGAAACAAGTTTTCCGAATTTCCTATAAAGCCTTATAGCAAAAAATCGTATACGGGTGTAACCTTTTATGTTTTTACAAACTACCACCAGATGGCAATATTGAAATGTGTCATTATAGACCGGGAGCTCATGACATTTTTGGTCTCCGATTTCATACAGCATGCCTTTTGGAGGAGAGAATATTTACCCTGTGACAACAAAAAAGGGATGGTACTAAACCCCTGCACGCTTTCCGGTCATAGGGAAAATTGCATTTCCACTTGCACAAAATTTTTGTGTTTTTCTCTGATTTAATATTACTTGCCCTTTTGTTAAAAGAAAGTTATAACAAATTTAAAGTCTTTTAATTATAGGCATGCTGTATGAAAACGCGGAAAATCATATTTTTTTATTACAAGATCACATGACCGTTTGAGCCCTTTGGGACCCTCCGAATCGCATGCATATATTTAAAAGACTTTAATTTGTTATAACTTTCTTTTGACAAAAGGGCAAGCAATATTAAATCAGAGAAAAGCACAAAAATTTTGTGTTTAAGTGGAAATGCAATTTTCCCTATGACCGGAAAGCGTGCAGGGGTTTAGTACCATCCCTTTTTTGTTGTCACAGGGTAAATATTCTCTCCTCCAAAAAGCATGCTGTATGAAATCGGAGACCAAAAACTGTCATGAGCTCCCGGTCTATTACTATATTCGTAATGACATTTGCTATTAATGAAATCAGTGGCAGCTTATAAATTGACCAAGTTGTTTGTTGAGAGTAAGCGTTAAAAAGGTTTGTGAAAAATGGATATTACTCGTGAAGGTTTTCGTTGGATGATATTTTACGATATTAGTAAAGGCCTAACTCAACAACAATGCATAGATTCGGTTCGTTCAACTTTTGGTAATGAAGCACCATCAGAAAAGATTGTTTACAATTGGTTTGCATAATTTCGTTGTGGTCGTGCGCCCATCAGATATGAATCTCATGAAAGTCAAGCAAAATTGGTTGTGATTTATAAAAAATCGATGCTGTGCGCAAAATGATTGAATAAGTTGCATGTGACTTACCGTGAGATAGTGGCATCCTTTGGCATATCGCAGACTGCAATACATTCGATTTTACATGAACATTTAGCTGTGAAAAATATCTGTTTCCGATGGATTCGGCATAATTTGACTCTAGCACAAAAAAAGGCTCGTATAACCTGTATAAAATTCTCGAGAGATAACTCCATTATATTTCCAATAGTAATTTTCATCATTTCATCATTGATAGCCCAAAACTCATCTTATTATCACCTCTGTCCTCCCATTTTACCATATAGGCCGTGTCTGCAACGCTATAGCTCGGAAATTTAGAAAAATCCTCAATCAAAATGTATAACTATTTATATAAAGATACAAAGTAAAAAAATATAAACTATTTTAGATCATGTAGTACCAAGTAACTTTCAAATTTAACATTATACCTCATCTTCAATAATAAAAAAATAGTGTATTGGACCCGGTAGTTCAATTTCAACCACCTGTATACTATTGATAAAATATTAATATATGTTTTTATTCTCATAAAGAATTATTTTAAGCAATTCTGTTCCTTATGTATTAATTGTTAATGACTATATTCCTTAATGAGCTTTATCAGGATTAACCATCTTGATATGTAGTGATACGTGATTTTTACAAGTGGCGTCATTTTTTTCTGACGTTTTTAGTTATTTTTAAGTGATAAAAGTGCAGAAAATACTTGAAATAGTGTGTTGTAGTGTAGACTTTAGTGTTTGGACTTCATGCAGACCAAAATTGGAGCGACTGGAAAGGTATTTGTGAAATTTTTATTAATTTTATAATGTAAGTCATTGTTATGTAGAATGTGCTTCTATGGACAATATAGAAACATTAAATCATTTTCATAAATCCCGATTATTGACTAAATGAATATTGAATTATATTGGTACAGTAACAACAATTTATAAGTTAGAACCTGCTCTTAAAAATATTTGTTGTACTGGTACAATAAATAAAATAATTAACTTTCTGTTGCAGTAGACCATCTGCCTATTTCTTTTGTAAGACTTAATAATAAAATAATTTTTTGTGGTTAAATTTTTTCCTTTGCCCTAGCTCCCGTTCTTGTCCCGGTTTAGAGTTTCATAATTATGGTAAGCGTATATATATATACATATATATTCAGTGTTGTAATAGATACATTTGAAAATATATCTAGATACAGATACAGATACTTGAGGAAAAATGTATCTAGATGCAGATACAGACACAAATTTTAAAAAGTATCTAGATACAGATACATTTTTTTTTACAATGTATCTAGATACTTCAAGATACTTTTAAGATACTTTCGGCAAAATGAAAACACAACATAGAAATAACTAGAGCAAGGAATATATTTGTTCACAATAAAAAATAAGTTAGGTATGCACTATTATTACTCTTAAAATAAACACAAATAGCCTTTGAAACTGTGTGTCAGAAATATTAACTAACTATATACCTATGTAATCTTTAACAAAATCACTTTCTTATTCCAATTTCTGCGGATATCTCGAACATTTTTTGTTCGCTAATAAATTACTGATTAATAAATGAGTATTTAGGATGACAAAAATAAAAAAAAAAATTATTTATTACATTTTTCTTTATTTAATTCACATTTATAAAATTAATTCTTATTCTTAGATTAGATAATTACTTAATGGTTGTTTTACTTAACCGTTGTTAATAAAATAATTTAATTTTTTTTTATTTTTTATTTTTTAAAATTTATTCAGAGCTGGAAATACAATTACACTTTATTAAAATTTTATAGATAAAAATAAATTAAATAAATAAATAAATTATAAGTTTGAGAATTATGATAAAATATAAGTTCTATATATAATTAATTAAATTTTGGAAAACATCCTTTTATTTTTTTCCTGAGAAGCATGTTTTTACTCCCACCAAGCAAGAAAGAGTTTATTGGTCGCTAATTGGTTAATTTAAAGTTAAAATTCAAATATCTGAATGATGCTAAATGTATTACCAACTTGAAAAATCGTAAGGACATATTTTGTAAAAAGACCTTGAAAAAGACAAAATAGGAAAGTATCTGAAAAAAGTACCTGAAATACAGATACTTAGATACTGATTTAAATATCTAGATACAGATACAGATACATATTTTAAAATGTACCTAGATACATTACAACACTGTATATAGTAAAATACAACTTTTAATTTGACTCAAGATTTACCTATTATATATATATACACACAGATACATATATACAGAGGGCCGCAGACAATATTTAAGTTATTTTGGGGGGTCCCATGCCAGAAAAGGTTGAGAAACACTGATATAGACCGTTAATTTAAGTTAACAGACGTTAATTGATTTTCAAAAAAGTTTTATATTGACGAAATAACTGTTAAAAATGCACCCACAAATTGTCACTTAGTACATATCTACGAAATCCTGATATGTATGATAATTTACTCTTCGCATCATTTTCATTTCTTTTTCATTTTTCGTAGTATATCAGTGAGTGTTATCTAAAAGTGATCTAAAATAAACGAGCATAGTTGGTATGAAAAGCAGGAGATTTCTTTAGAATGAAAATTGATTTAGGTAATAAAAAGGTGCCTGGATTCTTCAATTAAATGTGACATGGTCTTCTTTACTAGATTTCCATTCTGCGAATTACAACAATCGGGGTAAGCAGAATCCTTAGAAGTCTGCCTTTGGAATTATTCTCTCTACAATAGAGGTTAGAGCATTTCAACACATTTAGCATTCTGAAGATAAGATATTTCTCGCCTTACGAATCACTTTATCATTACAATTCACCTGTCTTCACCATACGGCCTCGCTTTTCAAACCTGAATTACACTGCCAAAATAAATGTTCTATTACCAACATTTCTTTATATTCGTGAAAATTTCCATTTCACTTCGACGCTCTATTTACCATTCAAAAATCTTACAATTAAATTCTCAATAAGATTGAATTAAGAAAAGAACTTCCTAATGCGCATTTACAAGACATTTATTTTGTTCAAGGGTTTTAAGTACTTACGGACCATTCAATAGATACAATTCAACCAGAAAATTTACAAGAAAATTTAGAGAAAACTGTCCTCACATTTTATTTAATGAACTACTAACTTTTAACATACCAAGGTAGTTCAAATTTGACCTACATACTATTTTTCTCTGGTCAGTAAAAATTATGAATTAACAGAATACAGAAATTAGAGGTGTGTAAATTAAATAACCGGACTGGCAACATAGCGTTTGATCTGGCAACATTTGGGACGCGGGTAAAAATAAGAACACAAGAGGTTGTACGGCAGCATATTTCTAATGATTCTTTTCTGCATTTTAAATAATTGAACTCTGAACTTGTGCCCCAGCATAATATACCATGTGACAAAACTGAATAAATGTGACCAAAGTAATACGCTCTACACTACATATACATCTACTGACTACATCTTTACTGTGTTTTTTTAAATTTAAAGTGTTAGATGTACGAAGTGTGTAAATTAAATAACCGGGCTGAAAATATAGCGCTTGATCTGGTAACATTTGGTACGTGGGAGTTGAAGGGATGGCAGATAAACATGTGATACGTCTTCAGTACGAGTTTGAACTCGCTAGAGTAATTTTGTGGTCCATAGCATTTTTTTCGTGAAACAGTTTTTTCTAGTGCGTTCTAAAAATGAGACATTCATTTAGAACAACGGTGTGCTATCAGGATTTGCTTCAGGCTTGGGCACAGTGCTACGGAAACTTTTGCAAAAGATTGTCTACGGGGACAGTGTTTTGTCAAAGACCCAGGTTTTTTTGGTGGTTTAAGGCATTTTCAGAAGGAAAAGAGTTGGATGAAGATGAATCACGCAGCGGAAGGCCTTCATTTTCAAGAACCGATGAAAATGTCGACAGAATCCGGGATCTTGTGCATTTAGATCGTCGGTTGACCATCAGAATGATCGGGTAACAGTTAAATTTGACTCACACTACCATTCATCAGATACACCAATGAATTGGGAATGAGAAAAATCGCCTTGTTACACAGCAATTTCAGTGAACGAATTTTTGGCCAGTAAAAACATTCCTGTGGCTTCTCAGCCTCCTTATTCACCTGCTTGAGTCCTTGTGACTTTTTCTTCTTTCCAAGATTGAAAAATCACCTCAAGGGATGTCATTTTGGGACACTCGAAAACATTCAAACGTCTGTAACCGACCAGCTGTAAGCTATTCCAGTATTCGAGTTCCAGCACTGCTATGATGATTGGAAGAACCGTCTCCAGCGCTGTGTGGTTTCCCAAGGAAGTTATTTTGAGGGAATCAATATCGAATTATAATTCTATTTGAATAAAAAAAAAAATTAAATCAGTCCGGTTACTTAATTTACACACCTCGTGGACATATCGCAAACATTTCTTTAGAGGATCGGAGAACAGTGAAAGCTGAATGGTATACAATAATTTGTTTGCCAGAAGTCATCGACAAAATTAAGAAAAACAACCAAAAACGTCGCATCATTCTTCATCTTGACCATGCAAGCTCCAACACAGCACGACCACAATTGATTATTTGAAAGAGAAAAACATCGAATTAATGTATCATTGCCCGTACCTGATTTATCCCCTAACGGCATTTTTTTTTTTTCTTAATGTCAAACAAAAAATTCGTGGACAACGATTTTTGTCACCTCAAAAAGATGTTGAAGCCTTCGAAAACCATGTTTTTGGGATACCAACCTCAGAGTGAAAAAAATGTTTCGAGAATTGGTTTGAACGCATGTGAAACTATATATGAGCCGTTGATTTTGAAGTGAGATAAGTCCATTTTGCGAAAAAAAATGAGTTAATGTTACGTCTTATTACAAATTGAGATTAACTTCATGTTTTTAATCATTTACAATAAATATCGACTCAATATCAGTACAAATTTGTTACTGTTAGCTTATATGGTCAACAGCATTGATTTTGAAAGTGAGACAAGTCCACTCAAATAAATTCTCTCGAACCGAAACCCGATTAATACCCCAGGATTATTATAAATTGATACAAAAATGTCGCAAGCATAATCCCTTTTTAGTACATGAAATTAAAAGTGAAGACTTTTACTCTACCAAACCTCTAGAGGAGGCAATTTTAAGAAGAAGGAAAAATACTGATGGAGAAATAGTTAACTAGTTGAATATTTTATGGGTAAGATTTTTGAGAAATGCGCCGTATAAAATATTTTATAAAACGTCAATAGAAAAAGATTCACAATTTAAAACTCTTGATTTATCACCAAAGCGTGGTAGGCCGTGTAATTTCGGAAAAATAATATTGCCATCATTATATGAAACAACTAGGGCTATTACTAAAGAAAAATATAAAGATAATATGGATTTATTACTTTACATACCACACATTCATCATGAATACTTTAAAATTTTTAAAAGTCTAAACTAACAAAATATAATTTATATGTACACAACTTATAATTGAATATTTTTTCATATTTTTTCAATTTTTTCTCATAAAATTGATTTTTTTTTGTTTTTATTGTTATTTTGCTAACAAAGAATAAAATTATATTGAAATAAATTAAATAATTCAATAAAATTTTCATTTGTTTGCTACTTTAATTCCATTTCATTAGGAGAAATCAACACTTTTAGCAAATCATTGCCTTTGAAAGTGAGACCAGTCCATTGAGATACACCAGAACCACGACTTTTTTCAAATAACGCCGATAACACTTATCGTATAATAAAATTACATGCATTGAGAATACCAAAAATGTAAAATAAGTCTATTACTCCTTACGAATATTTTTAATTACATTCAAATGCAAAACATTAAAAATATAGAAATAACGAAAAGTGGACTTGTCTCACTTTCAAAATCAACGGCTCATATATCTTAAAGGCGAATATTTTAAAAAATTGATGTGAAGTGTGAATTTTCACACATTTCAGGGTTTTGCAGGTATTTAGTAAGTGAATGATGATTATTTGGGATGCCAAAACAAATTTTATATTAAAATATATTTTTTTGTTAATTTTAATTCGAACGCCTAATATCATTATTTAGGTTTCTAAATATGTGCAGTATTTTTTTTTTTTATATATAGCAAGCTTCATTAAGAATTTTAAAAATTGCTCCTATGGCTTCCATTGGTTGTTAAAAATTCCGCCCCTCTGATTTCGTGTACATTGAACAAAATATAACTAGAATTTTGAAAAAATAATTTAAACAATATAAAAATTTAAAAAAAAAAATCAAAAATTAATATTGTCTCTTCTCGCAGGGTTCGATCCCTTTTGGATCGAGTTACTTGTGTGAAAAGCCAGCGTCAAAACCACTACACCAGCATACACGTTCCAGTGTAGCGTGTTACAAAGCTATAACTTGTGTACATTATTAGCCAAAAATCGCAAAAACGTTATTATTAACGTTTTTTTCCAAAAACGTAATCTGATCAAAAATTCTGTTGTACTATTCCGGTTCATACCAATGTACATTACTTAGAATTTTTCCAGATTTTTAGTTTAAACCATCTGGGCTACAGGGTGTGGGACAAAAATTTTTTTGCACAATTTTGGCAAAAATCGCTTCAAAATAATTTATTTTGCAAAAATAAAAATTTGATCGTTAATCCACGTACCAAGGGCTTTCATTCGATACCCTACTCAGAATTATAAAAAAATATATTTTTTTTTCTATGAGCACATATTTGTTTATATTTTAAGGGGGATATGTTTTTTAGATGTTTTAGTATTTTTTCTATGTGCGGGTCAAAGAGTTGTATAAGCATGCCAAATTTTAACTCTCTAGGTTTAGCCATTTGGCTACAATTATTACCGAACAGACAGACAGACAGACAGACAGACAGACAGAGAGACAGACAGACAGACAGACAGACAGACAGAGAGACAGACAGACAGACAGACGACAAAATGACGGTATAAGGGTTTTTTGGTCATACCTACAAAACCCTAAAAAAGCAACAAAACAGTTTGTAACAAAAAATGTTTTTCTTAGTTTTTGAGTTTTTGTAAAAACTTAAAACGTAGCTTTCGTATTACTCTCTTTCTGTTTCCTTAAGCAAATTCCCCTGATTATTTTTCAAAACTCCCATGAACAATTTAACTGAAATGGTTTAAAATTTGGAAAAATACACAAACCATGGTTTTCTATATTATTGTGTTGCTGCATATTGGGGAAAGAAACCGCATATGCCCATCCCTAACCGTCGAATAACAGTAACAATAACTTAGTGGATGTGTTTAAATTTCTTGCATCCCGAATGAATTTTTCAGAGGTCGCTGCAGTGTCGGCGAGCCATCGTTTATAGTGAAAATGGTAAAAAAGCCCAACATTCTCTTCATTTTACATTGTTTATTTACAAATTGCCGCCGGCACAAAAGCGGTTCCAACATGAAATACGAAAACGTACAATCGAGAGTTAAATTTTCCTTTTGAGGAAAATGTGCCTGGAAAATTGTGTCGAGAAAATCGCCTGTAATAACATGAGCAGGTGGCCAGTGACCCTTAAAATGTTAGAAATTCAAATTGTAAAGGATAACGGATACTTGCTTACACCGCAAGAATATATATTGGATATCTTTAGATTGGTGACAACAAAAGTAGAGTCACAGGGGGATTACCCTCTCTCTCTCTCTTTTGGGCAGTGTCAGGGGGTAACTGTTAGCCTGACAAATAAATTTGTATATTAATTATTAATTAAGTTTACTTATTTAAGTTTTGTAGGATCGTAAGTTGATGAAGAGTATCCAAAACTACGACCTCGTTGGTTTTGTTCAGATTATTTATGATTTGCATCGTTCGAAAGTAATAGAGTTCTAGTTGAATGAAAATGCACAATTCCAATTTCCAGTACTATCGAAAAAACAAGCGATCATTATCTTGGATGTGCTTCGTGATCGAACAACTTTTGTGGGTTTCGGTTCATCTTTGAAGACCCAAACAGTAGATTCTTGCTTAGTTTCCGGTTCATATAAATAAATCCAAGTTTCGTCACCTGTAACGATGTTGTATACGGATTTTGCAGTGCCTATGGTCTATTTCAAATTAGAAAAAGGTAGATAGCGCTGCGAACCGAGTACGATTTACACTGGACAAATACAGTATAGCGGGAAATTTAAAATAAGTTACAACTAGGGCATGGACGTAGTAACTGGGTTAGCAAGTGATTTTTTTTAATATAAAAAAGGTTAATAAGATATTGAAATAAACAAAGCAGATAATACACTTATGTTATTTATACGACATAAATTCAGTTTAATGGGAAATTTGAAAAAGGTAAAAAATATTAATTTTTAAAAATTATGTACTATGTATAAAAAGAGAGATTTGGGTAAAAGAGTTTAAATAAAGCAATAAAACAAACAATATATCTTCAGAGCTAAAGTTTCTTATTTAAATATTTATTGTTAATAAAAATTAAAATATATGTATATATGAAGGTCTGAAAATTATATCAGTAACTTCTTCTTTGGGCACAATCAGCTGGGATGTCTTTTGGCCTCACATTAGTCCTCTATCTTGATCTCTTAATTGTCAAGTATCAAAAAATATTTATATGTCAGATAACCTAAAAAATATATAACTACGTAAAAACAAATTGCATGGTGAATTTTCTCCATAAAATCTACGCCAAGAATATAAATAAAAGTCTAAATATATAAATAATAACAAAATATACAAAAAAAAAAATATTATCTGTATCATTTTGTAATACGTAATTAACAGGGAAATTTCATTTTTTATGTTGTATTTTGACAATAAATTTATAATATTATCATAGTATTGGTTCAGACGGATACGCCAAAGTCTGTTTAGACCACAACAGTCATCAAAGTAACCAGATTTAGTTTCGTATTACAAATTGAGACGAATTATATAAATGATATATATTTCCAATGAACCTCTGTCAACTTGGACTAAAAACAATATTTAACAGTGTAATATGGATGATGTTCTAAACCAATCCGAAGCTAGGACAAACAGCTCCTATCTTCTTACACACATATTACTCAGGTGACATAGAACATAGGTTGATTTTTTATAGCATTCCCTTACACCAATCAACACGAGCCTTTTTTTGAGCTTCGGTCAAATCACGTGGAATCCATCGGGAACAGATCTTATTTACAGCTAAATGTTCATGCAAAATCAAATGTATTCTAGTCTGCGATATGCCAAAGGATGCTTCTATCTCACAGTAAGTCACGCCGATCTTCTTCAATCGTTTTGCGCACAGCATCGATGTTTTTTTGAATCACAACCGATTTTGGTCGACTTTCACGAGATTCATTACTGACGGACGCAAGACCACGACGAAATTCTGCAAACCAATTGTAAACAGTATTTTCTGATGGTGCTTCATTACCAAAAAATCAGCTGTGGCCACCACAGGACCGGCAGCCATCACAAAGTACTTGCATAAAATACATTCTACCAGTAGAGTAGAAATAACTTGGCCTAATATTTTCTAACAGAGATATTATTTATCATGACGATGGAAACGTTACATATTAGTATAAAAAAATAGATACTGGATAAAAAAAAATCATTTTTTTTTCGTTTTATCAAAAAATGTCTCAAATAATACTTTATAATAGAGTTAGTATTTTTTTTCGAAATATTTTACTGTTGTTAAATATTCCTAAAAATGTTAAAATCGACACGAGTAAACTCTCATTTCTAGTCAACCAATTTTTACCAAAAGTTGATTAACTTGTGCCATTGATGTTAGAAGCTTAAATATGAAGTTTCATAAAAATCCTTTTAACCGAATTTGCTCTGCACGTGTACACAGTCTGACGGACGGACAGACAGACAGACAGACAGACATCATGCTAAAAATAATCAAAACATTATGTAGGGACCTCAAATCGTGGAGATCCATTGAAATCTCGAAATTCCAAAATCGGTATGATCACAATACCTTCCTTATATATGTTGGAGGTCGGTAAAAACGAAGCGAATCTATGCATTGTTGTTAACTTAGGTCTTTCTTTACTAATGTTATAAAATCATTAAACGAAGACCTTCACGAGTAATTTCTATTTTTTCACAAACTTGTTTTTTTGCTCATTGTCAATAAACTACTCGGTTAATTTATAAACTGTCACTTATTTCACAATAACAAATGTCAAATTTTACGAATATACTAATGACACATTTCAATATTGCCAATTGCAATGGTCGTTTGTAAAAACATAATAGGTAACGCTCGTTAAAAATCATTAATTCGATGTTATTTTTCTGTTATCAAATCGGCTAATGTTGATAATAAATATAAGTAATTGTCTTGTATGTGGTTGGATTGAATATTAACAATGACAGAGAAACTTTCCATCTATATGTGTTCCGGAAATAGTTTAAAATGCCAAAATGGCCTCATTAGACATTGTTAAAGCATCGCCAAGTTGGCCCGGACCACAGAATAAAGATCAAACTGTGTATTTATGTTATAAATATGCAATAAGCAGAGAGTTAGTTGGTTAGTGTTACTGCCGTATTATACAACCAGTGCAGCGGAACTCTGAGTTGTCGAAAGTTTGGTGGCGGATCACTAGAGCAAGAAGCTTAAACGATCCAGATAGGTTGGTAACAATGTCTTCAATATCACTGGAATTGACGTTGCCAATTGGATTTGCATTTATGTCACATGTTGTAACATGTTGAACGGCAAAACTCTGGTGCCTCGCTGCCCAAAATATTTCGTTTTTTACGTTTTCAAATAGTTCTACTTATTGAACTTTTCCGGGATTTGACCGTTCGCATATCCTAAGGCAATCATACGAGATATGACTTTACACATTACTTCTTTCATTCTAAACTTATTATTTGTGATTTTCCTTTTGTATTCTGACAGATATGTTAGCGATTTCAAATTTTATTATAAAACCAAAATTCATAACTTTACAAAAAAATAAAAGAAAAACTGTTTTTCATCTAAAAGGATTTGAGGATAGAGGTTCAGGGCGAGCATATACATATCCTGAATATATGAGGATTAGTAATATTCGTAACTAAGTAATTGAGGGTGTCCAATCCAAAATGGTGTAAGTCACATTTTATTCATTTTAAATAATTAACTGTTTCACTTGATTCGCTAGGGTAAATTAATACAAGGGCTACCTTTTAAGTTTTTACAAAAACTAATTTATTTATATATTTATTTATTTTACATCGGCCTATTTCTGCAACGAGGCTAATCGCCGATGCCAGGGGGCGAGCTCCTACACCTGGATGAGGGGTGAATGATTGTGAAATGAGAGTAATGTACACATATTATTCTCGCCCGAATAATATCACCAACGGAGAATCGAACTACCTACCGCACAATGCAGACTGTTTTTCACTAGTCCAAACTGACTGCGCTCGGCCACTCTATTGGCTTACAAAAACTAAGAAAGAATAACATTTTTTTTTTTTAAACAAACTGTTTTGTTGCTTTTCAAAATATTCGCCTTTAAAATTTATACAGTTTTGCCTGCGTTCAAACCAATTCTCGGAACATTTTTTCCACTCTCTACTTGGTACCTCAAAAACATGGTTTTCGAAGGCTTCAACAGCTTCTTGAGATGATAAAAATCGCTGTCCACAATTTTTTGTTTGACATTGGGGAAAAAAAGTCGTTAGATCATAAATCAGGTGAATACGAGCAATGAGACATTAATTCGATATTTTTCTCCCTCAAATAATTAATTGTTGACGTGCTGTGTGGGAGCTTGCATTGTCATGATGAAGAATGATACAACGTTTATGGTTGTTTTTCTTGATTTTGTCGATGACTTCTGGCAAACAAATAACTGTATACCATTCAGCATTAACTGTTCTCCGATCCTCTGAAGGAATGGTTGCGACATGTCCAGAACAACCAAAAAAACAAGGGATCATTTTCTAGTAAGTGCTTCATGAACGAACAACTTTTGTGGGTTTTGGTTCTTCTTGGAAGACCCAAACAATGGAATGTTGCTTAGTTTCCGGTTCGTATCAATAAATCCAAGTTTCGTCACCTGTAACGATGTTGTATACTGATTTTGCAGTGTCTGGGTTGAATTTTTTTAGCATTCCCTTACACGAATCAACGCGGGCTTTTTTGAGCTTCAGTCAAATTACGCGGAATCCATCGGGAAAAGATCTTTTTCACAGCTAAATGTTCATGAAAAATCGAATGTTTTGCAGTCTGCGGTATGCCAAAGGATGCCTCTATCTCACGGTAAGTCACAGACCGATCTTCTTCAATCATTTTGCACACAGCACCAATGTTTTTTTGAATCACAACCGATTTTGGTCGAACTTCACGAAATTCAACACTGACGGACGCACGACCACGACGAAATTCTGCAAACCATTGTAAAAGTCTTTTCTGATGGTACTCCATTACAAAAAGTTGAACGAAGCGAATCTATGCATTGTTGTTGAGTAAGGTCTTTACTAAAATCGTAAAATATCATCCAACGAAAACCTTTACGAGTAATATCCATCTTGTCACAAACTTTTTTTTTTAAACGCTCACTGTCAACAACTCGGTAAATTTAAAAGCTGCCACTGATTTCAAAATAACAAATATTAATTTTACATTTCAAGATTGCAATCTAGTGGTCGTTTGTAAAAACAAAAAGTAATGGTACACGGACCAAACGTAGAAAAATAAGAGCAGTGTACAGACTGTGGAGAATGTTGCCAATAGAAGAGTGTACGGATGTACGAGTGTACGTAATGTGAGTGAACGAAATGCGTTGTATTCACGAATTGCTGCTATAAAACATATATAAAAAAAAAAAAAAACAATTAAATCAGAGCAAGATGAAAGGCTTGTGTGAATATTTTAAATGAATCTGACTCTCAGGGCCCAAAAAGAGAGATAACACGATACCTTGTCATTCAAATTTATCACATTCAAAACAATATTGGGACACGCGAATCTTGTTAGATTAAATTAGATTAAAATAACCAAGAAATAAAATTTACCCTAAAATATATCTGGCGCTGCCACCAATAGACAATGTGATGAAAATTTTATGTTAGTAGTAAGTGTTAAAAATAATATTAACCAGCTATTTTCGCTTTGGTTTTAGTCAGTATTTGAATTGTGCATGGTCTAATTTGCAATGTTTTTGTTGTGTACCTATTTTGTTTTGTTTACATGCTAGAAACATAAGTGTTTCAAAATTTGCATCGCTCTGATTGACCAAAGTAAACCACTGCATTCTCTGTGGAAGTGAATTTACGTAGCATGCACAAACAGGTCTGTATGCTAAACCAGGGATATGTTAAGGATATTTATAGGTGTTGAAACCTGTCTAAGACGAAGTATAGTACATGAAAATATGGAAACAATTTAGTTATTATCTAGATATAAGACCTGATTTTGCATAGTTCGATTTAGCGTTATTGCTGAGGTTGCGTTTTAAGACAATTAAGCAACATTTTCACATCATCATCATCAAGCCGAACACACTATCGGGTGAATTTGGACTGCTTCTAAAAAGCGAATAGGCTTTTAATAAAATTTTTCCAACTAACTTTACCGTCATTGACTTCTTGAGAGGTATTAAGGATTCCACACACCAAAGCGGCCGCGGTGGCGGCTGCTGTGGCGGCCACGGTAGCGATACGACTAGCGATCAGGTCTCCTCACACTAACGCGGTGGGAGTGGCGGTAGCGTTAGCGATCAGTTAGTGAATCACGGTATATAGTTGTATGATAATATTGATTATCAGAACACAATAGAATAATTAATTGTATGTAGAGGAAAAATAATAATCTACTCACAGTCTGTTTCAAACGGTTAGGCGGAACTAAATGAGAATTTCGTTCTTTTACGTTGGAAAAGGGACCTTGCTTGGGTTATTTCATTTTTCACGTTGGAATGTCAAAATTTAAAATTCCAACAATGTAACCATGGAAACGAATGACATATGTCAAACTTAAATTAATTTTCTTACATATTTTAATGACAAAAAATAAATAAATGGGATATTTGTATTAAGAATGACACAAAAAATCAAAATATAAAGAAAATGACATTTTAAAATGATATTAACCTTAACCAAAAAATGCTTGTTGCAAGTATGATTTACAAAGCTTAAACAAAATGGCTTAAGCGATAGTAACCAGATTGCAAAATCTAGTTCCGCCTAACCGTTTGGAACAGACTTTACTATCAATTTCCAAAACTTTTCCTATTTCGTTCCACACTTTATTTGTTTTCCTAATATTCTTGTAATCAGGATGTGCTAAGTCATACAAAATTAAATGATCCTTTACTGATCTATGATTTTTTCTGTTAAATTATCTATTTTCGACATTATTTTCTTAAATATATTCACTCTGTGGTATATAAACAATGAATATCGCGCGGCCTAACGCAACTTGTCGAGTTCGGCCGCCAGTGTTTGGTGATCGCTAGACTGAACGCTGCATTCGGTGGCGTTCTCAGATAGCTGAACGCTTGTATGTGCGTGGTCTCATTGTATTGTATAGGTTGCGTTAGGCCGCTGCCGTATCGCTACCGTGGCCGCCACCGCGGCCGCTTTGGTGTGTGGAATCCTTTACTGTCTTTTGTCTTGGTTTTGAGAGCTCCATGCATTTATCTCTGATAGCAGGTATGTGCAACTTCTAAAAGACAGAGGGCCGAATAGAGATCTGAAATACATTCCCGGGCCAGAATTTTTTAAGGATCCTTTTTTTAGAATCATCTTTTTTTTTAATTACTTCACTGAAATTTTCCTTATTATAAAAAAAAACTCATTCTAAATTTTTTAAACTATGCGTAGTTCATAATAAGTATGAACTTAAAAAAACTTCTCTGAGAAATAGAGTGGTGGCCAAAGTTTTTTGACATATTTTTGGGGAAAATCCCATAAGAAAATTTTATTTTTTATTTTTAAATTGATTTATCAAGTTTCATATGATGCTCCACACAAAATTTAATTAAATAATTATTTTCTTGTTGAATAAATTTTTGTCTATATTTTTCGCAATGTGTTTTCATAAACTCTCAAATTTTCTCAGTTTTCCTATGGGTGGATCAGAAAGTTGTAGAAGCATGCCAAATTTCAACTTTATAAACGTTTGGCTACAATTTCTACCGTACAAACAGATAGACAGACACGTGAGTGACGTTATAAGGGTTTTTGGGTCATACCTACAAAACCCTAAAAAACAACATCTATCTTTACTCTAAAATTTTGTACTAACATCGTCTTTAACAATTTTATTATTAAAAATATTAGTGATTATATATTATGAAAAACTATATTTTGAATTGCATCGTTTCAATATGCTTCGAGATTTTCAAAAATCATCCCTAGACAAAAAGTGGTGTTAGCTGTACTTCGTCTAAAATAATATTATATGAGGATAGTAACCTCAAACGATGTTCAAGCGTACGCCAATGATTTTAGTTCCAACATTGTTAGTTCAATAGATGAGAATTCTCGTGAGTTTTCATTTAATTAACAATAACAACAAATTTTCCATAGTTTAATTCAAACAAAAAATTTCTAAAACTAATTTACGGTATAGTCTATTTAAAATTTTATTTCCATAAAAAAATCTTAATTAACGTAATGCATATATAAAACAGCACATACTAAACAGCAAAAAACGTCTAGAACGTACAAAGCTATCTCGATTCGAAAGGAGAATAGCCTGGCTCGATAGTACAGGGCGTTTTCTATGGAAACACTTGAGCTGGAGTACGCCAGACCTACCAGCTATTAAATATTCGAGACTCGAACCAACATCCAACCTAAGACTCAAACCCTCGTCCATGACAATTAAACGACATAAAAACTACGATATAAATGCACAAATCTTCAGCTGCAAGCCTACAAAATAATATACAGGACAGGACTCACGCACAATTGAAATCATTGCATATAAGTCATTAATTTCCAAATAATTAAATTCATCACAAAAAAAAATGCCATCTGTCAGTTCCGATTAAAACCCCTACAAATTATAATTATTTTATTTTTCACTTCGCTGTTATTTGGTCATCATCATTATCATCATTTTTATTCTTCATCGGAGCTGATAAGAGATGATAAAACTTATTCGAAACTTGTCAGCTGATTTGATTAGTTTTCATTGCTGTCCGCAACCCGTACAACCTTCATCTTCCATTAGTATCTACGGACACGACTACTCCACAATCATCATTAATCAGTCTTTCTTGTCCACTGCTGAACGTAGGCCTCCCCAAGCATTTTCCATTCGGACCGTTCCACAAATTACCAACGAGTTGCGGGGAGCAACTCTCTTTACGTCATCCGTCCACCTAGTTGGACGCCTTCCTCTGTTTCTGTTGGTATCTCTCGGTCTCCAATCTAGGATCTTCTTTGTCAATCTGTCGTTTTGAAGTCCAGCTCAGCCCAGTTCCATTTAAGATGAGAAATTCTTTCGATGACGGCACATACTTTTGTTTGCTCTCGAATCCACTGATTTGTGGCTAGACTAAGCTGGTCTAATTTCCAGTATTGATACCTCCATCGATCTTTGAGCCACTATTAATTTTTTAATTGACTTAACCGTTAATGTAAGAGATTTCGTATGTTAGAAAAGGTAATATGCATTTGTTGAAAATTATTTCTTCAGGCAGTTTGGTAAGTTGCTAGTGATAACGTCTCTAAAATTGCCAAGAGCCGCCCACCATAGACCAATGTGACGTTTTTCACGAATTTGGAATTTTCAAAAAAATTAAAACCTTCAAAAAATTTTTTTTGTTTCAGAATCTGTTTACAAGTAAATTAGGACCTCAAGATTTCAAAAATTCCAACCGCAGATCTTTATTGCATTTCGTTTTTGAGATATATCCATGGGAAGATGAATATTTCTATAAATCACGCCATATTAAAATTTGTCATAATTTTAAAATACGCAAAACGAGTAAAGCCTCAAATTTTTTGTAAACTTAATAAACTGCGAGGAATCCAAAAATTCTTGCGCCAGGTTGTTTGCTCTAACTGTTTTTGAGTTTTTTAACTCACAATTTTCACAAATTATGTAAATTATGCCATAAAAAAAATTGTCACAATCTCAAAACGCATTAAACGATTAAAGCCCCAATTTTTTTATAGACTAAATAAACTACAAAAAATCCAAAAATTTCAATTGCTGGTCGCTATCTCTAACCATTTTTGAGTTGTGTTTTTTTTTATTTTACAATTTTCACAAATAATGTAAATTATGCCATTCAAAAAATTGTCATTATCTCAAACGATTAAAGCCCCAATTTTTCTCTAGACCAGTGGTTCACAACCTTTTTTACTTACGGAGCCCTTTTTAGATTCAATTTCTATGACGGAGCCCCTAGGCCTACCCTATGTCTTACAAATTAATGGTGTTTAGAAGTAATGTTACGGTGGAGGGGGTAGATCTTTTAGTTAATATAAATTCACTTTTTTTTCACCAGCTAATCATAGAGTCATAAACCAGCTAGAGTCAGAAATCACTTAGACATACATACAATTTGGCCAATTACCACGCGGAGCACTAAGGGCTCCGCGGAGCACAGGTTGGTAACCACTGAGGTAGATTACTGTCGGCAGTTCAAAAGAAACGGACATTTATCGCCTAATATGGCTGTGCCATCTAGGCTGATTTATTCTTACGTCTTCAACAATGGAATCAATATTCTATACAAATTATTCAAATATAAATATTTACAGAATAAAAAGCATATCCTGTGCATTTTACACTAGTGCTTAGTATGTTTCTGTGCCAGTCTTTAAAGAAGAAATATTTCGCGAGCTGGATAAATTTAAAAGGAACATAAAAGCTTGGATTAAAGCGATGTTTATTTTAGAACAGCCCATATAAATTAACCACTTTACTTGTATTATATTATCCTTGTTTTCTGCGATTATATATAATGGTCTACTGCATTTCCGTTCTCAATTTAAAATACAATCATTTGATTTTAACAGTAAGGCACATAAAAAAGAATTTATTTTTAGTTGTACGTTTTTGGCAAAATTTTACACAACAGGCTGATTTTTGCGACAAAGATATCCAAATAAACACGTCTCAAGTATTTAAAGTTTCTTAATGCAGCTCTGGGAAAAAGTTCGTGGCGTTTTTTTAGTAAAATTCAACTGGTTTTGTTATAGTGTGAAAATGAATTTATTTAAACCAAATATGCTCCATTATTATCGACAATGTTTCGCCATTTTTCGGGTAGAGCCATGATGCCATCGGTGAAGAACTCTGTGGTTTCTGGTTGAAAAACTGGATCAACTGGTTTTCACAGGCTTCTTTTGAAACCAGCTTAATTCCATTGAGAGAATTCTGCAGAGATCGGAATAGGTGATAGTCAGAGGGTGATATTTCTGGACTATACGGTGGCTGACACAAAATTTCCCAACCAAGCTCTCGCAATTTTTGACGGGTCATCAAAGAACTGTGTGGTCTTGCGTTGTCATGATAAAAAAACAACACCTTTCCTATTATTCAATTCGGGCCGTTTTCTTTCAATTGCCTGCCGTAATCTCTCTAGTTGTCCACAATAGAGTTGAGAATCAATCGTCTGACCAACTGGAAGTAGCTCATGGTGGACGATTCCCTTCCAGTCCCACCACACACACAGAATCACCTAGTTCGGCGTCAATCCTCGCTTCGCGAATGCTTGTGACGGCTCACCATCCCTTGTCCACGATCTTTTACGCTTCGAATTGTTGTACGTGATCCATTTTTCATCACCGGTTATGACACGTTTCAGAAATGGCTCGATTTCATTGCGTTTCAGCAGCGCATCGCAGATGTTAATTCGGTCTATCATGTTTTTCGCGCTCAACTCATGAGAAACCTATATCGAGCTTCTTTTTGTATCCAGCTTTCCGTAAATGGTTCAAAACAGTTTTGTGGTCAATGCCTAGCTCCGTACCTATATCGACACTGCTGATATGCTTATCTTGCTGGACTTTTTCGAGAATTTCATCAGCTGTTTCACTGATTGGACGACCAGAGCGTGAGTCATCTTTCACATTAAAATTACCAGAACGAAAGCGAGCGAACCATTTCCGCGCAGCATATTTTGATAAAGTACCTTCACCGTACACAGCACAAATTTTTTCACAAGCCTGCGCAGCGTTATCCCTTTTTCGTAATAATATTGTAAAATATAGCGCAATTTTTTCATTACTTTTCTCCATTTTCAAACTCAAACAACTTTTAAACCACTGCACAAAATTAATGTTTAGACTTTCAAAGTAACGGGCGCTTAGTGGTGACGCTGCGATATGTGTTTCCTGAGTAATTTGCAATTGACGCCGTCTATCGGCAAAAACGCCACGAATTTTTCCCAGACCTAAATCTTCAACTGCAAGCCTACTCCAAAATTTATGACCTATTCGATATTTTCTTTGTTTTATCAGCGAATCTATAGGACTTTGCTGAGGTCTCTCCAAAAGTCAGGCATTTCTGATAACGTCAGGCCAGAAGATGCGTAATATCCTCAATCAAGTCCTGCTGAAAAGTCGATGAATGACAGTTTATGTTGTTTTCAAAGTCTCACAACCGACAGCAGTATGGGTAACATACTGGAATTGAATATTTTTTTCTAGTAAACTTTGCTTATTGCGAGGTGCTCCAAACATTTTTCAGCTCACTAAAAGCATGTCTGGCCTTATTGACTCAAATTTAAATGTCATGTTCGGCATCTCGAGAGGTACGTAAAATTGTCAGCGTCTTCTGTTGTTTGGTTATTGATAAGAAACTTGTCTTGGTGAAGGGACTCGAAACGCATGGATTTCTTCTTCTTAATGTTAATTGAGAGGCCTACGAAATGCGCTTTCTTTATACGAGAGTTGTGCTTCGTATTCATACTATCACACGTGTGGTACAAAAGTCAAATGTTATCGGAATACTCCAGATCTTCTTGGTAGATGGTAAGAGTCCAACAGATTTCTTCAATATTTTCGGTAACTATCCCCATTATATCATTCCACATGTTGTTAAAAAGGATGGGCGACAAAATTCACTCATGAGTAACACCAGCACCGACAGTAATGAGGTCGCTAACAGTATCTTTACGCAGGATTTGACAGGTGGCAGGTGTTATTGTTGTTGCTGTATAAAACTTAAGGAAAAAGCTTTACTCGTAGTAACTATAAGTACTGTTTTTATGAAAATTTATCGACTTAATATTATTAATAAGCAAACATTCTTCATTTTTTAGGCGACCCTCATAATTCTAATACCCTTATTTCAATATTTATGTATTTCTCATACAATTTTCGTTCCCCTCAATTACAGTAGATAAAAATCAAATTAAATGGAGCAAAATAAAAAAAATATGACAACATAAAAACTGTTTAATATATACCCAGTGCCTCCAACTTAACCTAACATGACCATTGAAAGAATCTCCCCTATATATGACGTCAGTATTTTCCTAGATGTTGACAATTTATCACGATCCTCTTGGGAAACATTCGAGGTCACTAAATAGTAGATGAAATCTGAATCTGAAATAAAAAGAAACTTGAAATGTTGCAGTAGAATCTTTCTTTTTTGTATTCTGAAGGATTAGCTATTAAAATTATTTATTTCTTTTTTGTTGTGCCAATTAATTATGGATGAGAATATTAAATCTTTTCTTAAGATATTCTGCAACCAAGAAACGAGTCTTTTGTGAAAATTTCTTTGCGAGGATTTTGTCCTTAAAGATTTAAAAGGACAAGTATAATTACGTGACATAAAATAGTTATGCAATAAAATCAAATTGTGCCATCATCATCGCCACTAATCTTAACATAATTTTTTTTTGTGAAGTGTGAATTTTCAGTCATTTCAGGGTTTTGTAGATATTTAATAAATGTAAGAAGCCAAGAGAATGCTGGATATGTAGTACAATCTATTATCACATCAAAATCAAGTTTTTTGTTTATTTGAGCACTAAACTTCAGTAGTAAACTAAATTGAAGCAATTTGCGAAAATTTTTTCACAATAAAATTTAAATTAAAAAATTCCAGCGATTTTTCTACGATATGATTTTTATCTTAGTCTTCATTAAATTATTTTATTTTTTTTTAAATTTTATTTATTTTACATCGACCTATTTCTGCAATAAGGCTAATCGCCGATGCCAGGGGGCGAGCTCTTACACCTGGATGAGGAGTGAATGATTGTGAAAATGGGAATAATGTTAACATATTATTCTCGCCAAAATAACATCATCAACGGTGACTTGAACCTGGCACCTCACAATTCAGACTGTTTTTACAAATCAGAACTGCGTGATTTTACAATTCCTGTTGTTTTATTCCGAATACTGTATATTTTTGTGCTATTTCGAGCTATGAACATCATAATATATTGCTCAGAATTTTTTCAAATTTTTGGTTTAACCCACCTGGATTATAGGGTGTGAGACAAAAGTTTATTTAGATTTTTTTTGCAAAAAAAAAAAATAAATAAATAAAATAAAAAATGGCTATGTTCCACTGCTTCCATATTTGGTGACTGCCGGTCTTTTTGTAACGAAAATTAACCCAGTTCCCATATTCATTCGTCATGACAAATATTTCCTCAATATGAAAATGCGATGTCTGCATTTTCGTAATCCACATACGTCAGACGCTGACGAATAGTTTTTAATCAGACAGCTGACCGTCATAATGTCTAGATGTCGTTATCCTGACCTAGGATTACCGATGTGACAATATTAAAAACCTGCATAAGTGACAAGTATTCCGAAGCAAAATGAGTATTATTATTATTAAAATTTGATATAAAATAAACAGTTTAAACAAATGTTACTTTGCTAATTATTATCTAAATATTAATGGTGTATTTTGTGTTTTAGGTAAGCTGGAGTGGGTGTAGGAGCGAGAGCAAGTCCGAAAAAGGTTCATATGTAATCTAATCCCATTCTATGCCTATGGTAAGAAATTATACGAGAATTTATTTTCGCATAAAAAACATGCTTTCGGGATATTTTGCAGGAACGACCAAAGTACAAAATAACGAATGAGGGAAGAGAATTTAATTTGACAATATACAGCATCACAATACAGGGGCGGACCAAACAAATATTACAACAGAAAATCTGTGATACTTAACAGTGAATAGCATTATTAGATGTAATGATGCACACAAAATTTCAAAATTTTAAATTAAAATTAGTACTTAGAATTAACGTAAATGAATTTTCTTTAAACGAACTAAATTAGAAATTATATTATTCTGCTCATCTTTTGACAGGTAATCATCAAATTCCTGACATTTCATATATAATTTATTCAATTTTGCATTTATTACCTAAAACATTAATAACGTCCATCGACCGTCAATTGTCAATCGTCACCCGCTACTGGCTGACTTGCATTACCGACTGACAGTTGGTAGTCCGAGTGCAGCAGTTGACGACACAGAACAGTCAAACAGTCGGCGACTGCTGCAGATTCTATACATCCGGCTAATAGATCGGAAATAGAAAGAATTAGATTATATGAAACGTAGCTATGTTATTTTTATTGCAATAAACCATTTTCATTAATTTTAGATAAAATTAGCGTAACCCAAAGATTTTATAAAAAAAACCGGAGCCCGAAGAAACAATGTTGAAACCCTGGGACTCTGGGTAAAACCCTGAAACCCGGTCACCCTGGTTACACCACTACCGAAACTTGAAGCTTGACTTCGCAGCCTATTTGTGCGCATTAAAATACTCATGTTTATATGATAGAGGATAAGACTACGTGTTAGATTTCATTGGTTGTCGCGAACACTAATGCCTAGGTTACATCTGAGGGGTTCTTAGCCAGAATTAAATTACAAATAACTGACATTTTTTAGTTGTTTTTTAAAAATGTAATTAAATTTTCGAAGATTTTTACATATATTGTCAATATGGTAGTTCCATCGCAGAAAATAATCCAATGTAACCCCTAGATATTTAATATGTTGTTTTTGTGTTAAATTTTCACACGCACAATTTACGTCTTGACTACAGTGCAACTTATGAATTGTAATAAAATTAAAATAACACTGCGTTGTTGAGTTACAAGAAAATGTTAAGAAGTGTAACTCATCAATGTTAATTTATTTGAATTTAGCCAATGTTTAATTATCCGTAGGTCCTCCACAGCATAACACACAATCCTCCATATAATGAATATAACCGTATCATCAGCATAAGAAATTATTTAAAAAAAATTAAGTTTAAGTTTCAGAAAACTGTCAACATAGAGAATAAATAGCAAAGGCCCGAGCACTGTTCCTTGAGGAACTCCCATTTTCATGGTCATTTCAGAACTGTGATTTTGTACCTTGCTTACTTGTACTCGGTCTGAGAAGTAACTTTTAATTAATTTTAAAGCTATGCCTCTAATTCCATATAATTCTAACTTGTAAAGAAATATTTCATGGTCGACGGTATCGAAGGCTTTAGCCAAGTCCAGGTAGTATTTTGATATGATTGACAAAAGAAAGTGTTCTAACCTTTTTATGTTGCTAATTTTTGAGATTGGCAAACCTAAAGTAATAAAATTTGCTGTCGAACAGGTGAACCAGTGTTCCCAGTCAAACAATGAGACACAAATTTTACAAAAATGATTTGTGCTACTTTTTTTATCTACGGAAAATAGGGCAAAATAATTGTTAAACATATATTAAATGTAAAAGTATGTTGTACAAATGTATTCGTATGTTTGTAGTCGAAATCTTGGTTCACATAGACAGAGTATTTTGGCGAACGAAGTGTGGCGATAGGAGAGGGCGAATGGCCTAGGGAATAGAACACGCTTCCATTCATTCGTTCGAAGAGTTCCTAGTCAGATTACTAGGCCGAGTAATAGAATATGTGTTCAATCTTTCTAGGCTCGAGGCCGAGTGTATTCTATGTAGCAGATGAGTCCCTGACAATTCCTTGCCAGATATTTCCCTCTCATCTCATTAATTTTCATATTCGTTACTCTACTCAATCCTTAAACTGCCCCAAAATTATATTGTTATTTTTGGTGGTTCGCCACTGTGTAAAATACCGTAGGGCTAACACATATACAATCATTATCTGTATGAAAATCTTCAGTTTTCCCGGGCCAATCTGCCAGTATATTCGTTTAGGGAAGCCCTTACGAACTAAGCTAAATCTAAATCTCCTATCAATGCTATTTCATCTCTATGGAGTATTGAGTTAGATTTTAAGAGACCAAATTTAATACAAAAACACAGAGCAGGAGTTAGGACATAACACGTAAAAAGATAAACATTTTAAAAAATAAACGACAAAAATTAATACTTAAAAAAACGTTTTGTTTGCGAAGTTCCTTATGGTTCACAAACAAATCAATAGGTATTATAAACCATGAACAGTTTTATCCCTAGTTCTTAAACATGGGTTTATATAAAACAGACCTGGATTATTTTGTATAGGAACTAGTCAATTCAAAAATCAGATAAGCTTCTAACAAATAATATGAATGAGTCTTAAGAGTATGCAAAACTGAATAGATTTATGAAGCAATTCAGTCTGAAAATATGAAATAATAAGATAACATCGTAATTTTTATGTTTTGTTTCTCTGATCCAACATTCGGATAAGTTCTTCACATGCATTTAGGCAGCGGCGGACTGGGCAAGTAGGACATCAAAAGAGTTTAGGTAGAACAGTCATAATTGAGTCTACGAAGCCGTCATAGACATTAACATGTCACAGATTAATAATAATAATAATAAACTTTATTGTAGGCGAAGTTTCAGCCAGGGCTGGTCTTCCAACCTAACCTTTTTCATCATATTAATACAATAATACATTATATATATATATATATATATATATATATATATATATATATATATATATATATATATTATTCTTACATATTATACAAATTAGCATAAGAAGTTTAGCGAATTTTAATTTAGCGAAATTCTATAGACTTGCGAGCGAAAATATATGACCTGGGAGACTAAAAAGCATATTCGCGAAACGGGATTACCTAGAGTGATTTCTTGTCTGCAGCCATGTTTTATATTTTACTTTAAATGATTGCACAGAGAGAGATTTTAGGCACTTGGGTATTTGATTATACATTCATGGGGCGCAATAGGATAAGGATCGCTCAAAAAATTAGCTTTTGTGGGCTGGAACTAGTTTGCAGCTTAAATAGGTAGGCGTTTGGTTAATTACTACCTTATGAATGAACAAAGCAAAGTGTAATTTTCGACGTTGTTCCATAGGTACCCAATTTAAAGAACTCAACCCTTCGAACGTCGGAGTACCACTACGAAGTGATTGTACAAATCTTACACAGTAGTTTTGAATTTTTTGAATTCGGAGTTTGTCAGCGTGAGTGATACAGGAGTGGTATATAATATCACCATAATTAAAAATAGATAATACTAAACTATCAGCAAGTGATTTTCTTAAATTGCGAGATAGACAAAATCTATTCATATATGTTTTTTAAGGCAAGAAAGGCCCATTTTAAATGTGAACTAATATATGAGTTAAATCTCAACTGTGTATCTAGAACAATGCCTAGATCCTTATACTCATGCACTAATGGTAGAATATTGTTGTTTAGTTCAATTCTCACTACGCCATGATCCAAACTATCATTAGGAGTAGATTTATTCCCAAAGATCACAACTGCCGATTTTTTAGCATTAACCGTTAAGCAGTGGTTATTACAATAATGTATAAGAGAAACTAGATCTTGATTCACACTTCTAACTGCTGCAGCTATTGTCTCTGGCTTGAAGGATAAATGCAATTGGATATCATCGGCAAAGAGACGAATTTTACAATATTTTATTGCATTTTCCATATCAAAGATATAAATAGAATAAAGAATCGCTCCCATACAGGAGCCTTGTGGTACGCCCTTGGAAACGAATCTATCGTCCGAAGTTTTTTATTCAACAATACTCTCTGCGTGCGATTTTTGAGGTAAGATTCGAAAATTTTGTAGTGTGAATATCAAGGCCAATGTAATTTAATTTGTGAAGAAGAAGTTCATTCATCAAACGTCTTGGTAAAATCGAGAAGTAATAGGCAAGTTGACAATTTATTCTCTGTTGTGAACTAATATTGTGAACTAATATTTTCGATGCATATACCGCTATTTTGAACGTTTGCCATTGCTGATACTACTAGGCTAGAATAGTACAATATAATGAGTATTAATATCAAAAAATAATAATACTTCATGAGGTATATAAAATTCTTTCAGACGTTTCGTAAACTGCTAAACGATTTGTTACGGTCTTCAGCGATCATGAGAGTGATGATGCTCATTAAATAAAATGCTCATCACTTGTGATTCAAAATTTTTAAATTTTTGTCCCATTTTACTCATCTATGTGGAACTCGGACTCTAAGCTGTATATATGAAAATAAAATTTTAAATTTGTTTGTACTATATTTCATATTGAAGGTTAAGGCTGTAGCTATAAATATCATGGTAAAATTTCATCTAAAGGTACGGGATACAAATCTAGTTTTCTTAAAATGCATTCAGTTCACATAGTTGACATTGAAAAATGTAAAGTTTACCGATATTCGCCAGCGAACTTCAGTTTGCATTTGTGATTTAGTGTAAACCACTCTGGCATTATACTGATATTGACTAATACTTCTACACTTGCATTTAGGTTAGAAATATCAGGTAAAAAATATATGTGAATAATTTATAGATCTAGAAAGTGAAGACAACCAGCAAAAGCTGCAAACTAATTTCTCATAAGATTGAATGGAAAATTGGGTGTCTAAATACATATTTTTTTAGATACGAACCGCGGAAGGAACAAATTAAGTTTGTAAGTCAAGGTGTATGTCTAAATATGCCACCAAAATTAGTTGTTTTCAGATGTGTAAGAAAGTTAATCAAATATAACACTTCACTCAATAAGTCTTCGATATGACAACACTGTTGACAGACCCATATGATTTCTGGATAGTACCAACCTTCAAACGATACGTGTAAAAATTACATGACATTCTGACAATTAGTTTAGAGGTTACAGTGGTTTTAGTGACTCTAGTTTTGTAATTTTTAAAAGAATGAATAAAAAGCCAAACAGTGGCTTGATAAGCGTTATAGAGACTCTGCACCAGGCAAATCAACTATTACTGATTGTTATGTTGAATTTAAATTAATTAATTGATTTTAATTTTTTTTAATTTTGAGAGTGTTGGAATGAATGTATGTACAGACTCCCCTTGAAGGAGAGTATGTTGATTACTAAAGTCGAATTTCTAAAAAAACAAAATGTTTTTCTTAGTTAGACCGGAGACTTATTGAGCGACGTGGTATTTATATACTGCTAAACGATCATTTACTACATTAAATTATTTAAAAAATCTCGGAAACAGTCTTCAACAAGTTATAAAATAGAAAAATGGACTTTCTTTGTTATTATCATGCAGTCCGAAAGAAGACTGAATATTATTATATAATCAATAAATGTGTAAATCTTTAAATTCAATTTTATATTTAAAATGTACGAGATTGATATAGAAATGAAAATTTATAATTTTGATCTAAATAAAAATAGAAAAACTTAAGGGGGGGGGTATGGTCAGAGCAGCACATTTTATACCCATTTTCAAGATTTTTTTTTAGAAAACTGTTAATAGTAACTTGATTGGGATAAAACCTACAGTAAAGAACAACCTTTGAAGAGTATCCAAAAAAAAAATTTATTGAAAAATATCGAATATTAAGCTCGTGACATGAATTTGAAATTTTCGTTCAGGACAAAGAGTTGATTTGCGGTGAGACACATAACTAATGACTGGATCATCTAAAACAAAAAAACCAAAAATATTTCGTTAGTTTCTGAGTTTCTTGAGGTAACGCTGTCGAGTTTTTTCAAATATCTAGATTATTTAATTTTTGGTATAAGTTTGAAGTCAAAAAAACGAAAAAAACGGATTTTTTTTTTTTCGAAATTTCTGTTTTCAGTTGTAAAAAATTCCATAAAAAAAAGCAAGAAAAAAAAATATCTCGACAGATTTACCTCAAGAAACTCATAAACTAACGAAATATTTTTGGTTTTTTTGTTTTAGATGATCCAGTCATTAGTTATGTGTCTCACCGCAAATCAACTCTTTGTCCTGAACGAAAATTTCAAATTCATGTCACGAGCTTAATTTTCGATATTTTTCGATACTCTTCAAAGGTTGTTCTTTACTGTAGGTACTATCCCAATCAAGTTACTATTAACAGTTTTCTAAAAAAAAATCTTTAAAATGGGTATAAAATGTGCTGCTCTGACCATACCCCCCCCCTTAATAAAAACTTTTATAGAATATGTATGTTTAAGCGTTTGTTTTGGCGCCCTTAAGAGCTGGAACCTGGGCCTGTGCCTCTGTCACCCCTGCCTTTCACCGCCTCTGGATACAGGGCGAGCTCTACGACGGCCTCCTTGAGAGTTTCACTACTGCCCTTCTGGAGATATCGTTTACTGCCCTTCGACATAAAAACTTACAGTTTATGGGTTATTAATTTAGAAATTTTACCTAGTTTCGCTGCCAAACGTGAAAACAGTTTTCAAATTATTTCTATTATTATTATTGTTACAATGTAAAGAGCAAAAGCTAAAATGCTTGTTATGCTCAAGATTAAAAATACAATCAAAATACAATACTACATATTTAAATTAATATATAAAATAGATAGTTTTCTAAGTTCAAAATAGGGGCTATTCGAGCTTTGAAGGAGTTGATGGACGGTGCTGACACGGCGCCCTAGGGTAAGGTGTTCCATTGGTCGAACACACGAGTCAGGAAATTATGTCGTAGTTGCTTTCGGTACTTGTCGTGGCGGAGCTTCAGAGAGTGGCCTCTTAGTCGTTGGTCGGTGTTGATGAAGTACAGAGGCGACATTTCCGTAGAAAACTTACCAGTTGTCGCTCTGTACATCTGAATGAGGTCACCTCGAGCTTTGCGGGCTGCAAGAGAGGACAGATTTAGCCTCTCAAGCCGCTCTTTGTATGCCAGGGCTCTGAGACATCTTGGAAGACGGGTCTCTGGACTCCTTCCAGTAACAGGATGTCGTGTTGAAGGTACGGGGACCACGAAAGCAAACTCCAGGAGTGGGCGGACATAGGACAGGTTCATTTGGCAAAATAAGAATGGGATTAGGTCAGGAAACCATTTCTTAATATTGAAGAGGGATTTATTTGCTCTTCTAACGACGTTGATGACATGTGTACATCATTCTAAGGTGCTAAATTGGTCTTAAATATAATATTTCTGTATAAATATCAGTTTATTAACATCCTTTAAAAAAACTATCGAGAATGTTAAACGTGAGAGTGAGTGTACTGTCGTGGTCCATTTATTTTAATACACCTTGTTATTCAGTGTTATCTCTAGTATCCCCAAGCAACAAGTTAACTTATTTCATACTTCTTGGTTCTGATAAAATCTTATAAGATTGTAATGAGAAAATTAATTTAACCTACTACTGCTAATTAGTATACTATACTCGTATCTGACTACTGTGTTGCATAATTGCTAACATATACATGAATATCATTTGCTTATAATTATTATATAAACTTTTTTCAATTAATAAAAATACAATTTTCCTGAATAATTACATTTAATTGCAAAAAAGTAAAGTTCACACAAGTTGTCATAGTTATTTATATGATAAATTAATTATAAATTTATTTATATACTAAGTCTTTCCGTAAATATTGTTACAAAGTTTTGAATCAAATTCCGCAAGAAGCTTAAAGATATTTTAATTTCCTTTTAGTACATAATAAATAGCATCTTAAAGAAGAAATGCCAATGCCAGCAGATTTGGAATTCATCCAGATTCTCGTCGAACAAGGGAATGCAGAAGAATCGGTAATTTGGAACGTTTGAGGCACGTCCAGGAAGTTCACAGTTACAGAGGTGGTACTGTTATGCTATGGGGTGGGATAATCATAGTCAGTATGTATTGCAGTCTACGATATGCCAAAGAATGCCTCTATCTCATGGCAAGTCACATGCCGATCTTCATCAATCATTTTGCGCGCAGTATCGATGTTTTTTGAATCGATTTTGATCGACCTTCACGAGATTGTGACGGACGCACAACCACGATAAAATTCTGCAAACCAATTGTAAACAGTCTATTCTGATGGTGCTTCATTGCCAAAAGTTGAACGAAGTGAATCTATGCATTTTTGTTGAGTTAGGCATTTACTAAAATCGTAAAAAATCATCCAACGAAAACCTTCACGAGTAATATCCATTTTTCACAAACTTGTTTTTATTAACGCTTACTGTTAACAAACTAATCAGTCAATTTATAAGCTGCCATTGATTTGACAATAACAAATGCCAAATTTTATATAGTAATGTCACATTTCAATATTTCCATCTAGTGGTCGTTTGTAAAAACATAAAAGATAACCTTCGTAAACTCCAATAAAGATTATTATCATAATTATTTGTATTAATTAAATGTCCTATCCACTGTATTCGTCTACGATTATTCCTGTATAAGTTTCGTAGATTCACTCTCGCACTATCACAAAATTTAATAATGAAATATTTTTGTTGCCTGTAGGTGTTATTTAAATTTCATAGTTAGAATGTAAATAATAACATTATCACTGGTTGAGTAACCCCAATATTTTGTATCAAAATAATGGTTTTAACCCAAAACTTTTTAACCACTTGAAGTCGTTCATTTAGTAACCCGGTAAACCATATCAGACCGTTAGCTTGCGGATATAACCCACGATCCGCCGATAAGCATGTTTTCATTCAAATTCGATTCAACAAAATTCTAAGTTCGACCCATCAAAACCAAAAACAAGGATACGAGATTAACTTTTCATAATAGCTTATATCTATGCTTTGATATTTAAATAAAATATGATTTTTTTGTGTTTAAAATTTACCTGATCATGGGTTCCTAATAATTTAAAGCTATTCATTGAAAGGTGTTTCCATTTATTTGTGAACAGAGGACCTATTCTTGAGCAATTATATTCTCGATGAATGAATGATATATAGTTCATTTAAAAAATTGATGTGAAGTGTGAATATTCACACATTTCACACAATTCACACATTTCAGGGTTTTGCAGGTATATAATAAGTGAAGGTGGCATGCTGAGTTTGTAGGACAAATTTTACTTTGTAGTAATCACGGCAAAATGAACGATATTTTTAAAATAATTTATCGTCTGTTAATCATATAATAAGACTGGTTATTAAATTTACGCTCTTAAAAATTAAATGCAACATTTGTCAAAATATAACTAGAATTTTGACAAAATAATTTCAAAATAATAAAAATGCAAAAAAAAAAACAGAAAAAATAAAATTCACTCCGTACTCGAACTCGAAACTCTTCGTTTCCAGCGCATTTTAGCTTACGACACCAGTGCTCTAACCATTACGCTATCGCACGCCTTGCATGTGGGTGTCTTACATAGGTATAACTGTACTTTGTGAACCAAAAACCACAAAAAATGCGTTATTTTCCGAAAACATAATCTGATCAAAAATTTCTGTTGTACTATTTCGGTTCACACCAATATACATTACTTAGAATTTTTTTAGATTTTTTGTTTAAACCATCTGAGCTACAGGGTGTGGGACAAAATTTTTTTGCACAATTTTGGCAAAAACCGCATCAAAATAATTTATTTTGCAAAAATAATAATTTGATCGTTAAGGCGGCGCACAACCCTATAGTTCTCAATAGTTTCTTATACAAAACTAATAATCGGAAATAAAATTAATAACAATCTATACATCAAAATTTGCAGCGAATTTTTATCTATCTAATAACATGTTTTTAATTGTAGAAAAAACTGTTATATAATTGCATTATAGACGCCATCTTGAAAACCAATTGACGCATATTTGCGTACTATGCGGCAAATTGTAGGTAAAGCTTCATTCTACAAATATGTTACTAGCTATTTTGCTCTATTGTGAAAATTACTTATAGTTATTGTACTTGATAATCTATTTTTGCCGCCATCTTGAATCTGCCGCGGTTTTGAAAATAAGTGTTACGAGTAAAAATGATTCAATATTCGTGAAGAATACGTGTACCAAGTGGCATTCCATTATCATCAAGTATAATATTTTTCGACGAAGGTTCTAAACTATAATTAATCAAGTCGAAAAAATGTTGACGTATTATTTGAACATTTCTACACAAAACTATATAAATATAAAAGTTCTTCGAAACCCACAAATAGATTTAAAAAATTACAGAACATTAGCTCTGATGTCTATTTTTAAGTTATTAAGCGATAAAATTTTTACAATAAATGTTTCTACAATTAAAAATATCCTATTAGATAGATAAAAATTCGGTGCAAAATTTGATGTATAGATTGATACTAATTTGATTTTAGATTGTTAGTTTTGTATAAGAAACTAGTAACCTCTGGGGGTTATACGCAGCCTTAATCCACGTACTAAGGGCTTTCATTTGATACCCTATTCAGAATTTAAAAAAAATATTTTTGTTTTCGATGAGCACATATTTGTTTATATTTTTAGGCGGATATGTTTTTTAGATGTTTTAGTATATTTCCTATGTGTGGGTCAAAGAGTTGTATAAGCATGCCAAATTTCAACTCTCTAGATTTAGCCGTTTGGCTACAATTTTTACCGAACAGACAGACAGACAGACGACAAAATGACGGTATAAGGGTTTTTTGGTCATACCTACAAAACCCTAAAAACACCAGAAGTTATAAGACCTTATTTTGTTAAATAGTAATCGTTAATTTTCATAGAAGCATATAAATAACATTTAAATACAAGTACACACATCGGAAAAGTTTAGGGATATAAAAAAATATATGAAAATAAATAGCGTATGGTTTCTTTTGTACGTTTATTGTATTCTATCAATTAAAATACTCAATAAAAAATAGTTTCACAAAATAAGCTAAACGTTATTTATAAAAGTAACCAATATTTTGAAAAAACATTTTTGTAATGTACAGATTTATGTACAGAATTGCATAAAATGAAAAAGAAACAAAAACAAATGCTAATAGAAAGTAGGACCTCCACGTTGGTTGATCAAAGCCCTACATCTGCGATTAATGAACAAAATATCATTATCGATGTCTTCTTGAGATAACTGTGCCCATTTTGCTCTTAGAAGCTCTCTAAATCTAAAATTATCATGTATGTTATCCATATGTGTAATAATTCTTCTTTTATGCGTGTCCCGCACATGTTCAATCAGATTTCGATCCGGTGACTGTGCTAGCCATGGTATCGCATCAATATCTTCGTTATCCAGCCAGTTCGTTACAATTCGCGCAATATGTGGCCAAGCATTATCCTGGGCAAGATGAAACTGATCACCAACAGCACCACGAAATGGACGCATAATAGTTTGAAGAATATTACCCATTGTTGTGCTGTTAAGAATCCATTGAGAAAAACGAGATCAGTTGTATGTATCGGTTGTAGTATGTAGTTGTATGTGTAGTGGTCTAGTGGTATGTAGTTGTAGGTTTCGGACCACCGGTGGTCCGCAGAAAAATGTTAGTGGTCCGCGAAAGATTTTGTATATGTTTCTTGCAGTTATTTTATTATTTTTTATGCACATTTTTTATGTAAATAATTCATATTTTGTTTATTTTCTGTAACCTTTCTGTGATTTTCTACAAATAGCATAAATGTATTAAGTAGCACATTAAATATATTTGTTTTCTTCCAAAAAATGAACCAATAATTATTATTAGTGGTCTTCGTTAGAAAATTATGTATTTTACTGGTCCGCGGTGGGTTTTTGGTTGAGAAACACTGCATTAGAGTACCACCAAAACGTATTTTCTTACGTATGTCATGAAGACGAGAATTTTGTGATCTACTGATCTAGTATATAATATTTTGAACATAAATTCATATCTGCTGTAATATCGTTAGAAACTGATAAGAAATCAATGAAAAATGGCCCGTGTCTCCTTCAAACTTTATAGCGACGCACAATCGTTTGTTACTAGGTGTGAACGCAATGTCTTCACATAGGCATCGCCGATGAATCGACTAGGGCCCTCCTAACGGAAAGAATAATGTGCTAGGGTGGTAATTGCATTAGGGTCCTTCGGCAGCAATGAATTAGAAAATGACATAATACTCAAGTTACTTTGGGAATTTTAACGAAATTTATACCGAAAATAAAACATAATTATCAAGTAAAATTCTAGCATTTTCGACAAAAAGTTTGTCCACAACATTTCTAATTCGAACTGCGACCTATTAAAGGATACTCATTGTGACCAAAATAATGGGTTCAAAAGAGAGTGAAATTATAGCTTACTAAATAGACAGCTCACTTAAAACTGAGGGTTAAAGTCATTTTGAGAATGTTGACGTTTCAAAAGGTTGTGACCAATATTTTTGCTTCCAGAGCAGATGATTTTCGATACTGCAATTAAGGACAACTATAAAACATATTTTTTTTGATGTTTGTAACTTTTTGCGTAATTAAAGTATTAAATTAATATTTAGGGAATAAAATATTTAATTTACAATGTTTAAGATTCAGATCGTATAATATATAACTTAAAGGGTTCATTTTTAGAGATCGGTCGTTCATGAACGAACCGGCTCACCAGCTCAGTACACTGACCGAAGTGACATGGTTCACCAAATTGAAATGAGCCGGCTCATGGCTCACTGCATAGTTTTAAGTTTCAAGGATTCGATTGAGCAGTGACCAGAGTGATCCGGATCTGGATCGATGTCATGTTGAACTTCGCGAGAACTCGGCTTGTAATGTATTATCATAAAGTGTATTTTGTCATCAATTTGTAGGGCAGTCTATTTGAAACTAATAGGCTTATTCTGTACTTTCTTACAACCATTCTATATAAAAATATTAAAAATATTGCCCAAATCGCAGATGTCCGATTTATAAGGGCAATAAACATCGCCATAAACTTAACACATCTGGTTTAAAATACAGTACCTACATAAAGTGAATTGTTAGTTTAAGTGGGGAACAGAATGTAATGAGTTCTACGGCGCGTTGACGGCGTTTGGACGGCGCTATCTGTCAGAGGAAAGTTAAAACCAAGCTGTCGTACGCAAGTGGACAGAATGTGTAACGTCCTAGCAGCGTTCCAACGCTGTTGATACTGAATGTTCGTCAACTTCCAACTTTTGACGCCGTTGAACGTTGACGCAGAACACCTAACCTCAGTTTTTACTGAATGGTAAAGTGTTTGTATGTATAAATAACTTGCATACAACATAAATAACATCACACACAAGTCTTCATCATCCATTATAATTTTAATACAAGAAAGCGCACGTATAAACACAGATATAGGTTGTCACGTGACACTTTGACGGCGTTAGAAATGATTGCATTGTGTGCAGGCGAAAATTCAACGGCGCTAACGCAACGCCGTCGCAAATTAGGCGCGCTGACGGCGTAGCGCGCTGAGCATTCTGTTCCAGGCTTTACTATTAACTCGGCAAAAATGTTAGATAATTCGCTTCCATAGAGTTTTATTTATTTAAATGAGTGTCGTTCTACCTACAAATTGCAAAGCAATAACCGTATTGAACGAACGACTGACAACTGACCGACCTGTGTCACGGGAACATGTTTACTTAGCCGGATCAATGAGCCGGCTCAGTAAACTGACCGACCTCCACTGATCCGGTTCAGCAAACTGAGCCTAAATTTCCATCTCTAATCTCGACCTGCAGTCGTCGCTGGAAAATTTCATGTCTACTGCCTACTAAACTTCCATTTCGCTACTTGTTGCTTAAATATCTATTTTAAACAAATCCTGGATAATGACTCACAATATAACTTTTTTGTTAATTGTTTGATTTAAGATATAGCTAATTTGATATTATCAATATTTTTTTTTTTTCGTTGTCTAAAAGTTGGCAGACTCAGTTTAGGAACGAATGGAAGATGATTGTAGAATGAGCTAAGGCAAATAAAAGGCTGTGCATCTATTGATGATGTCTACAACTATCCAGTTGTAAATAGCGCGTGTTCCGTGTTTGAATTGCAGTCGATTGCATATTAAATTATTGTTGTTGGTCTGGAGTTGTCTGTAATCACATTAATAGTGAGTAATGTTTAACATGTGATCTACCTGTCATATTTGTATCTCTACTTACACGGGTATATGCACATCGCGCAGCCATACACATATACACATACGTACAAACATACCGCATACGATTAAACGTCAGATTTGACATGCCTCGCAGCTATATGCAAACCTGAATATACATATGTCGCATGTATTTGTCTAAGTACATACTACCACTGCACTGTTTACGAACATTTCAATATTATCTACTTCACACGACCTCCTACTACCTGCTTACAACTAACCCATTATCCTTATTATTATTTGGGGTTTGTCAGGTGTATTGACAAGCGTCCACTAGTCGCAAAACTTCAGTAACTTTTTGGGCCACGTCATACTAGAGATCAGTAGAGCTAAATACACACGGTTCCATCCCAAATCCTGGCGCTATGCAGACACGGAAATTAAGCCAGATTCAGTTCCCGTATGTGGAGTGACTGAAGCAGCACTGTGTTCTGCATCCTGCAAATTAAGGAGTTGGCAGAAGACCTGCAAACTCTTAATTTCCGTAAGGTATGAGGCTTTATACCACCCAAAACATCAACTATCAGGACTTAAAACTTGACGAGCCCTAAGCTCGATGCTTTCTCGGGCGTTTTCGAGAGGAGATGGCAGCGGAATCTGACCCTTCAGACCTGGGAGTCCAGACTCAAGAAGAAAGAACATGATCCTGGTCTATAGTCTCAACCCTGGATACAGCTTTCAAAGCTCGGACAAGAGATCCATGAACCTCTTTTCCTTCTCCTTGAGGAAGACATTCTTCTCACCAGGACTTGAAAATTCACAAATATCTGTTAGGTCTCGATATCCAGGAGGGTTATAATGGATTCAGGATTGTGGTGGCACAAACTACAGAGTGTGGACTGCGTTAATTGGAATATGTGGACCCTGTAACCCAAAGTATTTATAACACCATCCTCATACGCAAATACAAATCCTTCCATTCCCGAAGCAGCACTGCTTCTGCTTCCATTCTCGAAGCAGCACTGCTTCTGCTTCCTTCAAAGAGTTCACAGTAGATCTGTGGGAATATACCAACTTGATTTCCTTAAAACATGAGGCTTTGGTATCACCCAAAACACCTACTATCAGGACGAAGTTTAACTTTAACCCTGGACACAGCTTTCTAAGCTCGGACAAGAGATCCATATACGTAGTAGTAAAGTTTTTATGTTTTCCTTTCGGATTAAAATCTACATAAACTATTTCATATTTCATGTACTACATTCAACATTTCACAAACAAAAAAAATCATTAATTGTAACACATAACATAAATATATAACTAAGCATAACTAAGAAAGAATTCTATTTCAATTTTTTTCTCATCTTTTCTTCTTTACCAGATCCATCCATCTTGCGTTGGGTCTTAAAACACTGAGTTAAGAGATCCATATACTTGGACCTCTATTCCTCCTCTTTGAGAAAGATATTTTTCTCAGTAGAACTTAAAAAATTCGATCACAAACATCTGTTTGGTCTCGTTATCAAGAAGGGTTACGTCCGACTTAATGGCTGTCAGCAATCTTGAGGTAGGGAAGGAGTTATTCCAATAATTGCGACACTTGTAATTTTCCACCCCAGATTCGGATGGGACGTATTGTATAACCGGTAGTGGGTCCATCTTATAGGCATGTCTATGATAGTAGTTAAACATACGAAGAGCAGCATTGTGTAGAGACACGTAGGTCAATGCTGCAAGTGATTGACACCCAAACAGAATGTGCATAATGGATTCAGGATTGTGGTGGCACAATCTACAGAGTGTGGACTCCGCTATTTGGAACATGTGAACCCTGTACACCACAGTTTTTATAACACCATCCTGACACGCAAACACAAATCCTTCCATTTCTGATTTCAAACCAGTAGAAACAAGAACGTGAGTTTGGTGGACAACTCAAGACTTTTAAGATGTTTCTTATTCATGTGTTTTTTGTCATCTATCTCTTTTCGTTCCACCAAACTGGTAACTCTGTTGTACTTCTCCCGAGAGAGCATACTCCAGCGTTTTCCCTGACAGGACTCAAGTCTGCCAGGTTAAATCTAGTTGCTGCTTTTCGCGCTGCCTGGGAAATAAACGCCACTTTTCCACTAAATCGTGTTCACTAACGAATTGTAATAGTGGGTCCTGACTTCTGGGGATATTTTTAGCTGAAACTAGGCCGAATTGATCGTGAAAGCACTCCAGATGAAGTCCCGTTTTGACGAAGGAAGTAAATGTGCTACACAGAAGATTTTGATTGATGTTCATGATCTTTTTGATTCTCCTTTGGAGATCCTTTAGTTTATCTACATTTCATTTCATTTTATTTTCAGAATTCAACCAAATTTTCTCTGAAAGATTTTAGATCCAACCCTGCGTTTATTATTTAATATATAAAATGTATCTCGAGCATGTATTATTTTTAATAATTATCTAATTTGAATGAAAGTTGTTCACAGTTTGTTGATTCTGGTACAGGAGTGTTTATGTTAAATCAAAGCATTAATGAAACGATATGTAACATAAACATAAGTTGTGGTCAACGAGCAAAGAGAACCCAGCTGGAACATAGCTACTTATACGCTTGTTAAACAGCGTTATTCTCATCTTAATTTCTGCTTTATTTACACAGACACACACAAGGAAATTATTGTAATTAATACAAACACCGGATAATTCATCATTACTTGCTTCATGATTACAACAACTATTATTACAATGAAAGTACAACAGTTAAAATAATATGATATTTAATGAAGATTTATTTTGACAAGAGACACTCTGACTTTAGGATGAGTGGGAGATAAAATAGCTTGATTGTTTGGAAAATTGATAATGAATGCTGAATTACAACTAGGGATATGCGATACTGAGAAAATATCGATAATATCGAATAAAGAGTATCGATGGCGGTATCGTATCGAAACAAAATATCGATATTTCCAAGTATCGAAAGGAAAAATGAATATATTTTCTATAAAACGTAAATAACATTTTAATCTTATAATAACAATTTAATTATTATGGGGTTTGTCAGGTCTTGACAAGCGTTCACTAATCTCAAACTTCAGCAACCTTTTGAGCCGCGTCATACTAGAGACTAGTGGAGCTAAATACACACAACTGCATCCCAAACCCTGGCGATATGCAGCCGCGGAAATTACGCTAGATCCAGTGCCCGCACAATGCGGAATGACCCAAGTAGCACTGCTTTCTGCATCCTGCAGATCAAAGAGTTGGCAGAAGATCTGCAGACGGGAATGGACTCGATTTCCTTTCGATAGGAGACTTTCATACCACCCAAAACACCAACTATCAGGACAACAAGCTTAACTTTATACCCAGGATACAGCTTTCTAAGCTCGGACAAGAGGTCCATATACTTGGATCTCTTTTTCTGCTCCTTGAGAGAGATATTCTTCTCATCTGGACTTGAGAATTCGATCACAAATCTGTTTGGTCTCGATATCCAGGAGGGAATTAATTATTATTATTATTATTGTTATTAAATCTGACATAAGAGCTGAAGCCTAGGGCTTGTAGAGCTCTGTTGAACATAGAAAAAGTACGTAATTTCATCTTACATATTAAATTATGTACATTGATGGGAACCGGAATAGTTCAACAGGAAATTTTGTTTAGATTGGATTTTCGCAAAATATTGATTTTCTTGTGTCGTCGAAATTATTGTGTAAGAAAGCTAACGGGAAAGGAACGGGAACGCATTCTATGATCCGCAGTCAGATCATTCAGCTTTGTTTAAACTTCCAAACCAAACGTCCATTTTTACAGCCGAGGTGGTAGCCATACAGAAAGCCGTGGAGTTCTGCCGTGAAATACAACAAAAAAACATATCTATAATATCTGACTCCCAAAGTGCTATTAAAGGGATACATATGCCTATGGATAAGAATAACAAATTTCTCTATGACATACTCCAAACTGTATACGAACTTGCGGAAAAACAACAAATCATATTCCATTGGACAAAAGGACATAGTGGTACTCTAGGAAATGAAACAGCGGATAAATTAGCGAAAGAATCCACCAGCAAGGGTACTCCACTGGATATATCTCTCCCCCCAAGCGATATAAAAACAGTTCTCAAAAAAAGAACAGAAAACATATGGCAAAGAGAATACTCTGCAATGAGTTTGACTGTAAGGACTTGGAAAAAGATATGCCGAGATTCAGCCGGTGAGATAGTTAAAATCGTACGACTAAGAAATAATCATGGGTGTTACCCAGCACACCTATACAAGATGGGCATAATTGAGTCGCCAGTATGCGACTGTGACTATGAGTCTGATGCAACTATGGAACACATCATATTTGACTGCCTACACTTCACGGACGAAAGACGCGACTACAAACAGGAATTATCAATAAACAGAATTAACGTTCCTACAACAATGACGGAGTTATTCAGAAACGAAAAAATTTACAAATACGTAATAAAATTTCTGAACAACATAAAGCTAGACATTTAAAACTGTTCTTAGAATTAACTGTACATCTCTACTGTCTTCCCTTCCGATGGTCTGATTCCAGTTTGTATAAATCCCGCAGAGACGGACCCTTCTGCACTATACTTTCCTTCTTGTGTACTTGTGTTATCCTGAGTTAGGAAATATTGAACAAATAACATGTCTGGCTCATTGTTCTATTTAACAAAGGCCGTTTATAAAATAAAAAAAAAAAAAAGGAACGGGAAATAGTTTTTAATTTTTTTAATTTTAATACGATTTTTCTTAAAAAAGTACTAAAAAATCAGTGTCCCGCACTTTTTAACTCTAAGGGGTTAAATTAAAAATCTGAAAAAATTCTAAGCAATGTATATTGCTATGAACCAGAATCGTACGAGAGGAATTTCCGATCAGATTTCGTTTTTAGAAAATATTAGTTTTTGTGTTTTTGATCTTTTTTTGGGGATATTAAATGGAAGCTCTTTAAGTTCAGATTAATGAACGGTAATTGATTTTTGAAATACATTTCATTTTGACTAAATTTTGCCAAGTATTAAGATTTTCATTTAATATCTTAGCTAAAATTAAAAAAATATATTTATATCTACATGAATACATTTTGTTATGGGTAGAGAAGAGGTACGTAAATTTATTTTGCAAATATCCACTAGGAAAAAAAAATAACTGGCCGGTAGCTGGGATTCCATTTCTAGTAGAGAATCTGTTAGTTTTTCATATAGTCGCAATATAAACAATGACTCTGTAGGCGTTATGCTCTTGCGTGACAAAAGATCGCCCGCAAGTCTGGATTTGAATGATATTTTTGCAATTACACAAAAAAAATGCGTTAAAATATATATTATGGTATTATTAGAGATATATGATCAAATTAGAGGAGTTCTAGTGTAATTAATACACGGTAAAAAAAAATCTAACTGCAACCTTCTTGTTGTGCCTATTTCATTTTGACTAAATTTTGCCAAGTATTAAGATTTTCATTTAATATCTTAGCTAAAATTAAAAAAATATATTTATATCTACATGAATACATTTTGTTATGGGTAGAGAAGAGGTACGTAAATTTATTTTGCAAATATCGACTAGGAAAGTAAATAAATAACTGGCCGGTAGCTCGGATTCCATTTCTAGTAGAGAATCTGTTAGTTTATTATTATTATTTTTATTATTATTATTATTATTATTTAAAGGATTTTAAACCAACACTTGTAATTGTGTTATGTAGTGACATGCATTCATCGTCTGGCCTTCTAATAACCATCATTCACTGACTAAATACCTACAAAACCCTGAAATGTGTGAAAATTCACACTTTACATTTACGCACGAGCAGTAATGGAAATCGCTTGTTGCTTTTGAGATGAATTATTATTGCGAATAAAATTTCGTCATATTTATTTATTACCACGTGAACAATATATTATTTGCGTTTAAGAGGCAATTAAATTAAACAATGTCGTTTCATTTTTAATCCTTATTTATCCTTAAAATATATTCTTGTTTATATTATTTAATGTGTTTATAGTGCTTCCTTGAATAGGATCAATTAAAGCTAAATTCACGTGGTGTGTTCAACGTTCCCTAGTTCTTAATCCTCAGACTAAATGTCTTTAGCCCAAAGATAATTAAGACAAGCATTTAATTTTATTAATTTCAACAATTTGGTGTAAGATTTCTTGAGCTTAGGGTCCTTTTACGAAAGCTGAAGTAAGCTCTAAAGGACCTTCACATGAGGATTAATTCAATTTGTTATGAAGAAAATTGATTTTATTATATTAAGACATCAACAGAAAGGAAAAGTTAGCAGGTTAGTAAAAGGAGTGTACCTGGAAACAACAAGGTCTAAACAGGACAGGTAGAGAATGATATTGTAAACAGAGAAATATAGAAAAAACCATTGTTTAGTATATTCATATATTTCTCACCATATGGTGGGAATGGTTTTAACCATGGGAGGACACTTCTTATTTCAAGATGTGTAACCAGGCCCCATATTACCAGCATTCCCATCAATATAACTTTGACAATTTTATTTATATAAATTTTATTTTATTTAATAATACACACACCGAAAAATTAAAAGGAACATACATAAAAATCTAATTATTTTCCCTGTAGTGCATACAGGGTGTTTGTTTGAAACGGGGCACCCTGAAAATCTCCTTTATTTGTAAAGTTACAAAAAATCTTCAGAACAAAAGTTAAACTAGACAAAAAGGCCCATCTAAAGGTTACTATAAGAATTCTGAGGCACCTCCGGTTTCACCGTAAATTATGTCAACTTTTGATCTAGCATAGGGAATCGATAATTTTATATTTTTTTCCTAAAAGTACATTAAATTAGCTTTACAATGACACCCAAAAATCATATTTTTATGTTAACCATTTCAAAATGGCGACCATTTATTTACAAAATAATAATCAACATAAGTTTTACAAAGTTGAACGTAGCAAACTTTGAAAACAATAAAAAAAGAAACAAAATATCTCTAAAATAAACTATTTGACTATTTAGAAAAAAAAAACTATTACTTTTTACAAATATTTTACAAAAAAAAAAAAAAAATTACAAATGTTATTTCATATAATAACTAGTTATAATATACGCTGCAGTTTCGTTCCTAGGAGAACTGCGTAAACCAAACCGGCGTAAAATAAACAATAAGTAAAACAATAAACATTAAGGGTATCTATAACACTAATTTATTTGACTTAGTACTCGTTGACTCGTATTAAGCGTTTACTTTTGTAGTTTGCTGAGCAGATTGTTTGTTTTTATCTGCATTTTTCATAATGGTAGTAGCAGTTGAAGGCGGTAAATTCATTATCCGGCAGACATCGAGACGTTTTCACCCACTTTCCATTCGTCTAATAAATCTAATAAATAATCTTATCTTCTTCTCAAGGGAGATAGAAATTCTAGCCCTTTTAGGCCCACCTTGAGTTAACATTTTCTTTCTCCTCTTCTCAGGTATTTGTTTTACTGTACCCTTTTGTATATACGTATACAAAAAAAAAACACATATTTTATATTTTAATTTGTTACTCGTTACTTAACAGTAGTTTTAAATAATTTTACAACCAGCTTTAAAAGAAATTGATACCTATTACAACATACATTCTCGTTAGATGATTTCAGTGACCACCTGGCATGTTACCTAACCTATAAAATGTAATGAAAGCAGCCGATATCATTAAACTTATTTATGTTTTAATTGCATTTAATTAGCAAGTAGATGTATGCACAGTTAAATAGTCAACAAACAATAGAATGTTATCATTGCATTGTCCTATGGAACGGTTAATAGCAAACTGCCAATTAGTGTAATATATCCTTGGTAACACTAGGAAATTGAATGTTTTTAATATTTTCGTTTACTATCACATTCCTTACTAGAGCAGAAGTATCAAAACTTTAAGTAAAATAGTAAATGTATTATGTAATCGATCTAATAAAGAAATGTAGTAGGAAAAGTGACTTATATTGAAAAATACGGAATATAAGAAAGATGCGAGGAGAGAGAAAGTCAGGCACATACAGTGGAACAAACAAGCCGACACAAAAAATTAAATAAGGGCGTACAGACAGAGGAGGACTGAAAGAAAAAGGAATAGACGATCAAAGAAGCAATGACGTATGAAAAGGACAAGAAATAGAAAGAAACAAGACTGAATATAAAGAAAGGCAGCGATAGACAGTAAAAGAGACATAGGGACACAGACAGATTTACTGGAAAGGGATACAGATACAAGAAGAAATGGAATAAAGACCGAGATTTAATAATAATCCCATATCATGCCCGAACAAACGAAAGCTTCCTTCAAATTCTTTCATTTGCCTTTATCTGTTGTCACTCCTCGGAATTGTTGGTTGCCAGCTGTACTTTTTATTTCGTATTCCTATCTATTCGTTTTCCTTCCTCGTCCTCTCTCCCTACCCAATGGTATCCAGTTCCTAATTCTCTTCGTTTATCTATTGTCCGTATATTTTTACCTGCCCAACGTGTTACACTTTTAATTTTTTTTAATAGTGTTGTTAACTCTATCCCTCAGAGTGACCTTTTATAATATTATTTGTTTGGGCAATTTCCAGCTTTTGTTTAATTTTATTAGATAAGACTTAAGTTTAACTTAAGTTTAAGTCAGCCATATGCAACGGAAGACATTTTAGATTAATTTTTCGTGTATAAATTAAGTAAACGGACTGATTAAATATATATATATATATATATATATATATTCGAACAGAATTACAATTCAATATTATCTCCCTCAAAATAACTTCCTTGGGAAGCCACACAGCGTTGGAGACGTTTGTTCAAATCCTCATAGCAATGTTCGAACTCGGATATTGGAATAGTTTTCAACCGGTCGGTTATGGACGTTTGAAAGTTTTCGAGTGTCCCAATATGACGTCCCTTGAGGTGATTTTTCGATCTTGGGAAGAGCAAAACGTCACAAGGACTCAAGTCAGGCGAATAAGGAAGCTGAGCAGCCACAGGAATGTTTTTACTGGCTAAAAACTCGTTTATTGAAATTGCTGTGTGACAATGCACTTTTGATTCATCTTCAATTAACTCTCTTCCTTCAAGTCAGGCGAATAAGAAAGCTTTGGAGCCACAGGAATGTTTTTGCTCGGTAAAAGTGTTGGTTTTTTGGAACCATTTTTGTGCAGATTTTTCTCATCTCCAATTCATTCAAAATCTGATGAATGGTAGTGTGAGTCAAATTCAACTCTTTCCCGATCATTCTGACTGTCAACCGACGATCTAAACGCACAAGATCCCGGATTCTGTCGACATCTTCATCGGTTCTTAAAGATCATTTAATCTTCAATCAACTCTCTTCCTTCTGAAAATGCATTAAACCACAAAAAAAAACCTGGATCCTTGACAAAGTCTCCGTAGGCCTGCTGAAATTTTGCAAAAGTTTCCGTTGCACTGTACCCAAGTCTGAAGCAAAACCTGATAGCACACCGTTGCTCTACGATTTCCGTTTTCAATCGATTCCAAAAAGTCAAGGTACCTTTCTGATGAACGGTGTGAATCTGATGAACGGTAGTTTAAGTCAAATTCAACTCTTCCTCGATTATTCTGACTGTCAACCGACGATCTGAACGCACAAGCTCCCAGATTCTGTCGACATTTTCATCGGTTTTTAAAGATGAAGGCCTTCCGCTGCGTGATTTATCTTCAATCAACTCTCTTCCTACTGAAAATGCCTTAAACCACCAAAAAACCTGAAACACTGTCTCCGTAGGCCTGCTGAAGTTTTGCAAAAGTTTCCGTTGCACTGTGCACAAGTCTGAAGCAAAACCTGATAGCACACCGTTGCTCGAAATGAATGTCACTCATTTTTAGAACGCACTAAAACAAATGTTTCACGAAAAAAATCGCTACGGACAACAAAATTACTCTAGCGAGTTCAAACTCGTACTGAAGACATATCACTTGTTCACCTGCTGCCCCTCCAAGTCCCGCATCCCAAATGTTGCTAGATCAAACGCTATGTTGCCAGTCTGGTTACTTAATTTACACACCTCGTACACCTGGAAAAAAATTCGATTTAAAAATCAAGATGGAGAACAAATTAAATAAAGATTCATTTAGGGATTTTGATGTTTTTATTTCTGGTTATTGACAGTAGTTTAAATTCTGGTTGTTTCCGTGGTTGTAATATCCTTGATTTCTATTATTAGGATGCAGAGCATAGTGTAAAACTTTAATGTAATTTTGTTTTTCTTAATTAAATCCGGTTTTAAATTTTAAAATGATTAAAGTTGTAAAGTGTAGCAATATATGGCGTATGTAAATTATGCAAGCAATATTTTGGTAAACAAAGCCAACTTTCCAACTTTGTAAAGCGTCTTCCCGGGTTAAATGAAACAAGGAAAAAGACGTGCTTAGAATTTTTTTGGTTGAAAACTTTAATTGCTAGTTTCTTTGTTGAGTTTAGGTGTACAGACATCAGGATAATATTAATTAGATTAAGTTTAAACCATGTAAACTATGGGATGGGAGTTTCAGAGCAAGTATCGCTACGGGCAGAACAGCTACATATTATTAGATATTAGGTGTACATTTTACATGTATATAAGAAACATGTCTGCCCTTAAAGTTGGGTTAAATGACCTTTCTAATATATCCTTTAGGACAGGGGTCGGCCCTTTCATTGACAGAGAGCTAAATCTATATTGAAAACAAAAACGATAACATGGAAGAGCCGCTAAAAAATATATGCTACAGGTGTCTCAAAATAAATTTTATATTTAGTGGATCGATTAAAAAAAAAAGTAAGCCGTATATAGAAAAAATGTTTATTAATTATTAAAATACACTTTTTGGCGATTTATTTCTTAAAAATAATATCGTCTAAATGTAGACCCTCGCGTTCTCGGCACTCATTTAATCGAACAGTAAAATTACTTATGACGTCTCGGCAGGTGGACTCAGGGATGGCTGCCATTTCGTGACGGATATTTTCTTTCAAATGCGCCAGTGAAGTCGGTTTATTGGCGTAAACTTTAGATTTAAGATAACCCCATAGGAAAAAGTCCATAGGGGTTAAATCTGGACTGCGTGGAGGCCAATTTATGTCACCTCTCCGGGAGATCAATTTGCCTGAGAAAATTTCACGAACACGTGGCAGAGACATATTGGACGTGTGTGAAGTTGCTCCGTCCTGTTGGAACCATGTTCTTTGGTTATAGCCAGGAAAGTTTTGCAGTTCAGGTACCAAGAAGTTGTCTAACATCTCCACATAACGCTCTGAATTCACTGTAACTGCACGCCTCCTTTCGTCTTCAAAAAAGTAAGGGCCGATAATTCCTCGCGCCGACATCGCAGCCAATACGGTCACTTTAGGCGAATGTAGGGGTTTCTGATGTTTGCGTTTCGGATTCGTTGCACTCCAGTAGCGGCAGTTCTGCTTATTTAGGTGGCCATTAAGATGAAAATGAGCTTCATCCGAAAACAAAATGTTGGTAAACGTTGAAAATCGCTCAATCACCTGATTTACGAAATTAAGCCTCTGACTGGCATCTTGGGGCTTTAATCCTTGCACCAATTGAATTTTGTAGGGGTGCAGCTTTAGGTCTTTGTGTATAATGCGATGTAATGATGATCTATGCACATTTAAAGCACTTGCGCGCTTCCGAATTGAAAGGTTCGGGTCGTCACGAACAGATTGATTAACATTCTCCACGTTTTCTACCGTTCTTGATGACTTAGGTCGCCCAGATTTTGATTTATCCAGCGTTGTACCAGTCTCTTCAAACTTTTTAACCCAATGTCGAATGAGAGGAATGCTTGGCGCATCATTTATGTGGCGAAAACCTCGAATATCGCAGAATTTTCTACGCGCTACAGTCGCCGAATCACCGTTTTTGTAAAACTCTCGCACGCATAACGCGCGGTCTGCTCCCGAGAAACGCTCCAAGAGCCAGGCTACCGATTGACATAACCCCCGCGCCCCTCGGATACGTTGCGTTCACGCAGTAAGCTAAATAAATATAAAATTTCTTTTGAGACACCTTGTATAATCGTTTTTATTATTAATCTCTTTTTTTTCATAGAATTTATCTAATAACACTTCAATAACAGGGTTTTTAGTGCCTTTGTGATACATTTAAGAGTAAAATATATAACAGGATAGCTTTTGTCCATACATTGTTAAAAATATTAATAAAACCAAATATACTAATGAGTAGATCCAATAATAAAGTAATAAACCCAATCCAAATATAACAAGATAGTTATTAACCTAGTTTAAAATTTAATTTCTTTTATCTGACAATCAGTTTTGCCGTGAACTACGAAGCTTTAACTCGTGAAATTAATAAAGCTATTATTTTTTTATTTTATTTTTTTTAATTTTCGTAAAATACAGTAATATTTTGCTGGCATTGGTTTTGAGCAAAAAATGCTTTGACTCACTGTTTTAATTGACAGTTGTTTTATTCAGAACTTGAATGGCGACAGAAAAAAAGAAACAATAAAAATTCACGATACAAATATCTGTTAATAGAATCCGAACCAAAAACTGGTAACTGAATTGAAATTTCAATTATTAAAATTTTTCAAAGGAATTTTAATAAAATTCAAAGCCAATAATAATATAAAAATGATTCACAATATCAATGAAGACGCGGACACTGACTGATTTAGTTAATCGAATACCATGACTAGTCTGGACTACATGAGGATATATCTGGTACAGTTAACTATGGATTCGTCACGGTTGGCTAAATGAATTTAAATATTTTCATTGTACTCTTATTTTGAAAGGCCCTTCCACATAGTGGGTTTCCCAACTTGCGAGCGGATCAAGTCTGAAATCCTAAAAAGTTCGCTGATCGGTTGCTATGATTCTTTATGACAGGAATAAGTGTTTGAATCATAATCAGAAATTTACTTAATCTACGTTTAATGTTTAGTTTAGATTGAAATTAGAGAATACACTAGGACTTAAAATTGATGGCAACGAAATCCCAGGAGAGACACTCAAAATCTCACAATTACCTTCACCGCACAAAGCCGTACTTCTGGTTCACCCACTACACGATACTGGGTTTCTCAACCAAACGCTTGGGAGGTTGGTCCGACTAAGATGTCAGCTTACTCACGATATACCATCTATAGAGACACCATTATTCACGGCTGTAAAGAAGTACTGGCAGTACAACTGTCTTGTACATCATTACACTGGTCAACAAATTTAAACTTTTTTTTGATGACTTAGATCTGATACTTGTTTTTAATTAATTTTGGGGTGCTGATTTCAAAAATGTTAACAGTTTCTGCCTATCACGTCAAATTTTTGTTCTATCGTATTTTGACTTTTTTCACCTTTTCACATTCTGAAATACGTCTACTTTAATTTCAACCTCGTTCTTGTTGTCCAATATATTTCGTAGGAACGCCTTACATGCAGGTACTTGTTATAGACCTTTTTACAACGGCGGGGGTTGCAAGGTCAAAAGTAAGGTACTTAGTATGACCGCTGCATCCATTAAATGTTTAGATGAACAGGGTGAACGTTTCCATCAGGATTTAAAAGAGATGGAGAGACGTTATCAAGGAAGGTGGGATATTCACATGATGGCTGACTACTGTTGGAGTATTAAAAGAGAATTATCGGGAATGGTGCACTCCAGAAGATCTCACAAACGACTATTGAATCCTTAAATTATTTTGTATTTTTATTTTAACACTCCAATGCATTCAAATGTAATTAAAACTGTTCTTATTTTCTTTCTTTCACTATAAATAATATTTTCTAATTATTTAGTCCTTATTGTTCTTCAACTTTGTACCAATTACAGTATCGACATCTAAAATTAAACGATAGAAGCATTATTTGGACGAAAATATGTATTTGTTGTAGAGCAAAAATCTGATGTGATACGCAAAAACTGATGTGATATTTGAGTTCATCAGTACCAAATTATTAAGAAACAAGTCTTAGATGTAAGTCAAAAATTGTGTTGACCAGTGTTATCTTTGTTTTAAGCTGTAAATCTTGGCAACTCTTATAGATGTTCTTAGAGCACTAAAGGCTTCGTATGCAGCCCATATTCTTTGTGAAATTTCATCATCATTACAAAATATTTTATTATAACCACGTAACAACACTTTTCACACAATTTTAATATGAGTTCGACTGCTATTTCCGCGCCGCTTTATTAATAATGTCACATCTAACTTTATTGTTGAATATAGCGAGATTAGCAGTGTGAAATCTCGGAAGTTCCAATAAATAATGAAAAATAATAAGATAACAATACCAAATATGTACCCAGGCGCTCATAAATAGCAAAGTTAATACAGTTGTTTGAATGCAAATCTGAGGAGAGTTTATTAAGTCGCAAGAAGATTGTTATAGAAGATATACTTGTAGGAGTACAACTATTAATATCTGTGTACTAAATTATTTCTAACTCCCATATTAAAGCATAAGTTATACACGTAATGAAGCCACAACTGCCTTATAACTTTAACAACAAAATTAATAACTTATTTCGACAGAAGGGAAAAAATATACAGCTGTACACACGGACGACAGACAATAGACAAACAATTATCTTGGTACGTTAAGATGATGATGGTTTCTTCAATTTAAGTTTTATGAAGATTTTAATTAACTCACTGGAAGGACATAGAGAAAAGAGATGAGCAGAGAAAAATAGTATCAACTTGGGAGGTAAAGAGAAAAAAAAATTATGAATATGGGGGTTACTCAACTGAAGCAGTTAGGAGGAAAAGACTAAATGAACAAGGAATGCAAGAAATGATAGAAAGAATGAAAGACGTACAACACTAAGAACTTGATATTAAAATATAGAAATCAAGATACAATAGCAAATTTAAAAAAACTTGACCATCGCAACGGCTACAATACCTGAAGGGGATTAGAAATGGGGAGGAAAATAAGATGGTGTACGCTTCAGGTGTGGTAACGAAGAGAGAGAAAATGCATGTTGTATGTAAGAATAAGAAAAAATGTGCAGAATGTGTAGAAAAGCAAAAGAGACAATTGAGCACATGCTGGAAGAATGCGGAGAAACAAGAAATAGGGAAGGAACAAGAAAGGAGGTTCTGAGTGAAAATGGAGGAGGATATGCATGGATGAAGCAGGTAATAACAAAAAGGAAGGAGATTAAAGACATGGAAAACAAGGAAAGAAAAAAAAAAAACTAAATTGATTACGGAATCTAAATCCGAAACTGATAAACAGATTTCAAGCCAACAGGCAGAAAATAAATATTTTATTTTAAATTATAGCATTAGGAGTTTTTTGAATAGAAATATGAATTAAAATTTGTATTAAGAATGACACAAAAAATCAAAATATAATGAAAATGACATTTTAAAATGATATTAACTTTAACCAAAAAATGTTTATTGTAAACTTGATTTACAAAGCTTAAACAAAACGGCCAAAAAGCACGATTCAAACGATGAAAGTAACTAGATTCCAAAATCTAGTTCCGCCTAAACGTTTGGAATAGCCTATATGTTTATCTAAGCCAGGGGTACTCAACCTTTTCATATCTACCGCCCACTTTAGCATCACTATTGGTAGAAAAATTTTCATACCGCCCACCTGTTGTATAATAATAATAACTTACCAAATACTTTCGCAAAATTTAGCTGCAAAAATCTAAATTAAAAAAAAAATTAAATTAAATTAAATTCAATTAAATTAAAAAAAAAAAAAAGGAAAGTAGCCAGCATTGGACAAAACCCCTACAGCCCACCAAAAAATTTCCCCCTAAGAAGGAAGAAAATATAAATAAAAACACACAAACACCCTAGAAAATTTTAGAAATAGAGATGAGTGGCTTTTTTTTTAGGTCGTCACTTGTATTTTAGAAGTGAGGACCTTTTTTTATGTCATCACTTTGTATTTCCGAACCGAGGACCTTTTTTTTAGATCATCCCATTTATATAATTTTGTTTTACGCTTCCCCCCCACAAAAATTTCTGGGTGCGCCAATGTATCTAAGAATTTATATTAAGGTGCTAAAGAAGCAGAAAATTAAATTAAATATATATATATATATATTTCAAATACGTCCTAATATTTCAAATTTTTCTTAACATATCCAATAATTCTAAATATTTCTAATATTCTTAATATTTCAAATATTTCCTGATATTTCAAATATTTCCTTAAATTTCAAATATTTCCTAGTATTTCAAATATTTTCCCGTATTTCAAATACTTTTTATATTTCAAATACATAAATACATTTGAATTATTTTATATAAATTATTTAAAATACGTTTCATCAGTGATGACTAATAGTATTTGTTATTTCAAAAACTTTTTTTGGTATTTGATATTTGAAATATTTTTAATGAGTATTTGGCGCATCTCTGATTCTAAGTACTAATTTAAATTTATAATTTTGATATTATGAATGCAGCATAACAGTAAAATTCTTCATCTTTTGTAATTTAACTTCATTTTTCTTGTGATAAAGAAGTTAGTAATGCTTAAATATATCCTTGTAACATCTTGTATATTCCAACCATCCTAAGAAATCATTTTATGACCCATGATTCTATATTTGTTATATGATAAAGATGAAGGTGTTGTTAAGATGGCATAGTTGAAATAGCTGCAGCTGATGAAATTGCAAAGAATAATGGGTGGAAAAGGAGAATAACAGGAGTTTCTCTACTTGTGACATATGCCATTGTGTAGAGGCAATACCGTGCTCTACACTCTGCACTCTGCACTCCACCTCTACCACCTCCACCACCTCCGCAACCTCCACCACCTCTACCTCTGCCTCTGCACTGAACACAAGTACTTCTCTGAAGATTGTTAGTGGTAACTAGACGTGATGAATTCCTTTTCTACAAAGGTACTTCACATTTCGCACCGGCAAACAGATTAAAATAAATAAGAGAATGTGCACATAAAAAAAAAGGATTTAAGATTAAATACCAAACCAGAAAGATTCATATAAAAATATAAATAAAATGGAAGAGAGAAGTTATTTTAATTTAACAGCAACCTAGAAATACACACATCGGAAAAATCTAGGGATATTGAAAAAAAATATGAAAATATATTGCTTATTGTACATTTAATATTGTATATCAATTAAAGTAGGCATCACATTCTTTCTTGTTACCAGGCTGATTATTCATACTCGCTTCCTAATAATTATTTCATTCAGGGCCGGTTTCTGAAAGCTTAGTTAACTATAACCAAAAGGTCAGAAAATGGTTGCTATGGTTACTTATGGGATTGTTATATTGTAACCGAGTTTAACCAACAGATTAAACTCAGCTAAGCTTTCAGAAACCGGCCCATATTTATCATCTATACACTGACGCTTCTAAAATGGTCAAAGGAACTGGCTGTTCATTTCTGGATCCTATGAAAAAACATTATTAAACTTCCTGACTACTACTCTATTTATTTTGCTGAAATGATTGCAATAAAATTAGGCCTAGAATACGAGCCATGTCCACTTTCATTTGGCCCAGCTATGAAATTTTCAGTTTCTTTAGAAATTATTAAATAATAAATAAAAGTAAATGCTGCTTTGTACATTTTTTGACAATATAACCATATTAGAAGCAAAGGGGTCAAAATTTATTCCGTAACATTTAATTTGTGATTATAAAAATAATATTCGTAAAACAAACGTATTTTTTGAGTTCATGTATTCTTGTACTGTATATAAAATAACTGGGTTTTTGCGGTAGCTATGCGTATTAGGCGTTGGAAAACAAAGTTTGTTTATTGACTGTGACGTATTAAAACTGTTAAGCCTATATAATTTTAAAACATGGACAGAGGCAATCGCAGAACAAGATTAGGCTGGTGTCACAATTTTCAATATTGGTGTGATAATGATTGGGCTATAGTTTTGTTTACTGATGACTATGGAATTCATCCAGATTCTCGTCGAACAAGGGTAAGGAGTAGATCCGATAATTTGGAACGTTTAAGGCACGTCCAGGAAGTTCACAGTTACAGAGGTATTGTTATGGGGTGGGATAATCATTGGTGGTGGAGCTGATCTCCTTATTCCCAATGGATTTTTATCAGCACAACAACATTTGGATAATATTATTCAACCTATTGTCCATTTCGTGTTGCTGTTGTTGATCATTTCATCTTGCCCAGGATAATGCTCGGCCATATGTTCCGCAAAGAACAGGCTGGACAATGAAGGTATTGATGCGATACCATGACCAGCACAGTCACTGGATCTAAATCCGATTGAACGTGTGTGGGACATGCTTAAGAGAAGAATCACTCCACATATGGATAACATCCACGATAATTTTATATTCAGAGAGCTTCTAAGAGCAGAATGGGCACAGTTATCTTAAGAAGACATCGATAATGTTATTTTCTCCATGAATCGCAGTAATTATCAAGGCTATGATCAACCAACGTGGAGGTCATACTCTCTATTAGCATTTGTTTTTACAATTCTGTACATAAATCTGTACATAGTTTTTCTTTCCAAATATTGATTATTTTTATAAATAACATTTAGCTTATTTTATTGTAAACTATTCATTATTGAGTATTTTTATTGATAGAATACAATAAACGTAAAAAAGCAACCATACTTAAAGAGTTACTCGACATTTCAGAAACTGCCCTAGGGAAAGTAAAAAACTGGTTTACCACAAACAAATTAACTCTTAATGCCAGCAAGACCCAGCAAATTATCTTTTCCCTAAACCGCAACACCGACGAAGTCTTTGAGTACGGTGATCCTATTAAATTCCTAGGAATATATATAGACGGTCAACTCAGTTGGCACCACCACATCAGCAATTTAGCCATTTCCCTGAAGAAATCTATCTTCGCTTTTGTCAGGCTCAAAACTTCGGTCTCTTTCGAGACTTTACGTATTTTTTATTTTGCCGCTTTCCAGTCTCGTTTGTCTTACGGTATAGTCCATTGGGGAGTAAGCTCATCGATCAACCGCTTTTTCATAATCCAAAAAAGAGCTCTTAGAATTATGAATAATGTCCCCTCCAGAACCCACTGCCGGGAACTTTTTAAAAAATGTAGAATAATGTCAGTGTACAGCCTATTTGTATATATCTGCCTGGTGTATGTTAAAGAAAACGCAGCCCAGTTTGTCACCGTTTCCTCAAGTCTTTCTTATAATGTCCGCTCTAAAGACAATATTCGTCTCCCTAAAATAAGACTTGAGAAGTCAAAAAACGGTCTTTACTCGGCTGCATGTTTCTTCAATTATTTGCCTTCTGCTGTCAGAAATGTTAATAACAGGACCTTCAAGAAAAAACTTAGAGAGGTTTTTCTTGAAAACTGTCTGTACAGCACTGATGAGTACTACAGCATTGATTGGAGCAAATACTAAAAATCCTCTCTCCTTTTAAGTACCCATCTGGCAATTGTATTGTAATTTTATAATTTATATTTCAATTTATATTTCTAATAATTATGTATGATCTTTGACTGGTGTAAACGTGTGAAAACTTGTACAAGCACTAAATAAATTATTATTATTATTATTACTCTATTTATTTTCATTTATTTTTTTATATCGCTAAACTTTTCCGAATATATTTTACTGAAATAAATATAACACTAACTTATTAAATTTCTGTATATTTTTTTTAATCGTAATTTTGTGTGTGATGAATACTCCTTAAAGTTATGATACATAAAACAGAAATAACAGTAAGAAAGAAAGAAAAATTCTAATATTTATAAAAGCATTATTGTGAGAATGTTCGCAGAGCTTTTCTATAGAAATTGTCTCATAATACTTATACTCTGTCAGTTCATAACAAACATTAGATAACTAAATATATACAAATAACAGACTCGAATAAAGTTGTATGATACTTTATGAGTATAATCTTAATTAATTGTTGTTAATTTCAAGTATGATACTTATTGTGCTGGCGCGGGGGTCGCAGGGAAAGGGAGAGATGACTTGTCTAGAATGTCCACAGTTCCCTTTGTGTGATTCAATGCGACTCCCATTCAACTGGCAATTAGGAAACTGAGCAACCATTGTGTCACTTGAAACACTGTTTACGCCTGTTTGTATTTTACAAAATAATAAATGGAATACAATAGTGTACAGCCTTTCAAATATCAGTGGGTTTAACGTTCTAATTGGGTATTTAGGTAAATTGAATACATGGAAACAGAATTGAACCAGTAGAAGATAAATTTTGATGACCAGTAATATTTAATTTTTATTTTCTATCAAGAGGCTTTAGTAAAATTGCTGCCAGCAAATAATAAGTAGCGGTTATAAAAATTTACTCACTTAAGGGACTATTACCGGTTAGAAAGGCAAAAAATGACCTATAATTAAATATTTTTTTTCTCGTTTCCTTTATTATAGAACGTTGTGCAACTTTTTTTATTTTATTAATATTATATTCAAGATTATAAAAAAATTTTTTTTTTTTTTAATACATAGGTAATTATATAGATGGCGCCAAAGTTCAGTAACAAAAAATTATGATGCTCCATGGCCCGGGGTTAATCTCGAAATTGACAAGTACGAAACAAATAATTCAAAAAGAATTTTAAAGATGAAGGTGTTTTACATCGTAATTTACCACCTATTATAAAAAAAAAGGGTGTAAAAACAAAATGGCGGATAGGTGAAATTTTTTTTTCTAAAAATCATGTTTTTTCCCCTTTTACCCTTATCATTTTTTTTTCTTTCAAATTTTCTTGCAATTTTCTGGTAAATTACGGTAGAGGACATCAAAATGAACAAAATTCACTAAATTTTAAAAATATCCGTTGTGTAGTTATGGAGAATAAGTCTGGGCCGATTGAAAAAACACCATTTCGAGAAAATCACTTTTAAAGTTTTTTTAAATATTTGTATTGTAATATTTTTAAAAAAATTAAGTTTCAGCCCTTACAATTGGTTAATCAGCAATCCCTGGTCCATATAAAAGTACTCCCGAATCAATCATTTGTTGCTGTTCATCTTGCTGAGCAGTTTGCTTTGCCAAGCGAGCTTCCTTCGACGCCGCGGTATCGCTTTATTGGCCATCTCAATGCATTCCTCATCTTTTTATCCCATTATCTCCAATATATTCAAGAGGGACGTTCTACCTTCATTAAATATTGCTAATGAAATATTAGCAGCCAACTCAGTAACTTCTCTTCCCACAAACGTATGTTTGGGAACGATAGCCCAAAGTGTTTTATATATATATTTTAATGTTTTATTATATGTTTAATTATATATATATATATATGTATTTGAACAGAATAACGGTGTTGAGAAGCACACCTGCCGAAACTCGTCAAACCAGCTGTCGCGCACCGAAAAAGCGCATGCGCTAAAATTGCCACCAATTTCTTATTTTTTTGAATTTCGTTTTAAAAATTTAGGATATGATTTCTGAAGGTATAAGGAATCAAAAAATGTAAAAAAAAAACGATTTTTTGAAAATTATAACCGGTAATAGTCCCTTAATAAATTTGTGTATTTTTTAAATATTTTATGTTAAAACGAGGTTTTTATTAGATATTGAACTGTTTAGCTCTCAAGGGGAATTGAATTTTGGTCTTGATATACCGTTTGAGGTACTACTCTCACATTATCCTTGTGCGTACCATTAATTTTAGGGGACTGGTTCGTCGAACTGTATGATAATTCCAGTTTTCAAGGTCCGTTTTGGGTTCTTTCACTGTTTTATTTGGATGTGGAATTTTATGATTTCCAAATTGATTATAGACCGGGAGCTCATGACAGTTTTTGGTCTCCGATTTCATACAGCATGCCTTTTGGAGGAGAGAATATTTACCCTGTGACAACAAAAAAGGGATGGTACTAAACCCCTGCACGCTTTCCGGTCATAGGGAAAATTGCATTTTCACTTAAACACAAAATTTTTGTGCTTTTCTCTGATTTAATATTGCTTGCCCTTTTGTCAAAAGAGAGTTATAACCAATTTAAAGTCTTTTAAATATATGCATGCGATTCGGAGGGTCCCAAAGGGCTCAAACGGTCATGTGATCTTGTAATAAAAAAATATGATTTTCCGCGTTTTCATACAGCATGCCTATAATTAAAAGACTTTAAATTTTTTATAACTTTCTTTTGACAAAAGGGCAAGCAATATTAAATCAAAGAAAAACACAAAAATTTTGTGCAAGTGGAAATGCAATTTTCCCTATGACCGGAAAGCGTGCAGGGATTTAGTACCATCCCTTTTTTGTTGTCACAGGGTAAATATTCTCTCCTCCAAAAGGCATGCTGTATGAAATCGGAGACCAATAATGTCATGAGCTCCCAGTCTATTATTGTATTATATTGTACAGGGGGTGACACTGTCATTTCTGCGATTTGTGCGTACCAGAATTTCAGGGGGGGGGTTAGTATGACTGCCTGTCATATTGATGCAGTAATCTGTTTGAGTATCATTCTTAATGTTTTGATTATTGTTCATTTTTAATATTTTTATACTTAAAATTACTAGTCAATTTGTCTAAATTTAACTCATAGTTACTTATTTTGTTTTACAAATTATAAAAAAGTTTTCCTGCTTTCCCATATTTCTGGATTTTTCAAGTACAAAATTTTGTCAATGTTATTTCTGCAATTTCACCATCCTTGGTGTTGACTGATGTACATGATGTTAGAGTGACGTTTAACTAGTATAGCACCTGAGGAAGCCAATAATGTTGTTGGCGAAACATTGTGTTGCTTAAATAAATGTTTCTGTTCAAAAAGCTGAGTGAAATTATTTCCTAATTCTACTATTTATTGTTACATGTATTTAATCTAATTTATTTATTTAATATAATATTATTTGTCGCACTAGCAAAAAAAGTGAAAAGTATGAAGTACTTCGGATACGTTCTAACGAAGAACAATAGGGTACAGCAGCATGTTAGGGAAAGAGTGAAAAAATCAAGAATGGTTATAGGGAAGCTATGGAGCATAGGAGAAAGGAGGTTTAACGACGATATTAAGTGGAGGATGAAATTATTTGACGTGATAGTGAAGAGCATACTCATGTAAGGAGTAGAGATATGGAGATGGAAGGAATGGGATGATAGTAGAAAGGTTACAAGAGGGATACATGAGATGGATTATGGGTTTAGACAGAACGAATTCAGGATATATAGTGAAATGGAGATGGAAAAGCTGAGAGTGGGAGCCGGGGCGAGGGCGGTGAAGTATGAGAAAATTAGAAAGGACGAAAGAAGGAAGATATTAAGAGAATGCTGGGAAGAAAGAATGAAGGAAACACAAAAGGGTAAACTGTCGGAATGAGGAGAAACAAGAAAAGAGTACTATTGGAGATGTGGGATGGAAACAAGGGAAGCTGAGCGAAAGAGAAACGGAGGAAGAAACATAGTAGAAGAATTGAGGAGGAGAGACAAGAAGGTACAGGAGCAGAAAAGAACAGTAAGAATAGACAATTCAAGAAATGTGAAAAGGTATAGAGAAATAAGGACGGTAGGAGTACCTAAATATTTGAAAGGGTGGAGAGGAAAGGCAGGGGGCAGAGTTAGAAGGATTGCCAGATAAAGATGTGGAAATTAAGAACGGAGTAATAGGTATTGGGCAAAACGAGAGGATAGGCTATGCAGAATGCGTAGAGAGGAGAAAGAATCCTAACAAAAAGATGTGGAAAAATGACAAAATGGGAGGGAGAGATAAAGGAGCTGTTGAGTGAAGAAGGAAAGAGAGAAAGGTGGGTGAGAGTACTCGAGGAAAGACGGTAGGAATACCTAAATATTTGAAAAAATATTGTTTAAAAATTTTCTTGGGGTGTCCAGAAAATATTTTAGGCTACTTGGGGGGTTACGAGTATAAAAAGGTTAAAAACCGCTGCTCTAAAGTATCCATGCACGTACCCCTTGTGGTACGTGTACCCCACTTTGAAGACCACTGATTTAAAGTATGTATGTAAAAGTTTTATTTTTCAATAAGTTTCAGTTATAAAATCTGTCATAGAAACAATGCAACAATTTTCTTTTATCACCAAGAAAAACATCGTTTTGGGAAAAATATGTTACTACCGTTTTATTTCTTTTTCATAACAATTTAAAATCGATATTTTGATATGAATTTTGAATGGCTGTATTTTGTCGTAAGTTAGATGACCAGTGGGATGCGATATTTTAAAGGTTGAAAGCGTTTTATATTGTTTTTTGAAGGTAGATTTCAACAAAATTGCTTTGTTCTCTTTGTAATGTGTTTAAATAATCTTTCTTTTGTGGAAAAAGAATGGTTTTGTGATATAACGTTTAATCTTTTTCACATAACATGAGTTTAAAAAAACTGTTTGAAAATATATTTAAACGAAAGTATAAAAATATTCCTTTCATAATGTTTTGATAAGTTTATAGTATCTTATCCTTTTTATCAGCTTATAATGCTCTACACCATCTTCTGATTTCCAAATCCAGAATGTTTTCTCCTTGATATACAAGTTGTTTACCTCCAGAAGATTGTTTCTGTCATATTGAGCTTTTTTTTCAAATTTTCATTCTCAAGCTCAAACTTAACTGCTATTTAGTGTAATGCTTTTAATAATATTGAAAATGTCCTTATTTTAAATGTATGTAAATGTACGAAGGGTGCCCAATTAATTCTTTGCCTCTTAAAGATTTGGTTTTTCATTTTATAATAAATTTTCGATATGATCTTCCTTAGTATCAATAATTTCCCATTCCTCTATTGGTTTTATATTTTGATATTCGTCACATTTTGATGACAATTTTTATCTCCCATATTCGTTAGTATTGTAGCGTATCGGTAACGTTACTTTATAACGTACCATTTATTGTCCACTTGGTAGCGAGCCTGTGGTATAATATTACGTCTAATCTCAAACTGAAGTGAGATTACTGACTAAAGGAGTTCAGGTACTAGGCGTGAGTGTTATCCAGGGTTCATCATTACGATATGTGAATTAAATGATATGTATTGTTGTACTTACCAACCGACTGAACAGGTATCTTGTAACTAGTCTGGATCTTAAATGTTCACTAAAGTTCTTAAAGGTGAAAGGTTTACACACGTTAAGACAGTTTAAAATTAATGAATTTAATTTATTATAATGGTAATATTTACAAATAGTTTAAATGAAAAAATTAATTTAAAATAAAGAATAAAATGTTAAACAAACCATATCGAGTGTCCACCAGAATGCCGAACCAGTTCCTTTGGAACCCAACAAGTTTGATCTTTAAGTTAACCCAGCCGAATACGTTCTGATTCCTTCTCCAGAGAGCTAGGGGTTTAAATAAACAGTTTTGGTCGTATTTCCAAGAAAAACAAATGGTTTTATCTTTGATCAGGAGGAAGCTGTTCAAAGTTAATAGGCAATAACTCTGGATAAAAGTCCTCTCGAACAATGAACCATCAAAACATATATTCCTAAAAATACGTGTTTTGAAGTAAAAATCCTAATTTTTATCTGATTATCTGAATTTTTAAAATGTATTCTTTAAATTCCCATTGTACAAATGCATAAAAACGATTGCAATCTTTTTTCTACGAAATTCTTGTGCTGGTGATTTGTGAGGGTTTTTGACGGACTACTCGATTCGTTACAGTATTTTCCGTATTCATCGTCACTCCCATCGCCGCTGCGGAGGTGAATTCGTCTGGAGAGGAAGAATCGGGTAAAGCATCCATACCTAACGCTGACATCAATGCAATTCTATCTAATTGGGCCAAAGTGCAGAATGTGGTCGAAAAATGGCATCCAAATTTTGCTACTGTCAACCCAAAACATAAATGCATTTAACGATAATGTGATTGACTACTTCAGGAAGTTTTACAGAGCAGACAAAAACAGACAACATTGGACAAATTTCTTGTTAAAACGAGTGCTGCTAAATCATTGAAAAAACAGACCCTCTGATCAAAATTGAAATTACTATTGGCTGTTTTGTTTTAATAATTGATAGCAACTCTTGTTTTCAACAGTAACCTTCCTCCTCTTCCACTTCTACCACTATGTTTATCTATTTAGTACAATAAAGTTTAAACAACATTTTTTTAAATTCTTGTACCACTTTTAGGAATTAACAGATTAATTGATATTTCCCATAAGAAATTATTTCTTATGGGAAAAATTGTATCTATATTCGTAATATTCTATATTCGTTACACCCCCAAGAACAGATTAACGACGAATATAGAGGTTCCACTGCATTACAAATTATTTGGCAGAATGAGTTGCTATTTCATGTTTAATTTTTTTCTGTCTTTGGCGGTATTAAAATCGCAATCCGTGTTGGGCCAGCAATGCTTTTATATTCCAAATGGCTCTTTATGAAGAGAATTTAAATACTATTCCAGTATTTTGTTAAAACATACGAATATCCATTTGAAAACTTAATTTTAAAATTTTGGACAATGACACACGAATCCTATTACTAATATTAAAAGGTTTTATCTTTTTAATAGTTGTAATGAAAAGGGTGTAAAACCTAACTAATACTACTTATTTATGCTTGGTTCTCGCACTGTGGAACTTATAGCAGTGTAATAATATAACGCTGTAAATACTGCTGTAACATATGAGATAAAATAGACATAACAAACATCTGCTTTGCTAGATGAAGTTGCAAATTACACATAAAATTTACTAAAACCATTTCCAACCCATGAGTTAATAGTTAAATTATTTTATAGATGCATAAAATAGGCATTAAGAGATTTATAATAAAATTTAACAACCCCAATAAAGATTAAAAAAAAGGCGGTGGTCATACTTGATAAGACTACCATAGAATCAGTCAAGCTACAAGGGTGTATTCCTTGGAAAATTTTACAAAATTTGCCGGAATTTTTGTTGTAATGCCTTTTAAATCTGTGTTTTGATATGCCAAAATTACGGCATACTTCTGGAACTAACTGTCTGTCTGTACGGTAAAAATTGTGGCCAAACGGCTGAACATAAATAGTTGAAATTTGTCATACTTATACCATGTGTTCAAAAAAAAAAGAAATTACATAAGGGTTGGCTGTGGAAAAATAAAATAATGTGTACTACAAGCTTTAACTGTCAATTAATTAACTGTCATCACTGTTGTTGTCATAACTTTCTACTGAAAATTAGTTAGTCAATTTTTATATAAAGCTTGCAATAGACATTATTTTATTTTTCCACAGCCAACCCTTATTTAATTTCTTTTTGAACTCATTGTGCAACTCTTTGACGAACATATAGGAAAAATACTGAGGATTCAAAAAAATACACCACAACATATTTATTTAATGAAAAATAAATATATTTTATGGGATTTTCGCCAAAAATATGTCAAAAACTTTTGTCCCCCACCCTATTTCCCAGAGAAGTTGATCTAAAAATCTGAATAAAGTGTCAATAATATAGTAATGTACTAATAATTGATAGGAATCGGAATAGTTCAATAGAATCAGGTTAGTTTTTCGAAAAAGAAGAATTTTTGTCCTGAAAAAACAAAATTATTAAAAAAAAAATATTTTGTGATATCGAAAGAAAGCTCTTAAAACGTAGATTAAGGAACTAAAAGTAGTTTTTTAAATTCTAAGTAATTTACATTGACCTGTGCCGTAAACGTATAAGAGGAATTTTTGATCAGATTATGTTTTTGGAAAATATTGCAATTTTTATGTTTTATGACAAAAATTTTTTTTTCATTTCTAAATTATGGCTAGTAATTTTATGGATTTTTACTTGCTTGACCTTAATATATAAGGGGCAAGTATTGTAATCGCGAAAATTTTTGATGTCAAGATTTTGACTGATGACCACGTTTCATGGTCCAGGGAATCCAAAAAACCTATTTTTGAAGTGTCGACCGTATGTGTGTGTGTGTGTGTATACACGATAACTCAAGAACGGTTCAACTTAGAGAGTTCGTTCTGGTACTAAAAAATTTGCCTATTAATTGGGAAGAACCTTATTGTTTTTTTATGAAAATCCGAAACCGGAAACGGAAGTTATTAAACTTTGAAATTTAAAAAAATCCGTAACTAATAAACCAAGCCTTGAACAAAAATTTGTATACACCATAATTTGATGTATTTTTAAAGATTTATCTAAATCTTCTTTTTATTTTATTTTTTTTTATTTTTATATTTTTATTATTTTTTTTTATGGGAGGGCAAGTCTAGCGGAGGTCTCTCTTCGCCACTGGTTTGTATTTGTGGTTAAGGTAGTATATATTTTCTTTTGAATTTAAAAATATAATTAAAAAAAATGTAACATGTATTATTTTTATCATTGTTCTTTTTGTCTCACGAATATCCGTAGTTAGCCCTACGTTTCTCTCTTTATTATTAATCCAGCTAATCTCATAGCTCCAAAATATTAATCCACTGAACTTTTTGAACAAACTAAAATACACGTTTGATAATTTCTGAATAAGCAATGTTCTGTATGTTCTGTGTCAATTAGAACACGATAACACGAGTAACATTCACTTTCAAGCACCTTGAACTTTTTGCTAGTTACAGTTTTCGTGTCAAGATGGCGGCAGCTATTATGCACAAGATTAGACATCGGTATTTTAACTATACTATGAAGTGAATATTTGCACTTAAATTTTATAACCTAGCAGCTCGTAACATCCTGGACGTGAAGACAATTTGATTTTCTTCTCTTTTATTAAAATTCTACAATAAAGATTTTTACTCTTTTCAATACTGAGAACCTCGAAACTGACCAGTTTTTTAAAGTACAAACTATTAGAAAATATTTTAATTTCAATGTGCATGATTCAGGTATATAGAGATATTTTGTTTTAGGCATTTTCTTAACTCTAATGCCTGTAGTACACGATGCGATTTCTCGATTTGAATCTTGTCCTATTTATAGTACACAAATTATTGTATCGTGTACTACAGGATTGTCGTACGAGATTTTGTACGATACTGAAAACCCACCAATTTTTATTGTCTCGACCTAAAATATTGGACAGAATGAACCAATAATGGCGCAGTATAAGATGCGCAAATTCATGTGACCGTAGCAAACAACTGTTCATCTGTCAAACATATTTTGAGGTTATTTAGTATCAACTTTAGCAATATTTTTTCTTATTTTGTATAAAATAAATTGGATTTAGCTGTTCACATTCATAGGACATTTATATATACGTTTGGATTTATTCAACATCTTATTATCCAATATACTTAACTAGTGACTTATCTAAGGTGACCATTAAACATTCCAATCCGGAAAAAAAGTAATCACGCAGCGGAAGGCCTCTATCTTCAAGAACCGATGAATATTCCGACAGAATTCGGGATCTTGTGCGTTCAGATCGTCGGTTGACAGTCAAAATAATCGGGGAAGAGTTGAATTTGACTCACACTACCGTTCATCAGATTTTTACCAATGAATTGAGGATGATAAAAATCTGCCCAGTAAAAACATTGCTGTGGCTCCTCAGCCTCCTTATTCGCCTGACTTGAGTCCTTGTGACTTTTTTCTCTTCCCAAGATTGAAAAATCACCTCAAGGGACGTCATTTTGGGACACTAGAAAACATTCAAACATCCGTAACCGACCAGCTGAAAACTAATCCAGTATCCAAGTATCAGCACTGCTATTAGGATTGGAAGAACCATCTCTAGCGCTGTGTGGCTTCGCAAGGAAGTTATTTTGAGGGAGACAATATTGAATTGTAATTCTATTCGAATATATATATTTTTTTAAATCAGTCACAACAATACACACCTCGTATTGTTGGACCGGATCCGGCCCGCGGGATGTAGGCTGGACACCATTGCAGTATATGGATCAAAAAGAGTCCCCCCCCAATTATTTTACTCACCAACCACTACTGATTTTTTAAAAATCACTATTTCGCTTTAAAAATCAAGATGGAGAACTATAATAAATTAAATAAAAATTCTTAGGGCTTGTAATGTTTTTATTTCTGGTTATTGACAGTGGTACAAATTCTGGTTGTTTCCGTGGTTGTAAAAATTAGTCTGGTTACTTAATTTACGCAACCCGTATGTCAATAACTTTTTTTATACCTAGGTTTAGGTACCTAGGTAAGAATCAGACGGCCCTTACGCAATTTTTGCCCATTCGTCTTCAAGTGATGGAATTTTGGAATGACTATCCCGCAATTTAAATTGTAATCTATTATTATCTGTCTTAAACGATAGTTACTAGCCCCTTTATAGCTTCTTATCATCTTCCTGCATCTGTTCATGTATTTGAACAGACGCATGGTAATCATGACTATTTGCGTCTGAGGGTACGGACATCGAAGAGCGTAGTCGCAGTCGCGGTAAATTAGTAAACACTACCTTTGTGAGGATGTGTCCTCTTAATCTTTAAATAATCTGTTGCCCTTTTCTCTCTTTAGGGTCATTAGTTCCAGCTTTAAGCGTACAATTTATATGTCAATATGATTTTATATAAAATGTCGTTTAAGCAGAAGGCCTGGGGCAGAAACTCTGACCAGGAAATAGTTGTTTTCCTTTGTATTGCTCCGACAATAAACACTTTGTTTCCGAAATGAGTTGAGTTTTTTTATTTATTTATATGTGGTTGTACCTTCCAGTTACACTTTTCGTTTATCTTCGAATCGTGAGAGAAAAGAAAAAAGGGAAATGTCATTTCTATTTGTGAAAATTGGATGACAAAAGTTACAATAATGCAATATTTGTTTTTATGAAAGTATATTTTAGCCATATTTGTCTTTATAATACAATTGTATCGTTATTTCTGTGCAATGGAAACTAAAATATTGCTAAATGAACTTTTTAATTGGTGTGTGGAGAAAATTTTATAAAAAAAAATCATATCAACAAAAAACATCAACAAATATATTAAATATAAAATTGTGATATATTTTTACTTTGTAACAATCGTTTTGCTCACGATATTCTTCTTCAAATCTTTCCTCGTTACTCCTTTTTTAGTTTCCAGTTCGCTGATAGGTTTTGTCGGTTAAATTGATTTAATTTTCGTAAAAAATATGTGTACTAAGTGGAATTCCTTTATCATCTAGTATAGTATTTTTCGGCGATGTTTCTGATTTCAACATATCGAAATAAATGTTAATAAATAACGTATAATTTCAATATTTCTACACAAAACTATCTAAATATTAAAATACATATTTGAAACCCACAAATAAATTTAAACAAATACAGAAATTTGTTGTTTGATACCTGTTATTAATATATTGAGGGATAACTTACGAGGGTTGCCTCTTATATTTCGGAATTGTGCTGCCATCTGGCAATTGCCACTTCTATCGTAAAGTTTGACATTTTTGACGATATACGTACTCAGAATTAGACGTACGAGCGCTATTTGTGTTAATAGTAACTTGAAAAAATTCATCTCAGCTAAAAATGGAATTAAATCATGAACATTTTCGAGCGATTATATTTTACAACTTTCGACGTGGATTAACCCAACAACAGTGCATCGATGAACTTAATTTGACTTTTGGAGATGAAGCACCATCAAGGACTACTGTTTATCGATGATTTGCCGACTTCAATCGAGGCCATTGTTCGCTTAAGGACGAATTTCGTGTAGGTCATCCAAAATCGGTTGTTGTTCCGGAAAACATTGATGCTGTGCGTGAACTGATACTGCAAGATCGTCATGTGACTTATTGTGAGATTGAGAAATCCTTGGGCATTAGTGGAGCCAGCATACATTCACTATTGTACGAACATTTGGCTGTCAGAAAGATTTGTTCGTGTTAGATCCCACATACACGTCGCTCAATAAATCTCCGGTCTAAGAAAAACATTTTTTTTTTTTTAGAAATTCGGCTTTATTCATCGACATACTCTCCTTCAAAAGTGATACATTCATTCCAATGCTCCTCTAACTTTTCGATGCCTTCTTTGTAGAACGATTTGATTTGCCCTCAAAATAGGCCTCGGTTTCGGCAATCACTTCTTCATTTGAGTCAAATTTCTTTTCCTGGAGCATCTTTTTGAGGTCTGCAAAAAGCCAGTAGTCGGTGGGGGCCATATCTGGAAAGTACGATGGGTGAGGAAGCAATTCGAAGCGTAATTCATTCAATTTAACCATCGTTTTCATCGACTTGTGACACGAGGAGTGGTCTGGGTGAAAGAGCACTGTTTTCGTTTGCATGTGAAGCCGTTTTTTCTTGATTACTACACTCAATCAATCCAATAATGCCATGTAGTATTCGCTATTGATAGTTTTACCTTTCTCAAATTTCATGCGCGTCCCAAAATACGGATTCCATAACCTTGCCAGATGACTTTTGAGTTTTTGGTCGCTTTGGACGACTTTCATCGACTGCTGTCCACTCAGCTGACGATCTTTTTGATTCAGGCGTGTAATAGTGGATCCATGTTTCATCCATTGTCACATACCGACGCAAGAAATCCTTTTTATCTCGCTTGAACAGCTCCAAACTGCGTTCTTAATCGTTGACGCTTTGTTAATTTTGGTCCGTTTTGGTTCGTTGAAATATATATATATATATATATATATATATATATATATATATATATATATATATATATATATATATATATATATATATATATATGACAACATATTAGGAACAATTTTGGCTAACCAATCTTCTCTTTGTTCGTTTCGGACAAATGTCGGATACTCGAAATAATTAATGTTAAAAACTTTCGCATGAGGAAGCACCAGAAGCAGGGTATTAGAATTTTTTATCGATGATTTTACAATAAAAAGAAATTTCAAATAGAACAATATTTTTTAATTGATGTCAAGTGCTTTAACAACCTCTGTGGTAAAGAAGTTTATAAACTTTGAGAAACACTGTTTTGTAACAAAGTTTATCGGGTATTTTCTTTTACAGTGTGTGTTTTCTTTGGGTGTTTAACCGAAGCTTAGTAGAAGCTAAGAATTGGCCATTGGGGAAGGACGTTTTTATGTGACTTGTAGTGATCATGGAGGAACTGTGACCCGCTTACTGTCATGATATTCTCTCGTTATGACCCCTTTACAATCCTTGTTATATTGCAAAAGCCTCCATTTTGGGTAAATAACAAAATAAAATGGTTAAAACGACTTAAGACTAACTGTTATTGTCTGTTAGTCATCTGGCAACAAAATCACACGCACACAACTTTACAGAATTACTAGAATTAAAGTCAGTTTTAAAATTAAGAAACAAAAACAAGTAAATATTTATGCAACAAGTAAGGAAACGAAGGTCATTATCGATGAATATGGAATTTAATAACGGAGGTGATTCTGTAAATCATATAAGTAGTATAAAGATTCAGTTCACCGAGGTAAATACCTGGGCAAAATGATACAAAAAGTGTGGACGCATGGTAGAAGAACTATGACACTGTTAAATATCATGTTGTGGGAAAAAATTGCAACGAAGAAAAGCAAGGAAAACACGTAGATCCTTACAATAATCAGAAAGCTGCGAGACATGAAAAAATCAGCTGTGGCCACCACAGGATTGACCGCCATCACAAAGTACTTGTATAAAATACATTCTAGCAGTAGAGTAGTTATTATTGTAAAAGACAATTACGTATTATATTACGTTGACATTTTTTTTTTTTTTAAATTTAATAGCCTTTGCTGCTGTGACAATTAGCCAGGACAATTTTTATTTGAGAAAATTTCCATGCCTTAACGGGATTCGAACGTTGCACATGTGCTCTGCGTTGCGAAGGTCTCGGCTTCGCAACGCAGAGCACATGTGTTACCACTACACTACGCCGGTCGGCCGTTGACAATTTTAAATGTGTATTTATAATTTACGATAACCATGGTACCTGCTAAAAAAGAAAAAAAAATGTCTCAAATAAAAGTTGTTAGTTATTGCTTTTATTGCAACTTTTGTTGCAACTTTTCGAAATAGTTCTCTGTTGTGAAATATTCGCAAAAATCTTAAAACCGACACGAGTAAACTTTAATTTCTAGTTAGCCGATTTTTACCAAAAGTTGATCAACTCGTGCCATTAATGTCAAAAGCTTAAATATGAAGATTCATAAAAATCATTTTAGCCGAATTTACTCTGCACATGTACACGACCGACGGACAGACAGACAGACAGACAGACAGACAACAGACAGATAGACAGACAGTCTTATTTCGTTTATAAATTATCAAATAGTTTTGATTGTTAATTATTATTTAATTTTCTACAATTTTGTATTAGTTCTTCATTCACCTGTTTCAAATGAGTAAAAATCAATTTGTAATTGCTTGTGCAAAAAGCGGTCATTACACGTGCAAGGAGAACATTCACGATTACAATGCAAACAGCAAAACTTTCGATTCAGTACAATTAATCTTAATCAAAATCTAGTTTAGTGTTTGAAATGAAAGGCCGTAACACATTTGCAATGGACGAATGGAAACATGATATACAAGTGCAGAAATGTACTTCTAATTAGACTCCTGTTGACATTTCCTAACGATTGCCTCACTTTACACAGCACGGATGCATAAACAACCAATACACGGCAACCAAATATTATGTTACTATACCAGGGACAATATTATATAAAGGCTCGAATATGTCGCCACACATAATTATGGATCGGTAAGAAAAATTTTGAATGGACACGATTCGACAGCAACAACAGCAACAACATATACGAGTCCGATCTCAGTGAAGTTGGCCCTACTGTTTAAGTCATGAAAATTGTGAATTTATGATAAAATGAAGTAAATATAATTTAAGATAAATGGCTTTGATTATAAGAGTAGGTACATTTTTAAAAGTATTTCACCTTGGTGTGGGTGCCCTCACATGTGGGAATAAGAGGGAATGAACAGGCCTATCTAGCAGCAAACATTCCAATAACACCGATTTCCGTACCTACCAGCGACATCAAATGCAACTTATGGCAAAACATAAAAGAAGACTGGAAACGACAATGGCACAGTCTAACGAACAACAAACTTCATCATATAAAAGAAGACACCAAACCCTGGGCTCCAGTAGGCAACAGAAAAGAACAGAGAGTTCTTACAAGACTCAGAATTGGCCACACATTCATTACACACCAACATCTAATGAAAATAAAAGAGGTGGAAAACTGTGACAACTGCAATAAAACTGTAACCGTAGAACATATAATCCTGGAATGCCAACTATATGAAGAACTCAGACGGAAGCGCAAAATACCAGACAACCTGAAAGAAGCTCTAAGCCCAGAAAATGAAAACATTTTATCAGACTACCTCAAAGAAGCAGATCTGTTCGGTAAAATTTAAATCCCAAATGTTTTATTATTTCTAAATTATCTTCGACCTAGGAACTGCAAAATCTGTACACATCGTTACAGGTGACGAAACTTGGATTTATTCATATAAATCTGAAACTAGAACAATCCACTGTGTGGGTCTTCCAAGATGAACCGAAACCAACAAAAGTTGTTAGTTCACGAAACACTTCCAAGAAAATGAAGACTTGTTTCTTTGATTGTACTGGACATGTCGCAACCAATCCTCTATATGATTGGAGAACAGTTAATGCTGAAGCTAATGCTGAGAACAACAATTTGTTTTTGCCAGAAGTCATCGACAAAATCAGGAAAACAATCATTTTTCATCATGACAATGCAAGCTCCCACACAGCACGTCAAACAATTGCTTATTTGAAGGAGAAAAACATCAAATTAATGTCTCATTTCCCGTATTCACCTGATTTATCCCCTAACGACTTTTTGTTGTTCCCCATGTTAAACAAAAAATACGTGGACAGCAAGTTTTGTCACCTCAAGAACATTTTGAAGCCTTTGAAAACCATGTTTTTGAGATATAAACTAAACAGAGAGGAAAAAATGTTTCGAGAAATGGATTGAACGCATTCAAAAGTATATAAATCTAAAGGCGAATATTTTGTAAAGCAATAAATTAGTTTTTATTTCTTAATATCCAAAGCCCTCGTAATATCCAAAGTTTTTAAAGCCAACAAACAAAATTAAAAAAAAGAACTATTGACAAATAAATGCAGCAAATTAGGAATTCTTGGACAAAAATACAACATATTGCCCAGAACGAGGGGCATCCATGAGATTTCTAGTGGATACCCTTTGCTCTTCCTAAGAGTGTAGGATTTCAGTAAAACTGTGTGATGAAGAATTTCATTAAAATTTAAACCATCCGAGTTAGTTAGTTAATTAAAATTTTTAGCGCACAGCAACAAAGGCTATTTGCACCTAACGCAGCCCATTTAAATGACTTCATTATATATTGAAAACAATAAATTAAACAATCAATAAATAGATAGAATCACCAAATTACGCATGTTCAATAAAAGAATTCTTGCACAGACAAATAAATAAGATAAAAAGTCTGTTCGAAAATTTGAACAGACTCAGGTTAACGGTAAGAGGCTGTAAAGAGGCCAATTACCATCGAATATCACAGTTTAGAAATAGAACGCATTAAAATAAAGTGCAAGACTTCACACATAAAACATTAAGTTCGATTCTCTCAGGAAGAGTATCAGTCTGTCCATGAGAACTCTGTTGTCACCTAAAGCAACTGACAAGTCATAGCACAGGCCTAACCTTAAACCATCCGAAGATGTGTATTATTTCGTTAATAAAAATATATATAAACGTTTAATAATTCGTCAATGTAAACAACCGATGACATTAAAATGGATTATTAATTTTAGTTGACAGTTATGACAATAAGCTGCTATTTAATACACGCAGTTTTCTCATAACGACGTGTAACGGTTGTCTCTTTAGTCTAACTACAATAGCTTTACAAATCATAAATGTATAATTACTGCTAATTTATGATGTTACATTATTTCGAACAACAACCAAATGTAATTACGCCACGTGTTCTTAATATCAACAAATGAAATCAGTATTTGCTTTTTTTAGCTTTCCTTTATTCCAGTGACATCAAAGTTGTAATTCGAAATTTTCTTAGAAAAATTTATTTGTACAGATCGTTGAATGCCTGGAGATATAAAAGATAAATAATTGGGAGATCTGACAAATAAAGACTCAGTAATATTCTACATGCCGGTTGTAGGACTAAAGAGGTAGTGATTTCGTTTAGCGACTTAATATTCCCGCGTTCGAATACTGGTCCGGACTTGTTTGCACGCGTTGTTACTCTGTTTACCCCAACTTCATTAAAATGAACAAATTTAAAACATACTAATATAAAATCTCAGTCAGTATCAAAGCTAATTACGTCGTATCAAAAAAAAATGGATGTAAAATGTGAATTTGCACACATTTCAGGGTTTCGCAGGTATTTAGTAAGTGAATGATGATTATTTAGGAGGCCAAAATAAATTTTATGTTAAAATATTTTTTTGTTTATTTTAACTCTAATGCATAATACCATTATTTAGATTTCTAAATATGTGCAGTATTTTTTTTTTTTTTTTTTATATATATATATAGCAAGGTTCATTAAGATTTTGAAAATTACGCCCATGGCTTCCATTGGTTGTTTTAAGTCATAACCCCGCCCCTCTGATTTCGTGTATTCAATTTCCACAATTTCCACTGCTTATTAAATTTACGCTTTTAAAAATTAAATGCAACATTTGCTCAAACATAACTAGAATTTTGAAAAAATAATTTAAATAAAATAAAAATACAAAAAAAAACAAACAAAAATAAAAATTGACAGGAATCGAACAGTGGTTTGTAACTTACGAAGCGAGAACGTTACCACTGGACTACGGACGTTCACTCGTTTACTGTGTCAAATATCGGATTAAATATTTTACATATTTTACTTAAAAACACAAAAAATCCGTTATTTTCAGAAAACAGAAAATATAAATTTGTCTTGAGAGCGGAGCGTATCTTAGTTTGCAAATTATAACGAGAGCATGCTAGCCATTACACTATCAAAGCATGCTGGTTCACTGTCTTAGATAAGCTATTAAATATTTTACGTGGTCAAGCAAAAAATACAAAAAATGCGTTGTTATCCAACTATCATAATCTGATCAAAAACTGTTGTATTATTCCGGTTCACACAAATGTACATTTTTTCAGATTTTTAGTTTAAACCATCTGGGCTACAGGGTGTGGGACAAAATTTTGGCACTATTTTGGCAAAAATCGCGTCTAAATAATTTATTTTGCAAAAATAAAATTTTGATCGTTAATCCACGTAAGGGCTTTCATTTGATATCCTACTCAAAATTTTAAAATATTTTTTTTTTTCGATGAGCTGATATTTGTTTATATTTTTAGAGGGATATGTTTTTTAGATGTTTTAGTATTTTTCCTATGTGCGGGTCAAGGAGTTGTATAAGCATGCCAAATTTCAACTCTCTAGGTTTAGCCGTTTGACTACAATTTTTACCGAACAGACAGCCAGACAGACAGACGACAAAATGACGGTATAAGGGTTTTTTGGTCATACCTACAAAACCCTAAAAATTGTTAAGTGTGAATTTTCACACATATCAGGATTTTGTAGGTATTTAATAAGTGTAAGAATAGGGTGACCATTCGTCCCGCATTCTAACATTTTGTCCCGCATTAAGATGCGTCCCGCAAAAGTCCCGCATTTTAACATTTTGTTCCACATTGTCCCGCATTTTGTAACTTGTATTTGAGGAAATGAGGACCTTTTTTTTGCTCTTCACTTGGATTTGGGAGATGAGTACCTTTTTTTTTGCTCCGTCCCGCATTTCCTTCTTAAGAAAATGGTCACCCTATGTAAGAAGCCAGCATAATACTGGATGTCTAGGAATATTTGTTCCATAACCACATCAAAATTTTGCTTCGTATTTAAAGTTCGGGCTTGAAATTGTTAAAAGAAAAATATCTTAGTGTGTGAAGCTCGGTGTTCACTTGTAGCTCTGAGTGTAACATTTATCAAACTGAATAAGTTATTTTGTTTCTTTTCTCCATTACAGCTTCCCCCGCCCTCGTCTCACACGGAACACTGCAATGAATTTTACAAATGTATTCTCTATCATGAGATTCGTTCCTATGAATTATTAGGTAATAAAATAAATTGAGAATAAAAGAAATAGGAATGTAATTTATAATATGGCAAACAGCATGTTATTATCCTTAAAAGGATTAACATTTAATCCAATAGGAAATAACGGGAAAAGTTCCTTACAAAATTAATGGAATTTAACACTTTATGGTAATCTTGAGGAAAAGCAGAACAATAATAACGATGGTTATCCAAAAAAGTTGATTTTTGGACTTCCTTATCAAAACGAACCTATATCCATTTTTATATTTCTGATTCCATCCAATGTGCATTTCTCCAAATTTGTTTAGATTTTAGGACCAGTCCTGTTGTGTAGGGTCGGGTCTAGGGTGTTTCATCAAGTTGAAAGTGCCAAGAGACCAAAAGATTTTTTTCATGATAAATTTTAGAACAGCATTCAAAACTAAAATATATAAAAGATGGAGTACCACAAGGTAGTGTTATTGGCCCTATCTTGTATATTTTATTTAAATATGACATTCCCCAAACCATTGGAACAACAAAAGCAATAAGATGACCCTACAATTATAACTCAGGTATCTCATATTATACATATCTCATATTAGATATCAGCAGTAAGAATCAGTGAAATGGGGGCTACAAATACATTACAAGATATCGTAAACAACATCAGCCATTGGACCAATAAGTGGAAAATTAAACTAAAAAAAAAAATCAGTTCATGTACAATTAAATGGGAACCTTTTTCTATTGGGTATATTTAGATAGAGCTTTTAAAAAGGAATAAATTTAACTTAAACATTTAATATTTTTACGGTTTACGAAAAATTGTATTCTCTATAATAATTTGAAGGTAATGTATTTTTATTTACAAGTGTAAAAAGTGCATCTCATTTTGATTTAAACACTTTCGCTTCTTTACTCTTGAGCTATCTGTAGCTCGGAGCATAATAAATATTAAAATAGTTAAAAATATTTCACTTTGAAAGTGGGGGGACTCTGATATATTAATATGAAGTGTCAATGTTGACTAATTTATTTATTTCATTTGTACTTACTCTGTACATCCCTCAACTTTAGGTCTCCCTCACATTATGGGTTCCAAGACTTGCAAGCGGATCAAGTCTGGACCCCCCCCTATTAGTCCGCTAGCTGGTTGCTATGATTCTTGGAAGGATTAAGGGTTGTTCAATTAAACTCAACATTTTAACTAACCTACTTTAATACGATTACGGTTTAAATATTTACATGATTACACTAGACTTACAATTACGTCGATATAGCTAAATCCAAATGAGACATTCACACACACTAGACACTGGACTCTTTAGCACTAATCACTAATTTGCCCACTGGACACCACAGTCCTGACTGACATCCTCTAAAACCATTTATCTCTCACATGACTTTAGCTGGGCACTGCACTAACGTTCATACGAAATTACTTGGTTACATTTTACTTGTCCGACCGAACACACTAATTGTCTCTAACGCATGATGAATAAAATCTCACTCTTCTTAAAACACGACTTAACTTTTCACTCTTTAGACTCAACTCTTAAACATGGTTTTAACCATACGACGGCTTAAAATCAACTATCCATAAAAAGAGAACCGCCCTGAAAATGCTTACATCGCCCAACTGTTAAATGTCATTTAACACCTCTTGATTATCTGTCTTGTACTTAAAATTCATAATTTATTGGTGATAACTCAGTTAAATATCCCATTAGAAATTAGCCGAATCATAATATTTATATCTCAGACAAAAATTAATTATTATTTATGTGCTTATGGTTGACGTATTTTTTTTAACACTATAATTTACGATTCACTTTTCATGTTACATTGACAAAAGTGTCAAGTTGCAATAATAAACAAGTCTACCGTTATCTTAAATGCCCTCATTTAACAGATTAAATATTTTACTCTAATTGAATGATTATACTGAATTTATTTATGAAATTTTATTTATGAAATAATACCAAAATTACCTATCTTACAAAAGTAATTATTTTAAAAAATATTTGGTTTTGATGAAAGTAAGTAAAAAAAAAAAGAAATTTCTTTTCTTTATTATTATTTTTTCAAAGCTTTATTATTTTTTTATTTCTACGAATTAAAATTATTAAATTATACTACGTTTTAAATTATCTAACGTTTTAAATTTTCAAAAATGTAAATATAATGCAGTGACTAAAACACGCTTTGGTAAAAATGAATAATATTTATCAAAAATTACCGGCCGAGTTTGGTCATTCATATCAGTGCCACTAGGTGACAACATATTTGTGTAAATTTAAAATTGGTTCGAAATATTTAAAATATTTCGAGTACTTTAAAATTGTACTTTCATGTAGGTACAACTATTTATTTTAATATATATATATATATTTTTTAAATATACTAAAAAATTATTGTCTCGCACCCAAAGGATTTGAATTAATTTTTTAATTTTTAATTCTAATCTAGGTAATGTGCATTGATTTGAACAGGAAATTTACGAAAGGAATTTTTGGTCAGATCGCGGTTTTTGCAAAATATTGCATTTATTGTATTTTTAGATAATAACATTACTTTTTAACATTTTACGAAGCCACCGTAGTTAGTTTTGACACACAGATGTCTGACTTTTCGTAACGCACTAACTTCCTTAGCTATAAATAATAATAATAAATTTATTGTTCAGTTGTGCGTACAAGAAAGATACAAGAAACCCAGTCACAGTAAAAATTTAAATAAGTTTAAATAATATTACAAGAGAATATAACAATGTTTCTACAGCTTTTACTAGAAGGCTAAAATCATCATTGAGAAACTCAGTGATGCTATAAAAGGCCTTCTGTAGCAAATAATCCTTTATGTATTTTTTAAATAATACAGTTTTCAGATCTTTAACTGCTTGAGGCAGTTTGTTAAACAATACAGCACCGACATAAGTAGGTAAATTTTTTGATATATTATATTTTACGCGAGGTAATCTGAATTCTTCTTTTTTTCTAGTGTCATACTTATGGACAGTGCTGTTTGTGTTTAACAAATTACCGTGTTGCTTAACAAACAATAACAAATTTAATATGTACAAACAAGGTATTGTAAGAATATTCAACTGCGGAAAAATATCCCTGCAAGATGTCCTTCTGCCAACCTTACCAAGAATACGCACTGCTCTTTTCTGCAATTTAAATAGTCTCGGCCACTCAATAGAATTTCCCCAAAGAATTATTCCATACGTAAAGGTCAACTGTATGTAAGAGAAGTATACTAATTTGGCCGATTCCAAAGAAACATGATTTATCACTTTGTGAAGCATAAAGTTGTATGTGTTCACTTTTTTAGTAGTAGCATTTACATGCTGTCTCCAATTTAGCTTGGAATCTAACATGAAACCTAGAAACTTAATTGTTTCCATTTCATATAGTTCTCTCTTGTCTAAGGTCTTATTTAAGCTGAAAACCATGTCGTGTGTCTTACTCTCGTTCAGTTTGAGATGATTTTCATGGAACCATTTGGTGGCCTCGGCTTTTGTTTTGTTAATACTCTTGTATTTGATTGGACTGTACCCCGGCTATTTATAAATGTAGTATCGTCTGCATAGATGATAGTGGATGCATTAACATTATTTGGAAGGTCATTGATGCAAAGTATAAATAGCAACGGCCCAATTATTGTCCCTTGTCCAACACCAACTTCAAGATCACAAATTTCTGACAGACTTCCATTATAATAAGTGGCTTGCTTCCTCTTGGCTAAAAATGTTTTAATTATACCGAGAGCATTGCCGCGAATTTCGTAGCGCACGAGTTTGTTGCACAAAATGTCATGTGACACGCAGTCAAATGCTTTGGTAAGGTCGCAGAAAGTAGCTGCAACGTGAAAACTATTTTCCAATCCCTCCATCACGTCGGCAAACAACGCAGTAGCTGCCTTCGTGGTGGACAAATTAGACCTTAACCCATACTGACTAACTGTTAGCAAGTTATTTTTATTTAAAAAACTATTAACCCTATATAAACGTTTCCTTGAACGTTAAAACTATCTACTAAACTTAAAACCACAAGGCACAGTGAACAGTCAACTAACTAAAACAGCTCTAAACGCGACCAAATTTATCTACGAAACCCTAGAAATCCTGTAAAGTGATATTAATCTCATTCTTGTATTTCCTCTTTTTGATCCACACAAATTAATACACGTGGCAAAGGTTATAACCTATTTTTGGTTGTTTAAACAGTAAAACACAATTTTATTTTTTATGTTTCTTTTTCAAACATTACCATATTTCAATTAAATTTTAGATATTTTAATTAGTGATTCATTTGTTTTAATTAAGTAACAAAGTCTGGAACTAAAGAAGAGTCTATAATATAATTTTGAATCAACTTTTACATTAATTAAATTTGAATTTTTCACTCTAGAATTAATGCTGTAAAAATCACAAACCTAAGTGAAAGTAAATATTACGAGATAAAATTGAAACAATGAGAGATAACAGATATACATATGAGCTGGTGTGGCTTTGTGGTAACATGATTGCCTACGGCATTCAGGTATGACGGTTCAAATTCTAAAAATCACTCAAAAAATTAAGTATTTAATGCTAAAAAATACTTGTGCGGCGATAACAAAACCAGTCGCAACGTCATGGTAAACACGTGGCTTTTACCTAGTGCTGGAGGTCTAGAAACAGAGAACTTTCCTGTACCTTTGGCGCCATTGAGTTGGGAAACTATTATTTTTATTATTATTATGCGTTTTATCAACATGACAAGAATGTGTATGAAGAGAATTAGCAGAGTCTTGTTTAGAAGAATTTCGGCTGCAATTTCCAGATACTGCATTCCTTGAAGGATATTTTTACAGTGCACTTAAAAGATGTGTTGATTTATTCTGAGATACAGGGAGCATTACTAATAGAGATAGAACTGGAAGGCCAAGAGTTCGTACTCAAAATACAGTTGACGATGTTCGTCAATGTATGAACGACCAACCCATTACATCACTTGCCATACTGATGTCAAAACAGATTTAAAACTGTTCCCATATAAAACTCTTGCTTTATATGAGTTGCTGCCAGCAGATCACAATAGGTGAATTGTGTATTGCCACTGGTTCCAACAAAATTTAATTAATAATGATTTGATAATTTATTTCTGACGAGGCCTGGTTCACCCTTTCGGGGTATATAATTTCACAAAATATGAGGTTATGGATTGCTCAAAATCTTCATGCTTTTCGCAAAACTCCCCTTAAAAGTTAGTGTTTGGATTGCTGTGTCTCGAAGACATCCAACCCATATTTTTCCACGAAACTGTTACTGCTTAGAGATACCAGAATGTTGTACGTGAATTTATTAATCAGCTTCATGAGGATGAGCTCCAGCAAGGCTACTTCCAACAGGATGGCGCGATTGTCCACAACGCTCAAGACACCATCAATTACCTTAGTGAATTCACTTGACGATCGAATAATTTACGTTCAAATCCAGAATTTCCACCTAGATCACCAGATTTGACTATTTTAGATTACTTTATATTCCCTTATCTGAAAAATAAAGTATACAAGAACCCTATTAGCAATATCGATGAACTGCAAAACAAAATTACCAAGCAGTGTGCCAATATAACTCCTCAAATTCTTATAAATGCTTTTATTGTATGAAAAGACGAGTAAATTTGTGTCTGCAGGAAAACTGTGGTCATTTCGAACAGCTTCATTAGTTTTTAGGATTTTGTAGGTATGACCAAAAAACCCTTATACCGTCATTTTGTCGTCTGTCTGTCTGTCTGTCTGTCTGTTCGGTAAAAATTGTAGCCAAACGGCTAAACCTAGAGAGTTGAAATTTGGCATGCTTATACAACTCTTTGACCCGCACATAGAAAAAATACTAAAACATCTAAAAAAGATATCCCCCTAAAAATATAAACAAATATGTGCTCATCGAAAAAAAAAAATATTTTTTTATAATTCTGTGTAGGGTATCAAATGAAATTCCTGGGTACGTGGATTAACGATCAAATTTTTATTTTTGCAAAATAAATTATTTTGAAGCGATTTTTGCCAAAATTGTGCAAAAATTTTTTTGTCCCACACCCTGTAGCCCATATGGTTTAAACTAAAAATCTGAAAAAATTCTAAGTAATGTAAATTGGTGTGAACCGGAATAGTACAACAGGAATTTGTGATCAGAAAAAAATCAGAGAAAAAAAAAATTTGCGTTTTTAAAAGATTTTGGAAAGAAACGCATTTTTTGTGATTTTTTGCTAATAATGTACATAAGTTATAGCTTTGTAACACGCTACAATGGAACGTGTGTGCTGGTGTAGTGGTTTTGACGCTGGCGTTTCACCCAAGTAATTCGATCCGAAAGGGATCAAACCCTGCGAGAAGAGACAATATTAATTTTTGTTTTTTTTTTAAATTTTTATATTGTTTAAATTATTTTTTAAATTAGTTTTTATATTTAATTTTTAAAAGCGTAAATTTAATAACCAGTGGAAATTGTTAAAATTATAATTTAATTCTGTTTCAATGTACACGAAATCAGAGGGGCGGAACTTATCACAACCAATGGAAGCCATAGGCGCAATTTTAAAATTCTTAATGAACCTTGCTATATAAAAAAAAAAATACTGCACATATTTAGAAACCTAAATAATGGTATTAGGCGTTTGAATTAAAATTAACAAAAAAAATATTTTAATATAAAATTTGTGTTGGAATCCCAAATAATCATCACTTACTAAATACCTGCAAAACCCTGAAATGTGTGAAAATTCACACTTCACATAAATTTTTTATATTTATTTCTCTGTTCCTGTGAAATTAAAAAATTATAATTTTTAATTTTAATGATTAGAAAGGCTGTGTCTAAACATTAGTCAATTGTCAGCAGACATTATTTTATTTTTCCATAACCAACCCTTATGTAATTTATTTTTGAACTTATGGTACCTATAATTATCTCGGAGCTATTTGTGGCAAAATGTTTTTATTTTCCTCTTCAGTCACAAAGGAGCCCACTCTCGTTGAAATCTGTGAAATATATTTATTTTTGTGCTGTCGTTGATTCGATAAAAATAGAAGTTCTAACGTGTATTAATATACCTGAAGTACTTCTCAGGTATATTTTATACTAATACTTGTTAGAACTTTTTGCTTCCCAACGTGCCACAATTATTGTATCTCCTATTTCATTCAGCTACTGTTTTAATTTCTCCCATGAATATTCCAAGTATTTATTTCACCAAATAATAATATAATTCTTAATTAAATTAAATAAAATTAATTGTTAACCGCATCACCTCACTATAAATCTTAGGAAAAGTTATCTGATGCATTTAAGTTTGCCATTGTTATGGCGCTAGAAGTCACACGTTATTTAAAACAACGGACGGAGCAGGAAATAATTAATTCTGTTAGATATAGGAATTATTAGATGAGGTAAACAAGCGGAGAGGATTGGAACTAACGCACATAATTAATTCTGGATGGAAAGGTGTGAAACAAATGAAAGGAAGTCGAAAGGTGAACTCTTTAATGCGATATATCATATAAAACTTATTGAATCAGCTTTAAAGAGTTTCAGAAATTCACTTTTTTTTTTAAATTTTATTTATTTAGAGACGCTTCAACACCATAGGTTATTAGCGTCTTATCTCAAAATACATAGTTTACATAAAATTGGTATAATATATAAATATATGGCATTTCATTTGCTTAATCTAGGTGTATTACATATTTGAATTTATTGTATATTATTAAGTGGTCCAGTTAAATTTGTCCTAGTAGTTGTGTTTCTTGCAGGTATTTTAAAAGGTTTACATATGTTGTTGGGTCATTTTTTAACGCTTGTTTAATGTCAGTATGTATGTTATATTTTGTCCTTGTCGCTTCTTATAACTGGCAGTCTGTTACTATATGTTTGACGGTCAGTGGTTCCATACATGTGTCACAAGTTTTAGCGTTTTCTCCTGTCATTAGATGTCCATGTGTCAGTCTAGTGTGTCCTATTCTTAGTCTGGCTATTGTAGTCTGTTCCTTTCTGTTTCTCCCGTTGTACCATGTCTTGATGTCGTCTTTAATCAGTCGTAATTTGATATTGTCAATGTTTGTCCATTTTGTCTGTCGTTGTGATTTGAGGAAGTGTTTGATGTGTTGTTTCTTCTAATCGGCTGTGGATTTCAGATTTATTTGTTGTGCCTCTTCTGTCTTACGAGCGGCTTTATCTGCTGTTTCGTTTTCTGGTATATTAACGTGGCCAGGTACCCAAGTGAGAATGATGCGTTTGTTTTCTGTAGAAATTCACTTTACAAACCACTTTCACCAATTTTTCAATGAATTTTCACTGTCTTATACCTTCATGGCTCATTGGTATGAGAATTGGACACGATGTCCAAAAATTGTGTTGGTTATAGGAGCTATGATTCTCCACGAAGGCTTGAATTTTGATATTAATTACGTTTTTAGGATTTTGTAGGTATGACCACTAGAGCCTTTTTTGTTTTAGGTCTTCGCTTTTATTTTGGAACTGGCTTTTTACCGACCGCCAACATATATAAGGGAGGTATTGTGATCATACCAGTTTTGACATTTCGAGATTTCGATGGATCTCCACGAATTGAGGTCCCTACATAACGTTTTGACTATTTTTAGTATGTCTGTCGGTCTGTCCGTCCGTCTGTCCGTCCGTCCGTCCGTCCGTCCGTCTGTCTGTCTGTCTGTGTACACGTGCAGAGCAAATTCGGCTAAAAGGATTTTTATGAAACTTCATATTTAAGCTTCTACCATCAATGGCATGAGTGGATCATCTTTTGGTAAAAATCGGTTGACTAGAAATGGGAGTTTACTCGTGTCTTTTTGCGAATATTTAGCAACAGAAAAATATTTAGAAAAAATTTATTTAACAAAAGTTGCTATAAATGCAATAACTAATAACTTTTATTTGAGACGTTTTTTGAGAAAACGAAAAAATTCGAAAATTTTTTGTAAAATTTTTCGAAATTTTACATATTTAAGCTTTTGCCTCCATGTTAGTCTGTTATCGAGATGCACCCCTAAATATCTTATTGCTTGGTTAGGCGGGTTCCATGGAATAATGTTGTTGTTAATAATTATATCTGGCAGATTACTAGTTTTTCTTAGCGTGAACATTTTTATTTCGCATTTACTTGCATTTAGTTTAATGCACCATTTTTTAAAATAATCCGTAGTGATGTCAAAGTTTTTTTGTAGATCATTGATTGCTCTGTTTTGAACCACGTTTTTTGTAACAATTGCCGTATCATCTGCAAACATGGCGATTGTTGCATCTGCTGGAACGGGCATGTCGTGCACAAATATGTTGAATAGAACAGGGCCTAAGACTGATCCCTGTGGGACTCCTGCTCGTATGTTTTTAATTTCTGATAAGGTGTTATTGATATTTACTTGGAAGCTTCTATTTTTCAAAAAAGATGTTAATATTGCTGCATATCTTAGAAGTTGGTTAAACTGGTTTGATGGATGATGGTGTTTCCGATATTTTTCAGGATTTTCGGTATAATTTGGAAGAGTGATTATTGGGGCAGATGAGTAAAATGTGCTCTAATATAATACTAAATAGATATTGTGAGGCTTTCGTAAGTTTTTCTTCATTCTCATTACACACCAATCCATTGTCTTGTTTTTCTTTAATATAATTTTATATTTTGCGTTTTTAAATTTTCAGTTCTTCATACTTATGGACTTGTCTCTTAACCTAAATAAAATTGTATATAACTTTAATACAGTTTAAATTTCCCCTTTGGGTATTAAAGATATGAAAAAGTTCGTAAAAAAGTTTTACCGCGAATAATGAAACTAAAAATTCTTTTCCTGGAAGCATTTTCGAGGACACATATCCTTTGTATATGATAATCTTAGTATTCAACATCTTCTGTCTCATAATATAATTTTCTTTTAAACATAAGTTAATTTAATTAAAATATCTCAAGTTACATTAGATTATTGCTTATAAACTTTTAAGTCTTCAAGATTTCATTATGAACTTACAAAGTCATTAAGGATGATGTAAAAAACTTTGAATTATTAAAATTTAAATGCAGTTTATTATTAAAGTTGTTTCTAATTTATTAGTTGCACGAACGGTTAATAATTAACATACTAGTAAATTTCATATTAAAATTTAATAACGTGAATTTCAAATACAAAACAATGAAAAACTTTTTGAGTATAAATAATAAATAATAATTAATAAAATGTGTAAATACATAACCTGAGTTACAGTTCTTAATGTGTATGTTTATCATAATATGTTTTTATTATTTATTGATTGATTGATTCTCATTTTCACCACAAAATTTTATTCAGCGATGAGGCTCATTTTTGGATGAATGGCTACGTCAACAAGCAATATTGCTGCATTGGAGGGAATAAAATCCACAAGCCATTATTGAGACGCCGTTATATCCACAAAAATCATTGGTCCTTATTTCTTCAACAATGATGCCGGTCAGAACGTTACAGTTAATGGAGACCGCTAGAGAGCCATATTTACTGACTTTTTCGTTCCCGAATTGACTGGCATTAATGTGGAAGAGCTGTGGTTTCAACCAGATAGCGCAACAAGCCACATAGTGCGCACCTCATTCGAGTTATTGAAGGAAACATTCGATGGGTGTATAATTTCGTGTAATGGACCTGTGAATTGGCCTCCAAGATCGCACCTTTAAATTAACATCTTTAATTAACACCTTTGAATTAGTTTTTTTTTTTGGATATGTGAAGTCGCTAATCTACGCCGATAAACCAGAGTCGCTGGATGACTTGGAAGCCAACATTCGCCACAATTTTGACAATATACGCCCCCAGCTTGCTGTAAAAAGTGGTCGAAAATTGGACTTCCAGATTGCGCTTTATTCGAGCCAGCCGCGGGGCCCATATGTCCGAAATCATGTAACACTAATGGCATCAAATTATTATTTATTATTATTATTATTACACTGATTAGAGCAGAAGCCAGTGGCTTGATATACTCAATGAAACAATACATATACATACATTAATATTCAAAGAAATCACAATTAAAAATGAATATACACTGGTACAACAAAAGAGGTAACATCAATATACATTTACAGCAATTATTAATTTTTTTTTAGGAAAACAGGAAGGCAATTTTGCTTTTAAAACTGTTGGTGGAGTGGGCCGAGACTGCTCATCCGAGAGAGAATTCCAGATGTCGAATATACGGTTGGACAGGAAATTTTCACGTTGTTGTGTGCGGTATTTTTCATGCTTCAACTTTAAGTGGCGACCACGAAGACGTGGATCAGCATTGAGATTAAATAACGGGGACATGTCTGTGGAGAATTTTCCTGTTGTTATTCGATACATCTGGATCAGGTCACCACGGGTTCTTCGGTCTGCCAGTAGTGGGAGGTCGAGTTTTTTTAGACGAATATTATATGGCAGGTGCCTTAAACTTCTCAGGAGTTTAGTATTTCGTCTCTGAACTCCTTCTAACAACTGGATGTCGCGTTGTAAATAAGGCGACCATACAACAATTACAAATTCAAAGAGTGGGCGGATATAGGATAGGTACATTTGGCAAAATAGTGTAGGAGTAAGGTGTGGGAAAGATTTACCGACCAGGTAGAGAACTTTATTTGCCTTTTTGGCTACTTGGAGAATGTGAGTGGACCAGTCGAGATTCTGGGTTATATTGATTCCTAAATCAACTATAGACTCGATGCGTTGGATTATTTTAAAAATTACCTTTCCAATAAAGCCAATACCATGGCCATTACCACGATTTTTATGTTTTTTATTTCATTTTAAATTTCTATACCTTTAAAAAAAACACCAGTTGCTTGGTGTTGCTCTTAACAGATGACTTGGTAATTTCGAACGTTTCTTCATACCAGTTAATGTTTTGACGGGTATATTCTCTAAGCAAGACGTTAAAATCCACACAGCTCCAATTGCTGTGTACGATGGCGAATCGACACAGCAGCAACAGCTTCTTCGATGCGCACTGTACGACATCCCTGCGGATGCATATTATCAATTAGAGGATGCGTGGTGCGAAAACGATCCATGGTTATTCGAATTACTTGCTCGGATGGACGATTATGTTGACCGTAAAATGAACGTAGCGCACGGTAAGTTTCGAAAACTGAACAACAATTTTCATAATTTCATGAAATAAATATGCACAATTTGCAAGCGTTGTTCTGGGCTTAGTCCTTAGTTTACGGCTCAGAAACTCTGTATGTTGGTCCCATCTTAGATGGGGATCTACATGTATACCAAGGAAACTTACATACGGGGGATTGTCATAGTCATGTGTCTTTGTGGTTATGAGTAAGCTTTGGAACTTGATAGTGTCCAAGGATAATTTATTGCTGGTGAACCAGGAATTAGCTTTGTCAATTAGTGAAAGATTTTTAGATTGAAGTCTGTTTAAATTAGAGTTTGTAGTCAATATGGTTGTATCATTCTCATAAAGTATTGATTTAGAATCCATGAAGGAGGAGAAGTCATTAATATATATTAGAAATAGTAGTGGACCAAGTACTGAGCCTTGGGGAACGCCGAGAAGAAGAGGAAGGGAAGTGAAATAGGTGGCTATATAAAAATAAAACTGGGACAGTGCATCTCACAACATTTTTTGCTATCCCAACTTTGTCAACCTATTTGTAATTCTTTTCTTATCCTATTTCTTAGGTTTTATTGTGTTTTTTTGTCGAAATTAAAACTGAAACATTGTCAGTTTATGTAAAGTGACAACATAATTGTAGATAGAAGACAAGCATTAGTGAAAACACAGGCTGAAATGTGACTGATCTTACTATATACATGATTAATTACATAGTTCTTCAGAGAGTCGCCTCGACAAGACCGTAACTTATATAACGTCTTGTCACTTGTTGCAATAAAAACTCCAGCTGAAATTTAATGCAACATCAAGCTGACTTTCTTGTCACTAATAGTTTAAGATGTGTTTAGTTGTTTAGTTCAAAATACATCCATCAGGGTAAAAAATTACATATTGACAGCTGACAAATGATACCAAAAAAATATTATATTAATTGATTATTTAACAGTTTTGACACTAATGAAATATTTATAAGATCATTAGATTAATCACATTAAAATAATAGTCGGGCAGGTCAAGAAATGTCGCAGTACTACGTCACACGACTCTTTCCGTTAAGAAACCCTACAGATATAAGAATATTTAACAAAAAAGACCTTGTTAGGAAACATTTTACGTACAGCATCACTTTGACCAATACTGCAAAGAAAGCATTAGTTTTTAATCCATAGGGCTTAGAAGGAAATTGGGGGTTTAATCGTTTAATGCGTTTTTAGATTATGACAAGTTTTTTAATGGCACTAAATTTGTAATTGCGAGTTTGTAATTTACAAACTCGCACCATCAGGGTCTGTGAAAAGCAAGCCTCACCTGGCACCAGGTAGTTCCATGGGTATCAAGTTCTTTGTATATCGTTCTCCTCCATGTGGATACAGGGCGACCTCTACGGCGGTTCCCTGAGTGTTCCACTCTGGAGCCATTCTGGAGTCATTTACTGCCTTCCGGGGAGTATGCCCAATCCAGTTCCACTTTCTTGCCTAAATTTTCAAATGGATAGGTTTTTGTGCTGTCGATTCCCAAAGATGAGTATTGAGAATATGATCTGATCAAGTAATGTGAAAAATTCTGCGCAGACATCTGTTAATAAAAACTTGGAGTTTATGGGTAATTTCTTTAGTCATTTTCCAAGTTTCGCAGTCATACATCAGAACTGATTTTACATTGGTTTTAAATATGCATACCTTGGTGTTACGAGAGATCTTATTGGATTTCCAGAATTCTTTTAAGAAGCCGAATGCTTGTTGAGCTTTAAGTTTTCTGTTGTTTACGTCCCTTGTAGTTCCTCCCTCTCTCGTTATTGCACTACCGTGGTAGCAGAATTCTTCCACATCTTCTAAGTCTTCGCCGTTAATGTATAATCTGTTGTTATTTGTACCAATCCGCATTACTTTGGTTTTCCCTATATTTATGCATAAGCCAACTAAATTTGCCAAAGTACTTATACTTTCAAGTTTGGCTTGCATATCATAATTATGTGAAGGCATATATCGTCTGCATAGCTCAAATCTTCCAAACGGTTTTGGAAGTCCCACTGTATGCCTCTGTGTTCTGTGAGAGCATTACTAAGAACCCAGTCCAACACGGTATTAAATAGTTGAGGAGATAGTAGGCAGCCTTGCTTAGCTCCGCTTTTGACGGCAATACTTTTACTTCTCATCCCATTATGCACAACTTGCGAACTTTACGGTATATCTCTTTTATGAGGTTAATTATTTTAGTAGGGACCCCAACATGATCCAAGATATTCCAGAGTACTTCTTGATTGACCCTGTCGAATGCTTGCTTAAAGTCTATGAACACCAGGTAGAGTGGAGCCTGCCACTCTACTGATTGTTCAATGATTATGCGCAGTGTATTTTGTGGTCAATACAGGATCGGCCAGGGCGAAAACCAGCTTGCTCCCAACGCATACATTTCTTTAGTTTATCTGCTATTCTTTTGAGTAAGATTTTAGACAGAACTTTAGTTATAACATTAAGGAGTGTTATACCTCTTCAGTTTTTGCACTCTTGTAAGTTGCCCTTTTTAGGAAGTTTAATAATTAATCCCTCTTTCCAGTTCTTTGGTATGGATTCGTTGTTCCATACCAGTGCTATCATGGGATGTATTAATGGCATAATTTACATTATTCGTGAAAATTGTGAACTAAAAAAAAATTGATGTGAAGTGTGAATTTTCACACATTTCAGGGTTTCGCAGGTATTTAGTGAATGATGATTATTCGGGATGCCAAAACAAATTTTATGATAAAATATTTTTTTGGTTAATTTTAATTCGAATGCCTAATACCATTATTTAGGTTTCTAAATATGTGCAGTATTTTTTTTTTTATACAGCAAGATTCATTAAGATTTTGAAAATTGCGCCTATGGCTTTCACTGGTTGTTATAAGTTATAAGCTCCGGCCCTCTGATTTCGTGTACATAGAATTAAATTATAGTTTCAATAATTACCACTGGTTATTAAATTTACTCTTTTAAAAAATAAATGCAACATTTGCCAAAATATAAGTAGAATTTTGAAAAAATAAATAAAACAAAATAAAATTGTCTCCTCTCGCCGGGAGCGAACTCTATTATGTTGGGTAAGAAGCGAGCACCATAACCATTACACCAGGATATGCCTTCTTGTCTAGCGTGTTACATAACTATAACTTTTATACATTTTCAACCAAAAAACACAAAAAATGCGTTATTTTCCGAAAACATAATCTGATCAAAAATTTCTGTTCTACTATTCTGGTTCACACCAATGTACAATACTTAAATTTTTTTCAGATTTTTGGTTTAAACGATCTGCGTACTAAGGGCATTTCAAAATAAAAATATTTTTTTTGATGAGCACATATTTGTTTATATTTTTAGGGGGATATGTTTTTTAGATGTTTTAGTATTTTTCCTATATGCGGGTCAAAAAGTTGTATAAGCATTCCAAATTTCAACTCTCTAGGTTTAGCCGTTTGGCTACAATTTTTACCGAACAGACAGACAGACAAACAGACAGACAGACAGACAGACAGACAGACAGACAGATAGAAAGACAGACAGACAGACAGACAGACAGACGACAAAATGACGGTATAAGGGTTTTTTGGTCATACCTACAAAACCCTAAAAACTAATCAGGATTCGCCATTCTGCCTAAATCACCTATTAAAATTAAAAGCGGTGGAAATTTTATATTTTCGCAGTCCTGTATTATCTGTAAATTTTGACTATTTTATTTAAAATTCTATTAAATTCTCTACATATTACAATTTTCAAACACGTTTCTATACAGGCAAATACTTGCTGTTAGCTAGTTGAACTTTTTCCTCAGACCAAGCATAGTGTACAGCCATCTTGTTTCGCGTTTGTTTTTAATAAATTCTGATCTCCATCTAGTGAGGTGAAAATAAAGAAGCAATGTGTGTTATCGCTGATATCGTGGATGTGATGAAATTTTGTTTGAAAACTTGCGACTATCGGAAAAGTCATTTTCTATGTCATTCGATGGTTCTCAATCATAATCTACTTCTGGGTATTACATTAATCTTCTTTCGTGTTTCACAAAGTTGAAAAACTGCCGAGTGTAATTAGTTTTATTGTATAAGTGAATTACTGAAGACTTTTACAAAACAAATTAGATCATTGGTGAATTATTAACATTGTTAGACGACACAGAATTTACAACGTTCGTTTCAACATAAAATAAATAAACAGAATGATGAAAATTAATATCATATCTAGGTTATATTTTAAGGTTTCGTAGTTATAAGCAAAAAAATAAGTATCAGGACCTAGAGTTAAAATTCAACATGTATGCAGGATGCCTGTTTTTCGAGCTTAGCTATTGGGATCTCATGAACCATGAGAGATACGAAGTCAGTTAAATTGTGGCAAAGGTGCCACATTAGTTGATGTAATTCGTTTTCCGGGAAAATGCACAGGTCACATGATCCGAGAAAAAAATGATTTATATATAAAAAAATTTAATAAAATTTTATAGTTATAAATAATTTTATAAATATCTAGAGCAGCGTTTCTCAACCGGAGGGCCGCGGCCCCCTGGGGGACCGTGAAAGCTTCGTCGGGGGGCCGCGAAGTCATATAAAATCGAAGCATGAAATTATAATAGAAAAACGCTCAATTTTGCAAGATATATTCATTAATATATGACATTTATATTAATTAAAATATACCTTTTAAACTTAAATAAAATAAATTATACTTATATTGACAACTAATTAAAACAGTTCGCGTTGGAGGTACTTCAAGTACTTTTAAGTAGGTAGGACTTGAACCTACAAAAATTTTTGTTATGCTCCGAGCTACTGTTAGCTTAAGAGTAAGGATGCGAAAGAGTTCAAAATGGAAAGCAATTTGGAACAATGGAACACTTGTAAATAAAAATACTGGCAAGCCATTATAGGTAATCGTAAGAGATATTAAAAACATGTTTATGTAAAGGTAGTTTTTTCAAAAGTTTTATCCAATTATACCCAACACGTTCCTTTATAAAAAATCGAAGTTGTCCTTGATATCCTGTACTTCCGGTTTATTCCGAAAATTTAAATACTACCATCCAATTATTTGGGTAAACTCTGGTCACCAAATTTTTTTCCCAATTGATCACACATCGTCTTTTCGAGAAAAATCGTGTTTCCTCTATCTTGATACACCTTGAGATCCCTCCCTCGCCCCCCCTCTCTCTCTCTCTGTCTCTCTCTCTCTCTGTGTCTCTCTCTCTCTCTATATATATATATATATATATATATATTTATATATATATATATATATCTACAGGACCGGCGGTTGGGAAACATTGCTCCAGGTAACTATCTGACAGATAAGGTTATATGATACTTTCTGTGCTGAATAAATGTCATCCCGTCTTTCAATACAAATGTATCTATCGGATAGTTATCTAACGGATAATGAGACTGATGTATTGAATTCACTGCTTGGTAATGACATATATTCAGAAGATAAAGTTCCAGATAACATTATCTGTCGGATAGTTACCTAGTGGTTTAAATGAAGGTGGAAAGACCGGGCCTTAAGGTCATAATGTCCGGAGGGGGACACCTGAGCCCTCCAAATGAATCCGTAAATAAAAAAATTAACTTGTATAAAATTCTCAAGAGATAACTCCATTATACTTCCAATAGTAATTTTCATTCCTTTCTGAGATCTCAGAATTATCATGGATAGCCCAAAAGTCATCATATTATCACCTGTGTCCTCCCATTTTACCATATTGGCCGTGTCTCCAACGCTATAGCTCTGAAATTTTAATAAATACTCAATCAAAATGCATAACTATTTATTTAAAGATACAAAGTAACAAAATATAAACTATTTTAGATCATGTAGTACAAAGTAACTTCCAAATTTAACGTTATACTTCATCTTCAATAATAAAAAAATAGTGTATTGGGCCCAGTAGTTCAATTTCAACCACCTGTATACTATTGATAAAATATTAATATATGTGTTTATTCTCATAAAGAATTATTTTAAGCAATTCTGTTCCTTATTTATTAATTGTTAATGACTATATTCCTTAATGAGCTTTATCAGTATTAGCCATCTTGATATGTAGTGATACGTGATTTTTGCAAGTGGCGTCTTCATTTTTTTCTGACGTTTTTAGTTATTTTTAAGTGATAAAAGTGCATAAAATACTTGAAATAGTGTGTTATAGTGTAGACTTTTGTGTTTGGACTCAATGCAGACCAAAATTGGAGCGACTGGAAAGGTATTTGTAGAAATTTTTGTTAATTTTATAATGTAAGTCATTGTTATGTAGAATGTGCTTCTATAGACAATATAGAAACACATACATGCATACACTATCGGCTATAACTAGATAAACAAAACTATTTTTTAAATCATTTTCATAAATCCCGATTATTGACTAAATGAATATTGAATTATATTGGTACAGCAACAACAATTTATAAGTTAGAACCTGCTCTTAAAAATATTTGTTGTACTGGTACAATAAATAAAATAATTAACTTTCTGCTGCAGCAGACCATCTGCATATTTCTTTTGTAAGACTTAAAAATAATACAATTTTTTGTGGTTAAATTTTTTCCTTTGCCCTAGCTCCCGTTCTTGTCCCGGTTTAGAGTTTCATAATTATAGTAAGCCTATATATATGCACACACACATATACATATATATAGGGGGGCCGCAGACAATATTTAAGTTATTTTGGAGGGTCCCATGCCAGAAAAGGTTGAGAAACACTGCTGTATACAATATTTTCGGACAGAAGGAGTATTTGTTTATCGGTTCCCTTTTGTTGAATCGACATGTAAAGTCTCTTGAACTTACTATATTTTTGGTAGTGCCATCTTAGTGTTGGTAAAAGATATATTAGTAGTAATTTATATTTTATTATCCGTGTAGCGGGTGAAATAATGAGAAATATCTCCTCCCTCTCAATATTTCCAGCAATAAATTTAAAGTAATATTAAACAATACAAATAAACTTTATTATGGTTGTAAATCAAATTTAAAATTTTATATTTTCCGCAATACATTTCATGAATTGTACCAGATTAAGATATCAGCAATTTCAAAGTAATATACTACTTTTATCCCAGATATTGTGTTTACACTAAAATAAATAGAGAAAGAAGAAAATACAATGTTTGCAAAAGAAAATTGATTTATACTGAAAGAAATAAAAAAATCTTATGAAAAACGGTAACGGAGTTAATTCGCTTTTCCGTACGTTAGCTTTTGGGTATTTGACGATATACACACATCGCTTGCGTTTGTGCCAATCTATACAAAAACTACATTTCTTATTGTTGATCAAGTTTCAAACCGATGTGCAGTGCTAATTTTCACATATTTCAATGTTTTGTAGGTATCTAAATATCAGGTCGTCAAGGATGAAATTTGTAATAATATTGACAACTTTAACAGCTTATTATTTAACATTGGCTTAATATTTTATTTATTTTTATTGATTGTTTAATTTATTGTTTTTAATATGTAGTGTAGTCATTTAAATGGGCTGCGTTAGGCACAAATAGCCTTCGTTGCTGTGCGCCAAAAATTTTAACTAACTAAGCTTAATACTGTACCCGTTTGTTTTTTTTTTTTTTTTTTGGAAAGTTACACAACTCGCATGTTTAAAGAAATCGTTGTACGCTATAAAAAATATCAAAAACTTTTTATAAAAATTAATTTTGTTGAAAATGGAAAGGTCCGAAATTCGCACTATTATGAAGCATGAGTTCTTACGTGGAACTACGGCATCGCAGACCGCGCGAAACAATAATAGTGTAGTTGGCTCTAGTGTTACTAAGCAGCAGACAATATCAAATTGGTTCGTCAAATTTCGTACAGGTAACTTAAAAAAAAAACCTGGTTCATCGATCACCGCAGAAATATACTGCAACCAATTGGACGAAATGATGCAAAAACTTAAAGAAAATCAGCCTAGATTGGTTAACAGGTTGACTCCTATCTTATTGCATGATAACGCTAGATCACACATTGCACAAATAACTGTGGCAAAACTACAGGAATTGCAGTTGGAACTTCTTCATCATCCTCCATACTCACCAGACCTAGCCCCCACTGACTACCACTTCTCCTGCAATTTGGACAACTTTTTAATACGAAAACAGTTGAATTCCAACAATGCTGTAACATATTTATAATCTTGTAACAGATTTATTAATAATTGAAAATTTTATTACATGAAAAAAACTATGATTGAACAAAACTAAAAATTAAACAATTTAACATGAAACAGTTGGTGTAAACTACGTCCTTAAATCTAACAAATCACAATAAAAAACTGTATAATGCTCACAAAACAATAACTATTCAAATACACTTCTTGACAATCTGTCCAGAAACACGTCTCAACTTGTACTGACTAACCCTTGAAGGTCAGCCGTTAGGGGTTTTATGACTAAGCCGCTACAATCAGACTTTTCAAATTATTACATTCAAAAAAAGTTTTAAGTAAAAAGTATGAGTGAAAAAGAGACGATAGCTTTGTAAAACAAGAATTTATCGATTTTATTAGAATAAAAAAGTTGCTTAAAAAAATTTAAAACAAAAGTAAAATGTAACATATTAACAAAAATAAGGAGTGCTTATAAAATGCTGGTAAAGTACTTCGTATAGGAGGAGTGCGAAATACAAATGTGAAGTACATTATTAATACTGGCGTTGCACAAACTTTTGATGCCAGCAATTTACCAACAGAAAAAGCAGTTTGCTGGCATTCGGCCGATGGTTGAATGTTTGCTGCGCACGTTTGAAATTGTACAAAATTATTGTACGATGATATCATTGCGTTAACTCATATTTATAATTTTACACTTCCTCAAACAATAGACTGACTGCATAAAATTTATTTATCAGTGCATCTTTTATGTTCTGAATAGTCAATTTAATGATGCAAGAATAAAATTGCTATGTTTACTTATATAGCCGTATATCAAAATTTTCCTAGCACCCTACGTAGGTGTTATAGGTCAAAATTATTTAGTTTTTATAAAGAAAATGTGTGCCAAATGGAATTCTAATATCATCAAGTGCAGTATCAACGTAAAACATGGTACGTAGGCACTAAACTAAATAGAATTACTGGAATTTTTTATTATATTATTATCTAAAATGTTTCACAAATTGTTTCTTTTACACAGTAGAAACCAGATAACTGTTTTAACAATAGTAATGCAATCCAGTTCATGAATTCTCATAGGATATTTAGTACAGTGCAGATCATGATCACGGTATAAATAACAGTGCTAACCTCTCGCATTCTACTCCTAACGAATCATTCAGGCATATCAACAGTCTGGGTACTTGTGAATGAAATCTAATACAATACATGCACGAGAGAATATCGAAAATACGGTGTTATCAGGTTATCGAGCCTGTGCATACATGCGAATATCTCCACAATGCAACTTCATCGCCAGATTTCACACGTACCTGATCTGCTTATTGTAATCTACGTATTTTTTGTAATACTTCATTTTGTTTTAGTTCACTCAAACCACATGTAGATTTTTAGAAATCAATACAAGTTTAAAATTCTAATACTCTAATACTTTTAATATCTTTATTAATGACATATCTCTATGTTTCCTTAACTCTAGATTTATCATGTATGCTGACGATTTGAAAATTTTTAGAAAAGTATAAAATTTTAATGACTAAAAATATCCAGTAAGATATTGATCGATTTGTTGAATATTCAAGAATGAATAAATTGAAATTAAATATAAATAAATGTCATAAGATATCTTTTACTAGGAACAGAAACGTGCTGAATTATGAGTATGTAATTAGTGGCAGTCCATTATCTAATGTTAGCCAAATTAGGGATCTCGGGGTTATATTTTATTCTAAATTGATATTTGATGTTCATATCAATACAATAATACAAAAATCATAATGTTAAGGTTTTTATTAAGAGTTAGTAAATCTTTTGTGAAATGCAAGACTATACTATCATTATATTTCACTATAGTGAGAATCCATCTTGATTTTTCTACGATTTGTTAGTGTCCTAATTATATTACCTATATAAAACGTATTGAGAATATTCAGGATAGATTTGTTAAATATTACAATCGGAAATTTCCTACTTCAAATATTAATATGATGTCACATGAGAAAAGACGATTATTTCTAGATTTGTCATTACTGTTTAAAATTGTTAATAATTGATTTCCCAGAAATCTTAAACATTCTAATGTTTCACGTACCATCTTATAATACTAGAACTAATGATCTCTTTTCCTTAACACGTAATCGCACTTATTCGGCGTATAATTCACCTATTAACAGATTATGCTTAATTTTCAATAAATATTCCGCATTAGAGTCTTTTCCAGATATTTTTGATTCAAACATTCTTACTTTTAAAAGGGTCATAAAAAATTATCTTTAATACTATTATTTATAGTAAATTTTGTATCAAATTGTATTTTACGTAATTTAATTGTTATTATTATTATTATTTATTATTATTTTTTTTGTCTATTCTATATTATTTTTGTTTTTGTACAAATGAATTAATATTTTACATGTACACTGTAATTTTATTTGTATATTAGTGTTGCACTATTATTGGGACACTGTCCTGTTGTGCCGCCAATTCAATAAATAATAAAAATAATAAATACTTCTGGATAAATGGCCCTTAAACGAATCCTGAAAAGAATAGTCCTTATGGTTATAAGGTAGATGGGCCACTCCACGTACCCAGTGGAACAAAATAACGAGTAGATTATTAGAAATCAATACAAGTTTAAAATTCTAATACTCTAATACTTCTGAATCTTTTTCAAATGGTCCTTAACCGAATCCTTAAAAGAATAGTTCTTATGGTTATAAGTTAGATGGGCCACTCCACGTACCCAACAGAACAAAATAACGAGTAGATTATTAGAAATATATACAAGTTTAAAATTCTAATACTCTGATACTTCTGAATCTTTGTTAAATGGTTTTTAAACAAATCCTGAAAAGGAATATTCCTTATTATGGAACAAAATCACCAGTAGATTTTTAGAAATCAATAAAAGTTTAAAATTATGATACTCTGATACTTCTGAATATCTATTAAATAGTCCTGAAACGAATCCTGAAAAGGGAGGTCCTTGTAGTTATATGGTAGATGGTGTAAGATCCGTTAGTGTGATTCCGTGTAAAAGAAAGCTACAATAAAATATTAAAAATGTTCTTTTATTAATAAACGTTCCCAAAATTACCGTTTATTATCAAAACCATCTCAGTCTTTGGATGAAATTTGAAAAGGCCCCTCTCGGAAATCTGTTACTGCTGTTTTCCCTGACACTTTCATTCAAATCAGTTTACTATGTTACGACGAAACACAATAGATTTCAGTTACAGAAAAAAAAATGCTCTCTTAATTCAAACTGTTCGAAAGAAAATCAGTTTTTTGTGTCTAAAATTTCAAAAATCCGAGATGAGGCCTTTTCGTAATTTGCGATTCAATTAGTTTTATAATATATCTCTAAATTTGAATATAAGCACACAAAGACCTTATTTGACAGGTATATTTGTACGGTGCCAATCCGAGAAATACTGGGTAAACCAAATCGTGTTTGTATACGTAGTTTAACCGATAATTACGTCATGTCGTATGTCGTCACACACACACCCAGACACAAACATACATACAGACATACGCAGTGACATATAAACACACCCCACACACACACATATATATATAGAGTGGTAGAATTGATTTTTGCAGTTCATATCTGTATAAAGTGTGGATAAGGAAAATGATGAATATTAAGTGAATTGTTCGTGTCAGCTGCTGCCACCTGGATTCAGAAGCTGGGTTAATCAACCTTCTCATTGTTTGTATAATTAGATAGGCTGGGCCCGTGCTTCAACTCGCCTACTGCCTCGGGTAACGTTTGGATTTCTGCTCGCATGGCTTTTAGATATAACTTTCAGATGCGACAATTACTCATGAAAATTAAAGCTCCACATATCAAAAACAAACAAACAAAATGCAAATTATTTTAATTTCGATACTAAAATTAGAAAACTGATAAATTAAACCAGGTGCAAAATATGATATATAGTGTGAATTTTTACACATTTCAGGTTTTTGTAAATATTTAGTAAGCTAAGTCCGATACTGTTCTCGGTCTAAATGTCGGATCTGGAAAACGTGCTAAAAAGATGGCAGACAGGTGGTATAAAAGTGAGCAGCATGAAGATATGCTCCCTGGCGTACGCTGACGACATTATATTGTTGGCAAAAGGCGCAGCGGAATTAAGAGAAATGCTGCTGAGGTTTAAAAGATACTTAGAGAAGAAAAACATGCGACTTAGCCCAGAAAAATCAAAAGTAGAGTTCAGAAAAGGAAGCGGCAGAGAGAAGAAAGAACTGTGGAAATGGGGAGACCAAGAACTTGGACAGGTAAAGGAAATCAACAATTGGGGTACATATTTCAAAAAAATAACGCAAATACGTAACACATAAAGGACAGACAAAAAAAGGCAAGGAACGCGATGGGACAGATCTGGAGCATAGGAGAGAGGGAATTCAAGACGGATTTTAACAAAAAAAATGTTCCTTTATGACAGATTGATAAAGACAATTCTACTGTACGGGTCCTGGAGGGGGAGCATGAATACGAACACAAGAGACTTACATCAAATGGACGCTACAGCTAGACAGACAGACTCCCGGCTATATAGTGCTAGCAGAAACAAAACGGCACAAAATCAGAGTCAACACCGGGGCCAGAGCAGCAAAATTCGAGCATAAAATCAGACTAAGCTGCAACGAAATTCTGAGAGAATGCAGGAAGGAAAAGGAAAAGAACACGCATACAAGTTGGGGAACAGAGAGAAGAAAGTACTATGAAAGAAATGGATATGGCCTGGAGGAAGTAAGGAGAATGCAGGAAGAAAGCGAGGATTACCTGCAAAGGATGGTGGACAGAGACACGGAAGTACAGGACCAAGAATGACAGAACAGAATAAACAAAACAAGATACAATGAAGACTACCAGAAGATAAAAGGCGAAACATTACCAAGATACTTGAGAGACAATAACAGACACCAGAAGACGATTGCCAGATTCAGATGCGGGAATGAGACGTCAGCAGATCAATTTTGGAGGGATGAAGAAGAGAAAAAGTGCCGGACATGTAGAGAACAACCAGAAACCATGAACCACTTAAGATGCTCTCCGGAAATAGGGGAAGAGCCAGCACGGTTGGAATAATTTTGGAGGAGGCAGGAAGCGGTATAGAATGGATGACGAGAGTCAAAAGAAGCTGAACTCGACCAAACGCAAAGAAAAACTAGACGCTCCAAAGGAAATAAAATACTGCTTAGCCATTTTTAATAGTTTATTTTCGTAGTTATAAGATTTCTTGTTAGTTATTTAGTTATTTATATTTTTGTTAATTAGGAAGTAGATTTAATTGGGATATTTAGGTCATACACATATTTAGAATGTAAACAAAATAAAATAATGTACTCCAATTCGAGGCCGAAAGGCAAGAATAAAGATATTATTGATTGATTGATATTAAATGATAACAAATTGTAGGTATATATTAAAAATCATAAATATTGATAGAGGAGAATGTCCTTATGTGGGTCCTGCTTTTAATATGGGCCCCCAAAGAAAATCTACTAATATAGCTAACACCATCTTTCGGCAATAGCTTAAAATACACTAATTACAGTAAATGTGTTTGATTAAATTTGATTCTTTTATTAAGATAAGTTGTTATAAGAATGGGCAAGATTTCTATTCGATCTGCTTGTGATTTATATTTGAAGCTGTTGTATTATGATCGAGTTATATTGTTATACTAGAAGTTACTGCCTCACTTAATCTAAAAAAATCATCTGTGGCCACCACAGGACCGACCGCCATCATAAAGTACTTGTATAAAATACATTCTAGCAGCAGAGTAGAAATAACTTGGCCTAATATTTTCTAACAGAGATATTATTTATCATGACTATGGAAACGTTACATATAAGAAAAAAAAATTTACAAAAATTTTTCGTTTCATCAAAGTACGTCTCAAATAAAAGTTATTAGTTATTGCATTCACAGCAACTTTTGTTCAATAAATTTTTTCGAAATATTTTTCTGTTGCTAAATATTCGCAAAAATCTTAAAATCGACACGAGTAAACTCCCATTTCTAGTCAACTGATTTTTACCAAAAGTTGATCAATTGGTGTCAAAAGCTTAAATATGCAATTTCATAAAAATCCTTTAAGCTTAATTTGCTCTGCACGTGTACACAGACAGACAGACGGACGGACGGACAAACGGACAGACAAACAGACAGACGGACAGACAGACAGACAGACATCATGCTAAAAATAGTCAAAACGTTATGTAGGGACCTCAATTCGTGTAGATCCATCGAAATCTCGAAATGTCAAAATCGATATGATCACAATACCTCCCTTGTATATGTTGGCGGTCGGTAAAAAGTCAAACATTAATTTAGATTGCCATGTGCAATGTTGGAAATATGGTCTCCCCGCGAGGTCTAAATATGGGCCAGGGCAAATTCAACATTTTTCCAGCTGACGACGACATGGACGTTGTTGAAATAGGGCAACAAAGTCCAGCTGATGAACTCTTGCTTTTTGTGACGGGTTTTTACAGGATCAACGGGGTGAGCTTTGTGTTTGGTGCTTAATATGCAATATGTGGGCACATGAACAATGAAAGATCCGGGACAGAAAAAGATTTATATGAATGTGTTTTTTGTCAGTTATCAGTTATTAAACTCTTACTTTGAGTTTGTCTTAAGCACACATATATTTTTTTTTATTAGATAATAACAGTTTTCCTCCAAGCAATTATTATTATAAAGTGTTAAATTAAATTCATACCTTGTTTTATTATAAGTTTATATTGCGTAATGTAAGTAAATTAAATTCTACATTTGTCTTTAATTTTTATTGTATTTTAACCTAATTAAGTCTTGTAAATAGCTACCTTATGAAAATCAGCGTAATTAGATGAAACCACATGCACTCGTCTTTACTAGAATCATCTCCATCTAGAGTTTCTATCCAGATTGTCACGCTATCAATTATGTTTCTTCGCATGCATCCAAGCATGAGACATCTGTTAGCAGTGCAGGGAAACAACAGATTGTAGTTTACGTATTTAATTTAAATATTTCGCAATTTATACGGTACTTTCAGCACAGCGGTAGTAATTGTCATTATTTATAATTGTTTATACAGAACATACTTTATCATTTACAGTAAATTATATTGGTTGTTAAATGTCGAATACTTTTTTCGATTTAAGATTTATATTAATTGTGTTAGCTATTGTTTGTAAATATACTTAAACGTAGTTATAATTTTTAAATAAAATCGGTTATGTAGATTTTTAAAATGTTGACTCTTTTAAATTGTTATAGGAAAGTTGAAGGGCAATAGAACTCCTTGTAGTTGTCACATTTCTTGGTTGCAAAATTGAAAGACAAAATGTCAAGAAAGAAGAAGAAATTTGGACAAATATATCTGTTCTGTAGGTCTGGGTAAGGGGAAATATTTGGAAATATTGTAACCACGATGCATAACGATTGATGCTATCATCTCTTCATTTGATGGGAATCCTATTTAAGAATTTCTTGAGGTTTGAGAATCTGGTGAACAATAATGTATTCAACAAAAAATATATATATATATACAGAGCCGCAGTAAGGAAAACTTGCGCTATGGGCAAAACTGTGTTTTGGTGCCCTTGGCAAAAACAAGGTGGTCCTCACTTCCCAAAATCCAAGTGATGAGCAAAAAAAAAGGTCCGCACCTCCCAAAATTCAAGTGATGAGCAAAAAAAAAGATCCTCACCTTCGCAATGCGGCGCCCTTTTCCTTAGTGCGCTAGGGGCCGTCGCCCCCCCCTTACTGCGTCTCTGTATATATATATATATATATATATATATATATATATATATATATATATATTTTAAAAGATATTAAGTGGGGTATCAAATAAAACCTCTTAATGCGATTCCGAACCAAAAATATTTAAGTGTAGTGTGAATTTTCACACATTTCAGGGTTTTGTAGGTATTTTATAAGTATAAGAAGCCAACATAATACTGGATGTTTGGGAATATTTATTCTATAGTCACATCAAAATCAAAAGTTTTTTGATAATCACATTTATTCGTTACTTGAGAACGAAGAGCTTCCATTTAATTATTTTAAACCAAATTTCAATAATTTGCCAAAATTCCCGGGTTTTTTTTTCTGTATTTGCTTCGTATTCAAGTCTTTATTAGATTAATAATAAATATTTTACAGTGTAGAGTGTAGTGTGGTGTGGTGTGAGTAACTCGGTTCACAACTGTTAAAAAAATATTATATTTGTTATATTTTTAATTTCAAAAAAATACTCGCACTATCTTAGTTATAAATACAAAAAAATCGTTGGAAAGTTACACATCTCGCCTGTTTAAAGAAATCAGTGTATGCTCTAAAAAATATCACAAGATTTTTTTTAAAATTAATTTTTATTGGAAATGGAACGGTCGGAAATTCGCACTATTATGAAGTATGAGTTCCTAGATGGAACTACGGTATCGCAGATCACGCGAAACGTTAATAGTGTATTTGGCTCTAGTTATTACGCAGCAGACAATATCAAATTGGATCACCAAATTTCGTACAGGTAACTTAAAAACCAAACAAAAAAAAAAACCTGGCTCATCGATCACAGCAGAAATAAACTGCAACCAACTGGACGAAATGACGCAAAAACTTAAAGAAAAACAGCTTAGATTGGTCAACAGATCGACTCCTATCTTATTACACGATAACGCTAGACCAAACATTGCACGAATGACTGTGGCAAAACTACAGGAAATGGAGTTGGAACTTCACCATTCTCCATACTCCCCAGACCTAGCCTCTACTGACTACCACTTCTTCCGCAATTTGGACAACTTTTTAATAGGAAAACATTTTAATTCCGAGAATGCTGTAAAACTGGCCTTCCAGGAATTCATTGACCCTCGTCCACCAGTGTTTTATACCACCAGCCTGAACAATCTGCCGCTTAAATGACAAAAGTGTATAGACAATATAGGTGCATACTTTGATGAATAAAATAATTCCTTATCTTTGTAAGTTATCAACCAACTTTGCCTTTTTTTCTACAAATTTCATCCTTGACGACCTAATATCATCTTTCCTAGAATATGATTCTGAAGCGCGTTTTAAGACAATGAAATATTGACATCGACGTAGATTCTCCGGTGGTATTGTAGATCTTTCTAAGCTCGTACAAGAGATCCATATATTTGGATCTTGTTTCCTCCACCTTGAGAGAGATATTCTTCTCAGCAGGATTTGAGAATTTGATCACAAACTTTTTTCTCGATATCCAAGAGGGTTACGTAAGGCTTAGTAGTTGTAGTAATTATTATAATTATTAAATGACGAGAAATGGGAATTTTCTTTTTTGAAAGCACACTTTTCCTTCCCTTAGTTATTAAGCCCATGTTATAAATAGGGATTATTAGTTATCCCTAAAGACAAATATTAAAGTGATTTTCCCTCTATGTATCAATTGAAGTTTTAGCTCGATCTCATATAATGCGATAATACAATTTTGTCGTGACTATGACGTGTCTTCCTAATATGACTCACTAAAATTAATTCCTGTGAGATTTTTCAATAGCAATTTTCGTATTAAATATCCCATTTTGTACCTTGATAGCAGATAACGAATGCTGGAGGGAATACATGTGTTCTCATAATTAAATAGCCGGAGAAGAGAAGAGAAGAGTGACGGTGTTAGTTGCAGGGTAACGTGATGCAATAGGCTTTTGCAGTCACAAAGACTGGAATGACCAGAGGAGATTGCCATGTGCACTCTAGACCATACTTACCCGGATCAAATGAGGTATATAGGTTAGCTAATTGCTTTGTTGTTCTAGGATATCAAAGTACTGAAATACTACATTCAAGATAATACGTTTAGATTGAAATACAATTGTATCTCTGATTTCGATTATAATTTAAAAATACCGACCACTAATTTACAATTACTATCTATTTCAATATGAAATTAATATGACAAAACATTACTAAGAACAACAAATTTTGTTAACTCTAAAGACAAACGATTAAAACAATAAAGTATCTCTCACCCTATTATTTAGGCGGGTTGGACTAAAAAATTTAAAAAATTCTGAATAATGTACATTAATGTAAAATTGAGTCTATCAGATCAATTCCAGGGCTTCGAACCGGAACTGAACCGAAAACCGAAAACCGAAAAAAACCGTTATTTTTGTCGGAACGAAAACCGGAACTGAACCGAAAAAATATATCGGTTTATTTCGGTTCAGATAATGTTTATGTGAGTGAATATAAAATACATTTTATTTAAGATTAATTTTTAAACTGATGAGCAGAAAAAAATCTTAATTCGTAATTTTTTAACTAATGCGCTACTATTATTTCGGAAGAGGGGGGTGAACGCCCAGAACCCCCCCCCCGGCATCGATCTTGGTATGATTATCAGAGAATAAGGAATAAAATGTTCTTTTAAATTATAGTAGAAAATAAATTTCTAATATAAATAAAAGCATTTAAAAATTTATCACTCGGTTCGGTGACTGAACCGAAAACCGCAAAAAACCGTTATTTTTGCCGGAACGAAAACCGGAACCGAACCGATATATATTTTTTTAATTGAACCGGAACGAAAACCGAAACGAAAAAAATAACGGTTCGAAGCTCTGATCAATTCTGTAAAAAGTTATCATGGTTGTTACCGTGTAGATAACTTTTATAGGGGCTTTCATAGTAACTTTAACATTTTTTGTATTCTGTAATATCCAACCGTAGTGACTTCGCTATGAAAGTTATGTCTTAGTGACAGTTACTGAGAAAAGAATGAAGTTAGGTACAGAAGCGCAACACGCATGCGCATTGGTGGTATACAGATGACAGTTGAGGTTAAAAATGTCAAAATATTGTGTTGCTTACATCATTTTGTTGTTATATAATATATATTTTGGTATATACATTTATAAAATATAAAAAAAAAAACAAAATAAGTGAGGAAATTAAAAAAAAAAACGGACTGCAAAGACAAATTCTCGACAGTAGAACCAGTGGCGCAGGCGGGTGGAATTTGAGGGTTAAAACCTCCCATGAAGCTGGATTTTTTATTACTTGGATGCATTTTCCTTGTTTTGTCATTACTTCCATACGTCTCATTTTATAACCCTTCCACCTCATGAAATTATTTTTGCGTCACTAAATAGAACTTTTGTTAATTTTTTTTTAAATAATTTTATAAATGAGGAATCGGAAAAGACTTTTTGATCTTTAATATATTTCATCTCCTGCAATATAAACATTTACCTACACTCATACATACATATTTTATATATATTTAATTTATATAATTTTCTTTACTAATATTATAAACTTATAAACACCAGCATTTGGTAGTTACTATGATAGGAACTTTTATAGTAACATGTTACTAAATATTATAGTAACTTTTGTCTTACGGAATACGAAATACCCCAAAGTTACTATGATAGTAACTGACCTTGCTCATAGTGACAAATTTAGTTACTATGATAGTAACTGAGTTACAGAATTGGTCTGTATATCGATCCTTGAGCTGACAGTATAGTATCGGTTCAAAATTCCGAAACAGAATCATATCACAGAACAGAGGTAGTTATTAAGACTTTATAATTCATAATTAGAATGAAATTACATTTAAAATAATCTTTGAATTATAAAGATTTGTAAAGTAGAGATGTCGGATATTTTATGTGTGTTGGCTGGATGTTTTGGCACAGGTAACTTCAAGAACTAGATCTTGGCACAGGACTGCAATCCAGGAGACTTTCCAGAAAATAACGTCGTTGTAATTCACACTTTTTTATTTTTAGTTATTAGGAGACTGTATTGAACAGAATAAGAAATGCTAAAGGCTGAAAATAAATAAAAAATTTAATAGATAATCTTAAAAACAAAAACTTATAAAAAACTCATCACACAAAGCCCATAAATTTATTAAATATGATGACAATTCTCGCATTTCTTGCAATAATATGTTTTTATAGAAATCTATATTTTTATTTTGTTTCGTAACAAATAAAGAAATAGTTCTTGGAATATTTTTCAATCCGTAAATCACGAACGTTAAGAATAATCTTCAACTTTAAAACGGTAGAATTTGTCGAGATTCGAAAGCATAACCATTCGTTTAAACTAAGCAGAGAAGTTGAACTACGGTCAAATCTTCAATAGGAATATCACAGCAAGAGTCTTATTTACTATAGCAATGTATTCTGTTGAAAACTTCAATCGATATTTCGATCCCAAATACTTCCAACGATTTATATGGATACTGCATTAAATTTGTTAGGCATTTATTAGATTTAGCACCCATTATTCATTTTTACAGCTTTGTGGTAGTTTTATATTTTTATTGGACTAGGAAATTTTCCAATAGAAAACTATCCACTTAAATTGTATCGGTCGGCTTTAAAACCACCCTATATAGAAAAAATATTGATAAAAATATAACCAATTCAGCGGTTTCTTCAAAACAAATCTTAACACGTACAGCTAGCACTGAAAAGCAGTATTTTTCTACAATCGTTATGGAAATTGTTGTTAGTTTTGAAATTGGTATTTAGACATTAGTCTTTAAAAACTATTTTTATGTTTTATTTAATTCACTTTTTTAGGGTTTTGTAGATATGACCACAATCAGAAATTATCATTTCAATCATATGCACCACTTAAGCGCTAGAAATCTTTATTATTACTCTTTTAAATTCTTTTGTCACAAGAGTAAAATATTTTTGTTGGCATGTTTCAGCGTCTTTTCTCGATACAGCAGTAAAACAAGGTTGAAATAAAGTTGAAACAAAAAACTCTCACTTAAGGGACCCGATGGTATAATGTCCAGGACAGGTTGATGACATGTTACTGTTTCCACTCCCCGGGGGCAGCTTGGACTGGAGAGAGAATTATTTGCCACCCCCGAGGTTTTAATCCCTAACCTAACCATACTTCACGACACTTTTTATCTCTTGTAAAGTTATTTTTACTGGATCGTAACATATTTTTAGATAACACTCAATCTTGACATATAAGTTTTTTGGAGATTTTGTTATGTAGTGTGATTTAAACTATTGTTAATATATCTTCTACGAAGGACGTCCAGAAAATAAAGAACGTTTGATTGGTAGAAACATTGAAGACAATATTTAATATGGTCATAAAACTGGATTTATTGATAAACCACTTAATAAAAAACAAAAAAACTCGGAATTAAAGAAATCTATTCCGTAAATAATAAAAAAGAAATTAATAAATACGTGTATTTTTCATATTGTTGACGGTTTTAAAATTTATTTTACATTTTTGTTAATTTTAAGTTCATTAGTGATTTTATAACTAATTTTTCCGATAAATAGTAGGACCATGGTTCAATATCACCGCATATATATCTTTGAACTCTCTATATTTTTCTTATATGTGGATCAAAAAGTTTTATATACATACCAAATTTCAACATTCCACATTCAACAGTTTGGTTACAATTTCTACCGTACAGACAGACTCATAGACAAACAGACAGACACATGTGTGCAATAATAAGGGTTTTTGGGTGTCATACCATACAAAACCCTAATAAAAAGACATTAACAAAGAAATTAGAGTTCAGCCAACCTATCGGGCAAGCATATTTTTAACTTTTTTTAATAAATATTCCTCATCCAGAAGTCTTAATCTTGAGATTCTTGAGGTGCACGTATACCATAGCAAAAAAAAAAAAATAATAATAAATTACGTGTAAGGCCGAAAGTTAACTCGACTGATAGTGTCCAAAAAAAATAGAAGAAAATTGTTAATGAAAACATCAATTTAAACGCACCAACTGTATGCAGCGCTCTGTGAAACTGATTCTGTGCCATCCAAGGCTACATTGAAGCCGACTCAAAACGAAATGGCGCCAAAGGTTCATATTCGCGGGTGCTATCCGCAAACGTTCTATACTTTTTTTAAAAATTTATTTACAAAAGATGCTTTGGCTTCTAGGCCATTAGCATTACATATATATAAGGTTAATTTGTTCAATTTTGTGTATAGAACAAACATTTTGTAAAACATGATAGTATACCACAGATTTAGTTATATATATATAAGGTTGTTATTTATATTTGGTCAGGTTTATGACTTTGAGGTAGTCCGTTATGTTTGGTAGTTTTGGTTTATTGCTGAGACCTTCTTTTATGTCTGCTGGTATTTGTTACATCTGTCGTTCGGTAGTGTATTTTACACAGTCTGTAATAATGTGTTTTACTGTCAGTGGTGTCTGGCAAGTTTCACACTGTAATCTGTCCTCTTTTTGGAATATATGTGCGTGTGTCAGTCGGCATTGACCGATTCTAAGTCTGGTAATATTTATTTGGTCTTGTCTTTTGTCTAATGTCTCCCAGGTCTTCGTTTGTTCTTTTATTTGTCTAAGTTTGTCGTCGTTAATGGACCCAAAATGAATGGACCCACCATTCATTTTTCCAGGTGTCTTAGATTTTGTTTGTTATGTGGTTTTTGAAGTCTTAGTTTTGTGTACCGATTTTGATGGCAATCTTATTTGTGACTTCCTTAGCTGCTTTATCGGCCGTTTCGTTGGCCGCGATTTCAACATGAGCTGGAGTCTATATAATTTTGGTGTTTATATTTTTTTTCTTCGTGCGCCGTATGGAGGTGTTCTTGTATTTTGATAAGCCGTTTGTTTTTCAGGTACATCTGCTGGAGACTTCAGACTCACACTCAAAATCACACTTAGCGAATCGGTGCATGTAAGATATGTTGTATCTGTCCGTTTGTTTTTATATACTCGGCCACTTTCAGGATACTGTAGGTTTCTGCCGAGAAAATGGATGATGTCCCCAATCAGTACATCTGCTCCTGTTCTTCCGGACATTTTTGAACCGTCTGTATAAATGTGGCAGGCATTAGGTGTATTCTCTACGGTATCTCTGTAACAGTTTCTGTATATTTCGCCTGGTGTTGTCGTTCTGTCATATTTTGTCAGCTTGGTATTGACTTGCAGATGGTCGATAGTCCAGGGTATATCGCCGTATTGCATTTTGTTTAAGGAAGGTAGGAGTAAAGGGTAGAGCTATTGAAAGGTGTTGGTGGTGTGATTTTGCATTAGGGTTTTGTTGAGGAGCTGGGTTCCTCGGAAGAGATAGTCGTATGCAGGGTTATTTGGATTTCTTACTCTATACTTTGTGGACAACGATTTAATATCATTGCTAAATCTTAAAGAATTTTAATCAACGATTAATGAAGAATACACAGGAAATCTTGTGAAATGTGACATTTTATACATGATTTACTCGTTCAGTATAAACTGGCACCCGCCGCAACTTTCTGTTAATCATTTACTTATGAATTATGGAAAATCAAATAAAACAGGCGATCGTGCATCGCGCCTCGCTACTTGTAAGATATATGTATGGCTAATTGGAGAGATGGGATCGACAGCGTCCTGTCGATAACTTCTTTATTTCTAAGCATTCAAGTTTTTAATTGATCAGGTGCGTTCTTGAATAATTTTTTATGTTCCGGTGTACTACATAAATATACAGACATTAAACCCTTGGGTGATATGCAACCATTTTATTAATTTAAATAAACAAATAACAGGAAAACTTGTGGAATAAAAATATATCGATTTTATTGCAGTTTTTGTTTGACGTAAGTGCATTTTAGACGGGTTTGTCAAGCTCAAACAAAAAGAAAGACTTTTTCAAAAAAAGTTCTTTTTCATCTTCTCGGCTATCAAATTCAGATGAGGACGAAAAAGATCCCCTTTTTGGCCATGGTACACAAATAAACTTTTTAAATTATTGCAGAATGTCAAATGAAAATTCTTGAGAGTATGCGAGGGCTGCATTTTATATTCCGGAATTTGAGATCAAAAACAATTATTTATCAACAAAAATGGTTTTATTGTTTTTCAAAATATTCTCCATGAAGATCAATACACTTTTGTATGCGTTTAAACCAATTTTCGATGCACTTTTTCTACTCCGAATGAGGCTTTTTCCACTGCCCAAATTATGTGGAAATCAACGCGAACAAATCGTTTTGACGGCCAAATGTTCATGCAGTAGTGAATGTATGCTTGTCCCACTAATACCCAAGGATACCTTAATCTCATGATAAGTCACATGACGATCTTGCAGTATCAGTTCACGCACAGCATCAATGTTTTCCAGAACAATAACCGATTTAGTACTAACTTCACGAAATTCGTCCTTAAGCGAACTACGGCCACGATTGAACTCGGCAAACCATCGATAAACAGTAGTCCTTGACGGTGCTTCATCGCCAAAAGTCGAATTAAGTTCATCGATGCACTGTTGTTGGGTTAATCAACGTCAAAAGTTGTAAAAAATAATCGTTCGAAAATGTTCACGATTTAATTCAATTTTTAGCTGAGATGAATGTTTTCAAGTTACTGCAAACAACACAAATAGCGCTCGTACGTCAAAACCTGAGTGCGTATACCGTCAAAAATGTCAAACTTTACGATTGAAGCGTCAGTTGCCAGATGGCAGCACAAGTTTAGCGCAATCCCGAAATATAAGGGGCAATCATCGTATTATAGAACAAAAAAAAAAAAAAAAAATTCTATTTTGAAACGATTATCATCAAAAATAACTTAAGTTCACCAGTGGACGTCGGAACAGAGCAACAAATTAATCATGACAACGAAGAAAACTATGTAGGAGCTTGCATTGTCATGATGAAAAATGATGCGACGTTTTTGATTGCTATTCCTGATTTTGAGCTTCGGTCAAATTATGTGGAATCCATCGGGAACAGATCTTTTTCACAGCTAAATGGTCATGCAAAATCGAATGTATTGCAGTCTGCGATAGGCCAAATGATGCCTCTATCTCACGGTAAGTCACATGCCAACCTTCTTCAATTATTTTGCGCACAGCATCGATTTTTTTTTTAAATCACAACCGATACTGGTCGACCTTCATGAGATTCATCGTTGACGGACGCACGACCACGACGAAATTCTGCAAACAAATTGTAAACAGTCTTCATTACCAAAAGGTGAATGAAGCGAATCTACTCATTGTTGTTGAGATATGCCTTTACTAAAAACGTAAAAATCATCCAACGAAAACCTTCACGAATAATATCCTTTTTTTCACAAACTTGTTTTTTTAACGCTCATTGTCAACAAAATACTGGGTCAATTTATAAGCTGCCACTGGTTTCACAATAACAAATGTCTAATTTTACGAATATAATTATGACACATTTCAATAATGCCATCTAGTTGTCGTTTGTAAAAACATAAAAGGTAACCCTCCTATTGCTTCCTGTAGTCATTTTATTCAATATGATTCTCTATTAACTCTATGGTTTTAACTGAACTCATATCTAATGACCGATGTTATATTTCAGAATAGTTGATACGTTCTATCAAATAGTAAAAGACTCAATGCAAATATTTCATGAATTTCATAAAATATTCTAAAACTAAATTTAATTCTGTGTGACATTTGATCTTCCAACATTGCAACGTTTCATATGAAATCTCATTTGAACATGTAAATTAAAAGCTCTGGTTTGTATCATTGTTTGAATTATCCTTATGATGAAGCATTTTAATGAAAAATCCTTTGCTCGAATATAATACTGTTCTCTTTCTATGATCAGACAAAGAGAATTAGAACGTAAAAGAAGATGGAGAAGCAACAATTATCAGATAAATAAACAGGAAACAATATTTCCAGGTTGCAAAAAGAGAATAATCGATTGAATCCTTCCTTTGATTTGTTGCTTGTTTTAAAATACAATTCGATAATTACGCATTTGTTGGCAAATGAATTATTTATGTTACACAAAAACTTATCTGCAGCATTGTAGCACACCTAATTTTGGAGTTAATCATAAATTATATCCCATAGGGGTTTGCTTATGTCCAACTTTTTTTTCTAGAGCTCATTACGTTAAGTCGCATTTATAGGCGAGGAAACGAAGCAGTGAACTTCCGATTTTTGGCGCAGTAAGATGGATTTACATGCTGTTTGGTGCATTCGATTCGTTAGAGCCTCAGGAAATTTTGTTAACCAACGCGATCAATGCAAAATGAAAAACTGCATTTGTGCATAAGAAAAATACATTGGAAAAGTGCATTTTCCAGAGTTGCAAAATCAAAAATTTATAACTCGGTATAAATTCACTAAAATAATTCAAATTTTGATACTCGGGGGTTTTTTGGGTCGCTGAACACGAATATCGGGACGAAAGAAGTGTCCGAGGTACCTGGTGCCCAGGGTGGACACTACGTACATCGTCTCCTAGAGTTTTATGCAAATTTGATACAAAAGCAGTAGAATCACATTACTCGGGGGTTTTTGGGGTCGCTGAATCCGAATATCGCAATAGCGAACGTCTCCGAAGTACCTGGTGCTCAGGGTGAGCGGTACTTACCCTCGTCTTCAGGAGTTTTATGCGAATTCGATATAAAAGTAGTTGAAACACGTTACTCGGGGGTTTTTGGGGTCGCTAAATCCGAATATCGCAATAGCAAATGTCACCATATTACCATCTAGTGGTCGTTTGTAAAAACATATAAGGTACCCCTCCTAAGATGAGTTTTTTTAGTAAAGGAAGGCTAATCGAAAATTGGATGTGTTCTTTTGATAAGAATCTTCCATACTTTCTGAAATTTGCCTTAAATTCAATGGTCCTTTAAGTTAAATTTGACCATCTCAAATAGGTTGTTAAACCAAGTTTTAATAAAGTTAAATTGGGCTGTCGCGAATAGTTTATGACATTAAGTTTAAAGGTCTCACTAACAGGAATGGTTATAGGAATTAATATCGATTTACAGCATAAATAAATGACCATAACACTTCAAATGAAGACCTGTAATTTTTTTAGATGTTGTTAGATTTAAAATGTTAATAATTATTTTTTAGACATCCGGTGCAACCGGAAACGATTCTAACTTTTGATTTCCAAATGTGACACCATATATTTAATTCAATACAGTTTACAACAGGTAGTCGACTTCAGAACCGGTTTCAGTTGATCGTTGCCTGATAAACAATTTTAATACAGCATCCAGTGAAGTAGCTTACAGATTACATAAAATGAAAAACTAAACTGAGATTAAATTTTCTAGAATCGGCTAAAACCAAAGAGGTTTTATAACATAGAGACTGAAAGAGGGCAACTTGTTATGAATCCAACACTTCCGTAGGTGGACTGATAGAAGTTTGCCCCTTTGAGTAGTGTGGGTTGAATCCAAGTGATGAGCAAAAAAAAAGGTCCTCACCTCACAAAATCCAAATCCAAATGATGAGAAAAAAAAAGGTCCTCACCTTCGCAATGTGGCGCCCTTTCCTTAGTGCGCTAGTTCCCCCCCCCCCTTACTGTGGTTCTGTTTGCCAACAAGAAATGCAAATAAAATATATATATTTTTTTAATACTGTAAACTTCAAATTTAAATAGTAATAAAATAAATTTCATAAATAATAGTAGTATTAAATAAACCTGAATTTGTTAGCAAATTTTTCATATAACTTGTAGGTTTTTATATTACATTCATTTAAAGAAAAAAATATTACAATGGTTAAGATACTTTCTAACTTTAAAATGGCCAGATATTATATAATTTATTCTATGATAAATTGAACTGTTATTTTTTATAACAGATCAAAGTTCTCTACAAAATGCTCTACAAATAGACTTTTTAGTGTAATTTGAAAAATAGTTATTAACTGGCGTGCCTCTTGCAAAACAAATGAAAAAAATGTTTGATACCAATATAGTCTGACCCCGAATAAGTTTTATTTGAAAAATATTTTTATAACTCTTTTTATTAAGGAAATAATCAAGATTAACTTAACACATTCGCGGACAGTACGGCTATAGCTGTCCTACTTTAATTCAAATATAAAAATGACGGCTGTGGCAGGTTTTAATTCCATTTCAGTATATGAAAATTAGTATAAACTGTCCTATCAGGAACATACCAAACACAGTAAATGTCCTATTATAAACAAAAATCTAAAAAAGTGACATTTTACAAATCTCATTGTACAAAACTGTCCGCGAACGTGTTAAGTCTTGCTTCACCCTGTATAGTTAATACTCACCACCACCATCATAGATTCACCATCATGTCACCATCAAGCTGTCTCCCTGAAAGGTTCAACTGTCCTTGTGGTATTGCAGGAAACTTAGGAATTTCTTCCCTATCACTTTTGAAATAGAAGAAAAATGAAGAATTTTTCCAACAATTCTTGTTTTTCCTCTTCCTATAGATTTCTTTGAAGTATATATAATCCTTTATTTCCCCCTCGACCTTTCTGTTTAGGGTATTCACTACAATTACAAAACATATCTCATATCAACATACCAACGTCATATTAACCATGCATTACATTACATTACTATTTTATTTTATTCCATTCTCTTCCCTTCCAACCATTTTTTCACCCCTCCTCCACTGTTCCTTCCTTCCTCCCCATTCCCAGGTAACCTCAGCCCCCTTCCTTCCTTCCTTCCTTTTCCCCACTTCTGCTTCCCACTGGGCCTCTTCCTTTCTTTACACCTTCCTGTTATCTTTCCCCAATCTCAATCCTTCTTGCCTCTAATTCCCTCGCCCACCTCTCCCCCTTCCATCGTCGTGAAACAGGTCTAATGTATTCCCCGACCACACTGTCTTCTCCCTACTATTCTTCGCGAGGTGCTCTATATCTTCTTCCTCCTCAACGCACATCCTGCACATCTTATCCTCCTGTTTCCTCTAATATTTATTACCTCTCTCTTCATTCCCGCAACTTACCCTCGCAATCCTCCTAACCTTCCCTCCTGACCTTCCTCTTTCTCCTTTTAAGTAGCTTGGTACCCCTATAGTTCTGACCTCCTTATATCTCCTTGCGCTCCTTGATTTGTCTGTTTTGACTGTCCTTTCCTGTTCCCCATTTCCTTATCTTTCCTCCACACCTCCTCAATCACACTTATCCCTTCATTTCTCCTTTCCACCTCTGTCGCATCCACTCCGCATCTCCAGTAATACTCCTTTCTCATCTCCCTCCATGCGTACCGTCTTCCTTTCTGTTCCTATCTGGCTCTTTCCTCCCAGCATTCCTTCACTATTCTTTTGTCTATTTCTCTTCGTGCTTAACCGCCCTCCATCCTGTACTCACTTTCATCTTATCCCTTTTCAGTTCCTCTCTTACAATATACCCTGGTGTTGTTTTATCTACCTTTAAGATCCATCTCAAATACCTCTCCTGTACTCGTTCTACTTTCTCCCATTCTGTCAATTGTACTAATATACTTTGCGTAAAAATAAATCGTTAACCGAATTATTAGTTAGGTATTACTGTACTGTGAAACGCACCATTATTATATTAATATATACTCTGTTTTTGACCTTTTATTCACAATTTCTTAAATGTTATTGATGCTATTATTAGTGTCTTTATAAAGAAGGGAAGGAATATTTCATTATGTTTTATTAAATCATCTTTGTTTCATGAATGAAATTCTACGTTATGTCTTGTACGGGAAACGTTCTTCCTCTGATCGATTATCGTAACGGCAGTTTTACGGCAGGTTCTTTTGCATCGCGGACAGCAAATATAATTAATAATTGCGAATAGTTTACGTGAGTGTAACGGTTTCTGTTTTATATACTTGGATTCGTTTCGGGTTCAATGGTGTACGACAAGGGTATTATAATAGATTAGTTAAAACTCTCCCATTATTCCTTATTTATTCGTTTTTACTTTGTAAATGTTTATGATTCTGATTTGCGGAGGTAGTATTTTGACATAACGTTGAGAACCTTCGTCTTGAATGGCATAATCCAAGTTCCATTAATCAGAATTTTGAACTTTAGGAAAAGGAAATAGTCACACGACAATATATCAGGCGCATACGGTTGTTGATTGAGCGTTCCAACTTGTTTTTTGGCAGAGACTCATGAATAATAGTAGACCAATGCGAATGTGCATCATCGTGAAATAACCACCAGATTTCTGGCTAGGGATATTCCGTTCTCATGAGAACAATACGGTACCTCAAACGTTCCATCACACTATCAATCAATCAATTGACTTTTACAACCCTTAGAGGGTTTTTGCCGCCTCCACAAACTTCTTCCATCTTCCGCGGTCACGCGCTAATCTTCTCTAATTATGGGCATCGGTTCTTTGCAGGTTTTTGTGCACATTGTCCACCTATCTTATTGCCTATCGTATGTTTATACCTGGGACGCTATCGAATACTCTTCTCACTGGCATGTTGTTGGGCATTCTGATGAAACATCCGATCGAAGTGTCCGATCCAACGTATTCTGGAACTTTTTATGAAGCCAATCACATCCAAATAATAATTGCCATCAACTGTTCTGTTGACCAACTGACCGTTTTCCACCAGATCTGTTATCGTCGTTATTTCTGAGTGCCTTGGCTTTGCATAGTCTTTAACGAACTCACTACCATCTTTGAAGCGACTAATCCACTCAAAAACTTTTGTACGCGACAAACAGTCACTACCATAAACTTATACCAAACGTTTGCGTTAATGTTATTCCAAGTTTAAAACAACACTTTATTTCATTGCTTTATGGTGTGATTCGTGACAACATACATCAACAGACTGTCATATTTCCCTCATAACTAATAAGAGATTCGTTCAACTGTCAAATTGGACTGACGTTAGAGTCATAAAGCAATCATCTGCCAATAGATGGAAACCGCTACAGCGGCTATAAAAAAGCAGTCTGGTTTCTTTTCTGTGTACATATGCATAACAACCTACATACATCTAGCCTACTGACAGTCACTTGTTCTCTTGTAAGCGCACGGCACTGCTTGGACTGAATTTGTCGTGCTTAGTAAATATTTAATGACAATAAACATTGCAATTGATCAGGAAATTTACTAGAGCTCCATTGGTTTTTACAATGGAATTGCAGGAAATAATGTCTTTGTAATTTATTATAAAAAGTACAGATGTCTCTAAATGCATCCTTATAAACATCCTTACAAAAACTGTAGAAAAGCTGTTAAAATTTTATCCTGCTATTAGAGAAGCATTCAGCCACTTTATTTATTTGGCAGAGTCATAAATAAGTTCATTTTTCGAATATTAATTTAATTTTTCAATATAAAGTATTAAAATGGTACGAGTGTAGTTTAATAAGTCCTTATAAAACAATAGAAAAAACACATTATTTTGTTTTGATTCATTTTCATTTTTCAATATAGTCATTTACAGTCTCAAAACACTTTTTCTACAACTTTTTCAAACCATCCAAAAAGTAAGATACTCTCAGAACAATTTCTTCATGTTTGGAAACAGAAAAAATTCGCTGGGAGCCAAATCTGGCGAATACGGTAAATGCAGCAACAATTCAAAGCGTAATTCATGCATTTTCACTATCGAAAATGAAAAAGTGTTTACCCTCTATATATTTTTCACACCCAGGTTTTCGTGCCAAATTCATATTTAAAATTAGTGCACTTAAACCCTGAAATGGCATGCATATTTACCCTCGTTCGGAATGACCTTTTGCCAATAATCAGGAAGATCTTTGATTCCATTTAAGTAGATTACGTATACAGACGATTCCGCTTAATTGGGCCACCGCTTAATTGGGGTAGCCGCTTATTTGGGCCAAATCTCAAAGAACAGAAACCAAACCAAGGAACCAACAGTAAATTTACATGTTTAATTTGGCCAACATTCCGCTTAATTGGGAGAGTAAGTTTAAGATCACAGTACATATTATGTTACACATATTCTCAAGAAAAAATATGTACAAATAATTTAATATTACAGCGTTATTTTATGCAGGAAGGAAATGAAGGGAGCCCTACATCCGCACTGAATACCTGTGCTGATTTTGTAGAAGTGAAATGTTACAAAAACAAAAGACAGACTACACTTGACGCATTTTTGCATTGAATTAAATTGTATGTACCTATTTATTATTTTATTTTGGAATTTATTATTATTTTTTCTTAAAAGTTTATATTTTTTGGTTATATGTTATTTATAGTTTTGTCCAAGAGTTTATAAAGTAAATTTATTGAAAGATAAATATGCATTGTTTAATTTTATGTGAAATTCGCTTAATTGGGCCAAAATGCCTAAGTCCCGATGTGTCCCAATTAAGCGGAATCGACTGTATATAATTTAACGTAATAATAAAATACATGTATGCAGGTAATAAAATGTATTATTTGATAGTAGTATTTTATTACACCATGAATCAAATAAATAGTATAAGTAATTAGTACTTTTCTATATTGTCCTAGGGTCAATTGGAAAGGTCCTATCGCGTGTATAAATAGAAATCAATTAGATAGTGGTAAAAGTTGTTCTTTTATTTCTTCGTTCAATTCCGTAACTCCGGGTCAGGACATGTTTTTATTTCAGCATCCGGTGGATAAATGAAGTATTGGATTACAACAACTAAAACCATATATAGAAGGATTTAAAGACTAGTTTTGCGTGCTTTGTATTTCCGCTCATTATGTAGTAACCTTATAACTAATAGTTCATTCACGCATCAAGATTAAGAATATTCATTCATGTTACGATGTTACCACAACTTGGAATTGTCTGAAATTATTAAATTTAAATACGGAAGGATTATGTTTGTTTTATTCCAAATAATTAAACACACGTGTGACATAAATTTTCTGCTAGAAATATTGTATTTTCTTGTTTCCAACACATTTGTATGCTAGTTTACTAATTATGCTACAAAACAATTTTTGAGGAAAGAAAAAGTGCCGGAAATGAAGAGAACATTAGAAACTTCCACTATATGTGGCATCTGGAATTTTCCATCATCTGCTCTATAGCCCCTGGAGCACATGGAACGATACGAGTTGTGTCAATTCCGTAGTATTGTCTTAAGTGGTAGTAGAAAATGCGTTAAGCAGCATTGTGCCGTAGATGTAGTGTAATGTAGATGGCGTAATAATAACAATAATAATAATACCAGGTCTACAAGTATGAAATGCGTAATTTTTTTAAAAATAAAACACATTAAACTTAAAAGAACAGTAAAAGTTTATTTATTCAAAGCATGCTCCATTAGAAGTTATACATTTTTCCCATCTTTCAGTTAATTTGTGAATACCTCGCCAGTAGAACTCTTCCCCTTTCCCCGCAAACCATTCATATAGCCATTCTTTCACATTTTCATATGAACAAAAGTGCTGCTCGACAAGTGCGTGACCCATCGATGTGAACAAGTGGTAATCTGAAGAGGCCAAGTCTGGTGAGTAAGCGGCATGGGGTAGCACTTCCCACTTAAGTGCCTCCAATGTGTTACAAACTGCTTTTGCCTTATATGATGGAGCGTTATCATGAAGAAAGATTACCTTGTGCTGTCTTCTTTTGTATTCTGGTCGTTTTATGAGCAGCGAATGGTTCAATTCGATCAGTTGTTGTTGGTAGCGTTGGGTATTAACTGTTTCACCAGGTTTTAACAATTCATAATAGACCACACCCTTTTGGTCCCACCAAGTACAGAGCATTATCTTTTTGTTAAAGCGATTCTGTCTTGCAGTTGATGTGGATGGTGAGCCTGGGTTCACCCATGATTTTTTGCGTTTGGGATTTTTAAAATAAATCCATTTTTCATCGCCAGTAATGATACGATGCAAAAAAGACTTTCTTTTGTATCGTGCAAGCAAAATTTCACAAGTGTTTTTGTGTTTTTCCATCTGCCTCTCATTCAATGCATGTGGAACCCTTCTGCCGACTTTCTGGATCTTACCCATCTCTCGTAGGCGATTGGAAACAGCTTGTTGACTAACGCCTAACTGCTCTGCTAGTGGTTTTTGTGATTGACTATCGTCTTCCTGTAGCAATGTTTCCAATTTTGTATCTTTATATTTTATTGGAGGTTTTCCATGTTCTTTGTCTGTAAGATCAAAGTCACCACTTTTGAAACGCCGAAACCATCGTTCACACGTATCTTGCGATGGATTATATTCACCATAAGCTTCTCGAAGCAGTCGATATGATTCAGCAGCAGTTTTTTTCAAATGAAAACAAAACAGTAGTACTGTCCGCGAATGCTCATTATTTGGCACAAAATTTGACATTTTTAACACAGTAAAATAAAACTATATGATCACTTTTCAAATTATAACCTATACGCATTTGACACTTAATGATAACTTAACAAAACGCCATATGTGTTGAAACTTTGAACTATACACTCTGTTTGCGCGACAAGTTTGAAAAAAATCCGCATTTCATACTTGTAGACCTGGCAATATTTAATAATAATATTTATTTGTGTTTGAAATTTTTTACATTTTACGCACGTCAACATAAGTATAATTGAAAAAATATTATATTATAGTTTAAATTAAAATATATGTGTACATTTCATTTTAGCATAAGTTATTAAAATCGTTATCCAAGAATTCTTCAAATGAATACAATGGATTTTCCTTGAAAAACGATTTTAAAGTATATCGGAAAGAGCTGAGAGGCAAGCACTTAATATTTTCTGGTAAGATATTATAAAATTTGGTGGAGTAATAATTAACCGAATATCTGGTACAACTGAGTCTGGTGTATGTCGGCCGTATTAAGTGTTTACCCCTTGTCTCATACCTATGGAGTTCTTGTTGGCTATTGAACTTATTTTTATTTATGTGCATGTAAATCAGGCAGTGAAAGATGTACAGGCACGGGAATGTCATCACTCCTAAAATGTTAAAATATTTTCGACAGTCCTGTCTATACTTTATATCACAAATAATTCTAACAACTCGTCGCTGTAAGCGAAAAATTCACTGGGTATGGGTAGAATGACCCCAAGCCAGCAACGCATACGTGATATGTTGAGTTTTTAAATTCAGTTTCACAGTTGAGATTTTAAATTCTCACATACCAACCTGAAAAATGAAATAACCCAAGCAAGATCCGTTCTCGTGACTCGTGACAACCTAAAAGAGCAAAATTCCCATTTAGTTCCACCTAATCTTTTGGAATATCATTTATACTATAATCTATTTATTATTGTGAAACAATTAAATTGTTATTATAAGAATAAAATGTTTTTTAAGTTTTATAGAAAATATATTCATTTTTCCTTTCGATACTTGAAAATAACGATATTTTGTTTCGAAACGATACTGGTATCGATACTTTTTATTCGATATTATCGACACTAAAATATCGTTACTCTCTCAGTATCGCATATCCCTAGGTATAGATTGTATGACCTGCGACGCCTACCAAATTTTCAGTTTTTTCCGAGACTTTCAGTAGGTTGAGTACCCTTGACGTAGGCGATGGGAATTTTATTAATATATATTTTTATTATAGTTCATGCAAGGACGTAAATGATAGTAAGAATGTAGTCCAGAAATTTATCTTTTTACATTTTTAAATACTTTTCCTCACATGGAGAGATTAAATTACGATTTAGTATTAAACAAGGACAAATGTGTAATGACAGACTGTGTAACGTTATAGTAATGCACGAATAGTTCTCTCGATCGTGTTTTATAACAGAGGTACTAAAACATTTTAATATAATTACAAAATTAACTAGCATTACTACTTCCCAAGTTAAGAATTATTTTGCGCCCAAGGCGTTAATTTTTTATTGTTACATATCGTAAGTAACCTTTCACTTTACGTTCAGTTTAAACAATAATTTACGCTATTAATAGGATTTGTATATTACTTAACAAAAACATTAAATACACTTTACTACTTTTGAATAATTTTAATGTTATGATGAGACAGAAAAACTTTATTTATTACTCGCGGATGTTATAAATTATAATAGACCTTTTACATTTCATATCTACAAATAGAAGTACAGGAGAAATAACACTTAATATCAGGACCGTATTAAACAATAAACAAACATACTAGATGCAATTCTGGTCTTAGATACCGGTGTAATAAAAAAATATTCGAGGGCTGGGCGCAATGTTCATAAGTAAGTGATGAGGAGGAATAAAGACTTGATATAATACAGCTACCATTTGTAAATTGACTTCTGATTGACACTTTCTTGCTCTAAAATATTTCGTTGGAATTTTGTAGCGGCTTTAACGTAGAATATATCTATCTGCTGGTCCCAGTACTCGGTTTCTCGGCAAAAATCCATGTGTTCCAAACAAGTGTACACTAGACTTCTTCCAATAATTTCAAAAGTATATAACCTAGAAACAATATAATAACTGAACTGAGGAGAAGAAGGTTCAAAGAGTCTACTGAAATAGCGTACAACGTCAGATAACACAATAGTGTTCGTCCGCCGTAGTTGATAGTAGTAGTCAAGTTTTTTATTTTTTTCCCTTTCGGATTAAAATCTATATAAACTATTTCACATTTATGTACTACGTATAATATTTTACAAACAAAACAAAAAATCATGAATTCTAACATATAACATAAATATATAACAATACACAACAAAAAGATAATTTTATTTCAGGTTTTTTCTCCTCTTTTCTTCTTCACCAGTTCAATCCATCATGTGTCGGTTCTTAAATCACTGAGTATCTGTACAGCTGATTTGGAGTTCCTTAAGTCCTATGTGCAGTGTCTTGTCAGATGTTTCAATGTTTCTTCTCCTCTTTCACATATTATGCACTTGTTATCTTGCTCTTGTTTCCAGTACATATTTCCATTTTCTTCATTTCCTACTCTATACCTAGCTATCATCTTTGAATGTTTGTCATTTTTCATTAGGTATTCTGCCGTTTCCATAGATACTAAAAACTTGTATCTTTTATTGTAGTTGGAGTTGTGGATTAGTTCCCTTCTGGTCTGTATTTGGATATCTTTTTCCCTTAAATATATTTCCTCCAGCATGTTGTATTCTTGTCTTCGTCTCTTTTCCACTTCCATCAGCGAGTAGCCCTTCGTTTCATAGAACCTCGCGCGTGTTTGTTCCCGTTTGTTTTTTTCCTGTCTTCTAACTTCTTTTCTTTGCATTTCTAGCCCGCTATCGAGTGCAAGTTCCTTCCAAGGAGTCTGGAAGGAGCTGACAGATCTTCTTCCAGGTTCTATGGACACTTTGAACCGTTTCGTTTCTTCCACTAAGATGTAGATGGGTGTTACCTTATCTATGCTGAGTAACCATCGCAGATATTTATATTGTACTCTTTCTACCTTTCTTGTTCTCTCCAGCCCCATATTTCAGCTCCATATAGCATGATGCTAAGAATTAATTTGTCGAAGAATTCGAATTCGAATTCGCGTCCACGAATATATTTATACGAATATAGTCTTGTAGTCGGCGTCCTGTACAAAAACGTAAATTACGAGATATTACGTAGTTAGTATTCAACGTGTTAAGAAGGCCTATGGAGACTGCGATATAATCATGAGCTATCAGAACTCATAAATCTGGGAGATATTGTACGATTCAAAAAAGCACAACAAAAAGGCAAATTGTCATCTTGGGGAGAGACAAGAAAAGAGTGCTTTGGAGGTGTGGAATGGACACAAGAAAAGCAGAAAGAAAGAGAAACGGAGGAACAGATATAGTAGAAGAATTGAGAAGGAGGGATAAGGAGGTACAGGAACAGTAAAGAATAGACAGAATATACAAATCGTGGAGTGTAAAAAGAGTGATCGTAATACCGAGATACTTGAAGGAGAAAATCGGAAAATCAGAGAGTAGAGTCAGGAGGATAGCGAGCCTAAGATGCAGCAACGAAGAGAGGGGCAGCAATGAAGATAGGGACAGCAATGAAGAGAGCGGCAACTACAGACACTGGGCAAAGCCAGAGGACAGGCTCTGTAGAATGTGTAAAGAAGAAGAGGAAACCTTGGAGCATTTAACGACGAGATGCAGAGAGACGGCAGTCTGGGAAGAAGAGATAAAGGAACTGATGAGTGCGGAAGGCCAGGGAGAAAGATGGGCGAAAGAATTGTCAACAAGGTGGAAAGAAAGAGAGAGACACTGGATGAAGAACAAACATATGAAATAAAAAATATTGTAAAATATCCATTGTTAATACCCTTAACGTCGCAAGACCTAGGGAAAATAGAGAATATATATCATAAAAGCACAAAGAATCCCAGGACGCCAAAAAATATAATGGAGGCAAGGTTGTACACCACAAGAAAAAGAAGCCGTCGTAAGCAAAGATCGAAACATCGAGTAAAAGAGGGTTTTCTGAAGTTAAATGTCATTAATGTGAATTTTGAAAATTTAACTATTTCGTTGCTATTTTATGTCCCTAACATTTTAATTCTTTGGAGACCAAAATAAATGCCATATACTTCTAAAACATGTCTGTCTACACAATTCTCACGAAAAAAAAGTGGCAAAAGGTTATGAAGAATGTCAAAGTTCATATCGGACTGTAGAGCTACAGAACAAGAAAAAATTTATGTGAAGTGTGAATCTTCACACATTTCTGGGTTTTGCAGGTATTTAGTAACTGAATGATGATTATTTGGGATGCCAAAACAAATTTTATGTCAAAATATTTTTTTATGAATTTTAATTCGAATGCCTAATACCATTATTTAAGTTTCTAAATATGTACAGTATTTTATTTATACAGCAAGGTTCAGTAAGATTTTTAAAATTGCGCCTATGGCTTCCATTGGTTGCTTATATCATAAGTCCCTCCCTCTGATTTCGTCACAGAATTAAATTATAATTTCAACACTTCCCACTGGTTATTAAATTTACGCTTTTAAAAAATAAATGCAACATTTACCAAAATATAACGAATTTTGACAAAATAATTTAAACAAAATAGAAATGCAAAAAAAAAAAAACAATAATACTAACAGGATTCGAACTCTGTAACGTTCGCACTGCAATTTACAAAGTGCGTTACGAAACCATCTGAGCTACCAGAGTTTCTTATCTGAAGTGTTACATAGCGAATTATATATTTAACATATTTTAGTTAAAAACACAAAAAATGCGTTATTTTCTAAAAACATAATCTGATCAAAAATTCCTGTTGTACTATTCCGGTTCACACCAATGTACATTACTTAGAATTTTTTCAGATTTTTAGTTTAAACCATCTAGGCTACAGGGTGTGGGACAAAAAATTTTTTGCACAATTTTGGAAAAAATCGCATCAAAATAATTTATTTTGCAAAAATAAAATTTTGATCGTTAATCCACGTACTAAGGGCTTTCATTTGATACCCTACTCAGAATTTAAAAAATATATATTTTTTTTTGATGAGCACATTTTTGTTTATATTTTTAGGGGGATATGTTTTTTAGATGTTTTAGTATTTTTCCTATGTGTGGGTCAAAGAGTTGTATAAGCATGCCAAATTTCAACTCTCTAGGTTTAGCCGTTTGGCTACAATTTTTACCGAACAGACAGACAGACAGACAGACAGACAGACAGACAGACGACAAAATGACGGTATAAGGGTTTTTTGGTCATACCTACAAAACCCTAAAAACAATAACCACAACACTGTGCAATAGTTAAGAACATTAAAAACATTATTTTGAATACCTGGCTTATAATTATAATGAAAAACTAGTTCTTAATATTGATTTTGCATATAACATTGCTGCTTATTAATGTTTTATTAATTATAATGTAACAGCCGTGTGTAGGCCACAAGAGGAAAGATCAAAAGATATGAATTCTTCTGAATTTGGAATAAGTCGAATTGCACACTTACATGCACTGTAATAAAAATGTAAAATTTATATTCAGTATGCGGGAGTTCTTATTTCTCAATATCCCTTTAGGCGCTCTCATTTCTTCGCTGGAGTAAAATCCACAAATTGGAAAAGAATATTTCGCTCTTATTTCAACGTATCTAATCAAGAATATTTTGATTTGTGACAGAAATTTAAATTTTTTTGACGAGATTGAAAAGAAAGTAGAAAAACACTGAACTTAAAAAAAAAAAATCTTAAAGTCTGATACGCAATTTTTATTACAAGTACGTATTTTAAATATCTGTAAAAAGAATTATGTCAAATAAATTTTAATTTCATTTTTAATTCTTGGACATTTAAAACATAAGAATAGCTACTAATTCCTGATAAGTCTATTCTGTAGCGTATTTTCTGTATTTTAATGGTGCTGTTTTTTTCCATTATTCGGATCATGATTTAATTTGCTGTTGTGCAAATTATTAAGAATAAAACACGAATACGTAATATAAAAAGGTTCGATTCAACGAGAAGAAATAAAGAAAACATGGTATCCGTCATGGCTTGCCTAATACCCTTTTCACACTAGATCTTTAAGACGAGTGAACTTAAAGTTCACCGATGTTTAACATCGGTATGCTTTCACACTTGACGTTTAAATCTCTGGTGCTGTCATCAGCTACAGTAATTTTGTCCTTAAGTTACCGTCATGAAATTACCAGTTTTAAACTGTCTGCGCAGACGCACATTTTGAATTATTATAAACAATTAAGGATATTTCATTTCATTCTACAATAAAGGCACTACAATAAAGAATATATTACACCTGTATTAACATGTAAGTCGATACATTTTATTACAATTATTGTAGCTCTGTATTTTATTAAACACATTATTAAAATAAATAATTTTATTATAACAATAAGTATAAACTTCTTATAACGTCGATATAATGCAGTATTCTTGTTTATGATAATAGAAAATGTTGACAGCACAAATTAAAGGAGTATTTTTTTATAATAGAAATTAAGTTGGCAATTCGGGCGAAGTTTAAGACGCAGATCTCTGTCTTAAACATCGGTCGTGTTTAGACGAGGCCGTACGGTTTCACATTAGCGTTTAAAGATACATTCACTTTAACATCCGATCTTAAAGATCTAGCGTGAAAAGGGTATAAACGAACGATAATGTACTCCATTTTATTTTCTGACAAGGTTTCGCCGCGTATTTTGACTCCATTAAGAACTTTTATTTATTTTAATTAATTACCGACCTCCAACATATATAAGGGAGGTATTGTGAATATACCGATTTTGACATTTCGAGATTTCGATGGATCTCCCCGAATTGAGGTCTCTACATAAGGTTTTGACTATTTTTAGCATGATGTCTGTCGGTCTGTCTGTCTGTCTGTCTGCCTGTCTGTCTGTCTGTCTGTCGGTCGGTCTGTCTGTCGGTCCGTGTACATGTGCAGAGCGAATTCGGCTAAAATGATTTTTATGAAACTTCTTATTTAAGCTTTTGACATCAATGGCACGATTCGATAAACTTTTGATGAAAATCGGGTAACTAGAAATGGCAGTAAAATATTTATCTAAGGAATTATTTTATTCATCAAAGTAAGCACTCATATTGTCTATACACTTTTGCCATTTAAGCAACAGATTGTTCAGGCCGGTGGTATAAAACCCTGGTGGACGATAGTCAATGAATTCCTGGAAGGCCAGTTTTACAGCATTATCGGAATTAAACTGTTTTCCTATTAAAAATTTGTCCAAATTGCGGAAGAGGTGGTAGTCAGTGGGGGCTAGGTCTGATGAGTATGGAGGATGATGAAGAAGTTCCAACTCCAATTCCTGTAGTTTTGCCACAGTCATTTGTGCAGTGTGTGGTCTAGCGTTATCATGCAATAAGATAGGAGTCGATCTGCTGACCAATCTAAGCTGTTTTTCTTTAAGTTTTTGCATCATTTCGTCCAGTTGGTTGCAGTATATTTCTGCTGTGATCGATGAGCCAGGTTTTTGTTTTTTGTTTAATTTTTAAGTTACCTGTACGAAATTAGGCGAACCAATTTGATATTGTCTGCTGCGTAGTAACTGTTGAGCCAAATACACTATTAATGTTTCGCGCGGTCTTCATGCCGAAGTTCCACTTAAGCAAGGCCAGATTATCTCCTTAGACAAAAAAGACATTTGTCTAGGGCCCGTAATTTTCAAGGGCCCGGATTTGGTAGGTTTTTTTGCTCTCCATTTGGATTTGGGAGGTGAAGACCTTTTTTTTTTGCTCTTCACTTGGTTTTGGAAGGTAAGGACCTTTTAAAAAAAAACATAGGTTGAGGGCCCGTAAATCAAAAATGTCTTGGGCCTGGCGAAGGCTTAGTCCGCCACTGTACTTAAGAACTCATACTTCACAACAGTGCGAATTTCCGACCGTTCCATTTTCAACAAAATTAATTTAAAAAAAAAGTGTTTGATATTTTTTAGTGCATACAATGATTTCTTTAAACAGGCGAGATGTGTAACTTTCCAAAAATAAAAAAAAGTGTAAAATATTAAGCCAATGTCAAAATAACGAGAAATTGCATCCTTGACGACCCGATTTCATTAAATTCATCAAAGCCCAAGAGCATGAATAAATATTATTATTATGTGCTCTCATGATGTTGTATAAAATACTCCTGGTCAAATGTATGCTCCCCTCGCATTGTAAAATATAAAATGCATATTTAGAGTGTCTTCAAAATTTAAATTGAATACTTTTAATTGAATGTCTTTCAAACGTCGTTTTATCGTTTTTTGTGTGAAAGGCCTTTTATGCCTTTGATTCTTCAGTTAAAAAGGTAAAAACAACAGTAATTTATTATCGGTCAGTCATGCAAACTATCAGTGACTTAATGTGCTTAGCATAAAACCTGTGAGTGTAGTCCTTTTTGTTTCCTTTAGTTTTGTATCTGTGTCCACTTAGAGCAATTTACCTGCCCTTTCAATACTGTTCCTATTCGGGGAGCTCTCGATACCGTGTTTGCTTTGAAAGCAGATTCATGTATTCGCTGATTGATGCGTCCGACCCGCCGTGCTTCAAAGTCGAACCAGACTCTTTCTCTCCGCTTTTGTTCAATATGGGTACGTTACTTTTATAAATAATGATTGATAAAAGTATCTCATAAACCTATCACGTTACGGCTATGTTACATATTCTTTTGTAACTTTTACCTTGTTTTATTAAACATATTTACATTATAATACTCTATTAGTATTACTATAGAGGAGAGTTTATTAAATGCAGATAAATTTAATATCAGACGAACTATTTTTTGAAGGGATCAAAGCCAAAATAGTTTAAATTACAACTTTGTTCATTTCTATAAATAAACAGTGTTTCTAAATTCGATGCATTGAATCACACATCACTACATTTGAATTTCTTATACATTTAATACCAAGAAAAGATCTACCGACCGGCGTAGCGTAGTGGTAACACATGTGCACTGCGTTACTAAGGTCTCGGGTATGAATCCCGTTCAGGTATGGAATTTTTCATAAATAAAAATGTCCAGGCTAATTGCCAAAGCAGCAAAGGTCATTCAATAAAAAAAAAAAGAAAAGATATATTAAGACTTAATCTACCTTTGCATTTAACGGTATGTACGAGGTGTGTAAATTAAGTAACCGGACTGATTTTTTATTATTATTATTTTTTTTTTGGAATAGAATTACAATTCAATATTGTGTCCCTCAAAATACCTTCCTTGGGAAGCCATACAGCGCTGGAGACGGTTTTTAGGGTTTTGTAGGTATGACCAAAAAACCCTTATACCGTCATTTTGTCGTCTGTCTGTCTGTCTGTCTGTCTGTTCGGTAAAAATTGTAGCCAAACGGCTAAACCTAGAGAGTTGAAATTTAACATGCTTTATACAACTCTTTGACCCGCACATAGGAAAAATACTAAAACATCTAAAAAACATACCCCCCTAAAAATATAAACAAATATGTGCTCATCGAAAACAAAAATATTTTTTTAAAATTCTGAGTAGGGTATCAAATGAAAGCCGTTAGTACGTGGATTAACGATCAAATTTTTATTTTTGCAAAATAAATTATTTTGATGCGATTTTTGCCAAAATTGTACATAAAAATTTTTGTCCCATACCCTGTAGCCCAGATGGTTTAAACTAAAAATCTAAAAAAATTCTAAGTAATGTATATTGATGTGAACCGAAATAGTACAACAGGAATTTTTGATCAGATTATGTTTTCGGAAAATAACGCATTTTTTGTGGTTTTTGGTTCACAAAGTACAAAAGTTATACCAATGTAAGACACTCACATGCAAGGAGTGCGATAGCTTGATGGGTTAGAGCACTGGTGTCGTAAGCTGGAAAACGAAGGGTTTCGAGTTCGAGTACGGAGCGAATTTTACTTTTTCTGTTTTTTTTTTGCATTTACATTATGTTGAAATTATTTTGTCAAAATTCTAGTTATATTTTGACAAATGATGTATTTAATTTTTAAGAGCGTAAATTTAATAACCAGTCTTATTATATGATTAACAGACGATAAATTATTTTAAAAATATCGTTCATTTTGCCGTGATTACTACAAAGTAAAATTTGTCCTACAGACTCAGCATACCGCCTTCACTTATTATATACCTGCGAAATCCTGAAATGTGTGAATATTCACACTTCATCAATTTTTTGAATCCTCATAGCAATGCTAGAACTCGGATACTGGGATAGTTTTTAGCTGGTCGGTTACGAACGTTTGAATGTTTCCGAGTGTCCCAAAATGACGTCCCTTGAGGTGATTTTTCAATCTTAGGAAAGAAAAAAGTTACAAGGACTCAAGCCAGGCGAAAAAGGAGGCTGAGGAGCCACAGGAATATTTTTACTGGCCAAAAACTCGTTTATTGAAATTGCTGTGTGAAAAGGCGCATTTTTCTCATCCTCAATTCATTGGTTAAAATCTGATGAACGGTAGTGTGAGTCAAATTCAACTCTTCCTCGATCATTCTGACTGTCCACCGACGATCTGAACGCACAAGATCCCAGATTCTGTCGACCTTTTTATCGGTTCTTGAAGATGAAGGCTTTCCGCTGCGTGATTCATCTTCAACTCTCTTCCTTCTGAAAATACCTTAAACCACCAAAAAACCTGGATTCGTGACAAAACACTGTCTCAGTAGGCCTGCTGAAGTTTCCTAAGTCTGAAGCAAAACCTGATAGCACACAATTGCTCGAAATGAATGTCACTCATTTTTAGAGCGCACTAGAAAAAACTCTTTCACGAAAATAAACGCTACGGACAATAAAATTATTCTAGTGAGTTCAGAAAATGCCTAAACGTCCTTCCTCGAGCGCTCTGGAGTTAAACAGGGTAATTCGGAACACTCCGATCTTACTTCCCGAACCCAATCTATAAAGCTCCAATATCATGGCACACTATGGTTAAAATTTAGCAGAAAAAAGCTTTAAATTAAAATTCTGAACAATTTTTATATTTAAAATAATTGTCCAAATCTTTAAGTTCATACACATCTGCCGAGAGTCTTTAGTATGATGATTTTCCTTTTTGGTAACTATCTTTTTAATATTTTAAATATCCAGGTATGTTTTATAAAGATCTGTATACACCTCTAGCTAATTAAAAGTGAAAGTTTAGTGTCTGTTTTACTAAGAAAACTAGAATATTTCCCAACGTTTTTCTGTTAACTAGGTAACTGGATACAATCTCTGTTGACATGCAAATTAAACGCAATACTAATTTATCAATGTCCAAGTCACGGATATAAATACTGTTTACATATTTCTAAGTATTAAAGTTAAAAGTTAAACATTAAATCCGTTATTTAGTATTGATGTTTTAAAGATAAATTAACTTAACCTTTCAAAGAACATAAAACTTAATTGATAATAAAGCAAATTGTAAAATAATTCAAATCTTAAACCCTGACACGGGAAATTTGTGTGAATAAACAACGAGCAATTCAAAATTTATTATTAAATATAAATATAACTTAAAATTAAATCTGTAGCATTGGTTTGAACATAGTTAGAACATAAGTTTATCTATGCATTTGGCCAGAATTTTTTCAAAAACTTTAGGCATAACATTAAGAGTTGTGGTTGTAAAATTATAAGTGGCCGAGTCCAGTATTTAAGTATTTTAATAAATATCTAGTCATAATAAAGTTCATTTTGTGTTTTATTGTTCGCACGTAACAATATGAAAATTAGATGTAGTAATATTTTAAGATTTTTTGCTGTTATTTTTTATTGTAAAAATATAGCTATCATTTCAGAAATAATAGTAGTTTTCATTTGTATCCTCTCCCATACATATTCCGAAATAAAAACATAAAAATATACGGTATTCCATTTCCGAGACATATTACTGGGACAGAACCATTCTTTCAATTTTCGTTCTTTCATCTTTCAGTGATTCACGCTGAAAGGAACAGCGCTGCCGTACGAAAAGAGAACTTAGAGCGGATGAATCATGCCTAGAGTTTCCTGAAACAGATTAAAAATTAATAACAAAAGATCATATTACATTATATCTTCCCTAGAAGCGAAAACCAAGGAAACACGAGTAATTACCAAGTAAATATGTAATAGATAAAAATGGAACTGGTAAAGAATGAAACTTGTAAATATTTATAAAGATTAATATTGTTTTCTGGTAACATTGAAATACTAGACCGGGAGCTCATGACAGTTTTTGGTCTCCGATTTCATACAGCATGCCTTTTGAAGGAGAGAATATTTACCCTGTGACAACAAAAAAGGGATGGTACTAAACCCCTGCACGCTTTCCGGTCATAGCGGAAATTGCATTTCCACTTAAACACAAAATTTTTGTGCTTTTCTCTGATTTAATATTGCTTGCCCTTTCGTCAAAAGAAAGTTATAACAAATTTAAAATCTTTTAAATATATGCATGCGATTCGGAGGGTCCCAAAGGGCTCAAACGGTCATGTGATCTTGTAATAAAAAAATATGATTTTCCGCGTTTTCATACAGCATGCCTATAATTAAAAGACTTTAAATTTGTTATAACTTTCTTTTGACAAAAGGGCAAGCAATATTAAATCAGAGAAAAACACAAAAATTTTGTGCGAGTGAAAATGCAATTTTCCCTATGACCGGAAAGCGTGCAGGTGTTTAGTACCATCCCTTTTTTATTGTCACAGGGTAAATATTCTCTCCTCCAAAAGGCATGCTGTATGAAATCGGAGACCAAAAATGTCATGAGTTCCCGGTCTATACAGGTGGTTGAAGTTATATTACAAAATTCAAATTTTTTTTATTATTGAAGATAAGTTATTATTTACACACGACCACTAGATGCCAACATTGAAATGTGTCATTACTATAGTCGTAAAATTTTACATTTGTAATTTTGAAATCAGTGGCAGCTTATAAATTGACCGAGTAGTTTATTGACAGTGAGCGTTTAAAAAAACAAGTTTGTGAAAAAAGGTATATTACTCGTGGAAGTTTTCGTTGGATGATTTTTTACGATTTTAGTAAAGGCCTAACTCAACAACAATGCATAGATTCGCTTCGTTCAACTTTTGAAGCACCATCATAAAAGACTGTCTACTATTGATTTGCAGAATTTCGTCGTGGACATGCGTCCGTCAGTGATGAATCTCGTGAAGGTCGACCAAAGTCGGTTGTGAAACCATCGATGCTGTACGCAAAATGATTGAAGAAAATCGGCATTTAACTTACCGTGAGATAGAGGCATCCTTTAGCATATCGCAGACTGCAATACATTGGATTTTGCATGAACATTTAACTGGGAAAAAGATCTGCTCCTGATGGATTCCGCATAATTTGATCGAAGCTCAAAAAAAGGCTCGTGATGATTGGTGAAACTTGGTTTTATTCATATGAACCGGAAACTAAGCAACAATTCACTGTTTGGGTCTTCCAAGATGAACCGTGAACGAAGTACTTCCAAAAGAATGATCGCTTTTTTTTATTGCTGGACATGTCGCAACCATTCCTTTAGAAGATCGGAGAACACTTAATGTTGAATTGTAAACAACTTTTTGTTTGCCAGAAGTCATCCACAAAATCAGGAAAAACAACCAAAAACGTCGCATCATTCTTCATCCTGAAAATTCTTCCACACAGCACATCAAACAATTGATTATTTGAAGGAAAAAAACATAGAATTAATGTCTCATTGCCCGTAGTTACCTGATTAATCCGCTAACGACTTTTTTTTGTTCCCCAATTTCAAACAAAAAATGCGTGTACAGCGATTTTCATCATCTTAAGAAGCTATTGATGCCTTCGATAACCATGTTTTTGAGATACCAATTTCAGAATCGATAAGTTTTTTAGAGAATTGGTTTGAACGCATGCAAAAGTGTATAAATCTTAAAAGCTAATATTTTGAAAAGCAATAAAAAAGTTTGTTTAAAAAAAAATTTTTTTTTCTGTTTTTGTATCGTTAAATTTGAAAGTTTCCTGATGCTACATGACAGCGATGGCCAACATTTTCTCTCAGACGGGTCAAAATTTAATTTAAAATTTTGTTTCCAATCGTTGGTCATATATATAATACGAAAATAAAACTCTGCTGCTTTAGGGTGTAAGAATTTGTGAGACATTTCCTGTTAATCTCTTTAACTCTACTTGAGCTAGCGGCCTTGTGTTTGACATGTATAATACAGGTATAAATCAGGTTATAGTTGAATCCCCTGTAGCTATTATTATAATATTTGTCGATCGTCTTTTAAACGGGTCATTTGAAACCGTCATACGGGTCATGTTGGAACGTGTAATGAGAAACGTCAGAAATCAGTTGCATCAGTGCATAGAGAACGATGGCCACCAACTTCAAGATATTTTGTTTAAAACAGCCTGATTTGAAATTTGAAATTATGTTCTTTCATTTAAATACATGTTTATCAGCAACAACTTTTCCTTCATTCGCCTTAAAAAAAGGATTTTTTGCGCTCCACATGTATAATCACAGTGTAGGACCCTCTTAAATTTGATGCTTGCTATAACTTAAAAAGCATTAATATTTTTGGAAAGAAAAAGAATCACTCAGCTTTTTGGACAATACGTATATTTTAGAAACACAACGTTTCACTAAACCAATGTTAGCTTCCTCAGGTGCTATAATCGAGAACATAACAACAGTAATACTAAATCATAAAATGATATTATATACTATTACCTATTCTAATGTTACGTTAATATTTTTGTGAAGTTTTCCTTGAGGAAATTTTATTGTTATTTTAGATCTTAGTAAAATAATAAGGATGCAAATGTTAGTTGTGAAAGGAGTGGAACAGCACGTAGCGTACCTTTCACAAAGGACAGATGTTTGTATGATCTAACACACAACAAACAATAGCCCTCCAACTCTCCTATTAGACGATTGTGGTAAGTTTACAAGTTTATGCTTGGTTGTGCTTCGCTGTGATCTGGATTAAAGCGGCAAACATATCCTAGGAAGCAGTTCTTGGACGGCGTGCCCGTAGGTGGATTTAGAAAGACGGGTTAAGGGATATAACACTTCCCTCACACACCATATGTTACCCAGCCCACGGCAACTTTAGTTCCACAACTTATACCTCGGACGTGTTGTCTAACTTGTCTAATTATACTTTCTTTCACACTACAGACTTGTTACAACTACAGCCCAACCAATAAGCTTTTGACGATAATTTCTAAATATGAGTTTTGATCGACTCATTGGGAATATTTACTATAAGTTATAAGCTAATAAAATTAATCACACGATTCTAATCCTTTTAAAACAGAAAACTATACATAAATAAAAAATACTCTGAAAACAATACTGGATGCACAATTTTAAGTAATATCAAAGCATATTACTTTGATTTAATTTTTTTCAGATTTGAAGACCAACACTTCTGTTATACAAAAGCGTTTCTACGGTATGGCAGAAATGGCACATGCCCTGAGAGCTCTGTTTTAGAGAGGCTCGTTACAGTGAAGAGGGCGCCGTTTATGATTCACATTTTTTTTTTTGTTCATTTTTTAGATGCGGTTCCTCCTTTTTAGACTGTATAGGTCATAGGTGGTTTCTTCAGTGTAGATGAAACTAGATTTTCAAATTTATTAACTTTTACCGATTGGTTGCAGCTTTTGGTCATTTTGTTTGCCTGCTTCAATATATAAAAAATTAGCTAGTGACAACTTGAGAAAATATAAATTACATTTAGTTCCACCTTAAGGTTTCGAATAGCCTTTAGGTATACCATAAAAAACCCTTATAACATCACTTGTTTGTCTGTCTATATGTCTGTTTGTATGTATGTATGTCTTTCTGTATAGACAGACATACAGAATACGATAGAAAGTGTAGTTAAACGACTGAACATAGAAAGTTAAAATTTGACATGCTTGTACAACTCTTTGACACACATATAATGGGTGTTTTTTTTAGAGGTATAGAACTTTAAATTGCAATAAAACAACGATGGATTATTCGATTGACATGAATTTTTTTTTATTCGAAAGATAATCTTGTGGCATTACATTTTAAATATGATTTCTGGCATATGACCGCCACGGCTGGCTCGGATGTAGTCCAATCTGGACGTCCAATTTTCGATGACTTTTTCCAACATTTGTGGCCGTATATCGGCAATAACACGGCGAATGTTGTCTTCCAAATGGTCAAGCGTTTGTGGCTTATCCGCATAGACCAATGACTTTACATAGCCCCACAGAAAGTAGTCCATCGGTGTTAAATCACAAGATCTTGGAGGCCAATTCACAGGTCCAAAACGTGAAATTAGGCGGTCACCAAACGTGTCTTTCAATAAATCGATTGTGGCACGAGCTGTGTGACATGTTGCGCCGTCTTGTTGGTATGATTTAATGTAATGCCACAAGATTATCTTTCGAATAAAAAAAAATTCATGTCAATCGAATAATCCATCGTTGTTTTATTGCAATTTAAAGTTCTATACCTCTAAAAAAAACACCCGTTAGATACATAAATATAAACAAAATATGTATTTAATGAAAAAATATATATTTTTTAATTTCTTGTAAAGTATCAAATAAATCGTTTTAATGCGTGGATAAACAAGCATTTTTTTTAAATTATTTTTTTATGGAATTTTCTCCAAAAATATGTCAAGGAACTTTTTCCTCTCACCTTATTTCCCAAATGGGTCGGTCTAAAGATTTTTAAAAAATCTCAATAATGTACAATTATAAGAACCGGAATAGTTCAACAGGAATATTGGATCAGATTTGTTTTTCGATCAGACTTTTTTTTCTTTGAAAAAAAAAAAAAAAATTTAATTCATTTTGTGTTGTTACGAGAAATCTCCCAAGATGTCAATTAAGAAACAAAAAAAAAAAAATAATACTTTATTTTAAGACGATTTCTTTCAAAAAATATTCTAAAAAAATCAGTTGTGACCACCACAGGATCGACCGCCATCACAAAGTACTTGTTTAATTTATGCTGCTTTATCAAATAATGCCTCAAACAAAAGTTGTTAGTTATTGCTTTTATGGCAACTTTTGTTAAATCATTTTTTTCGAAATATTTCTCTGTTGTGAAATATTCGCAAAGACCTTAAAACGAACACGAGCAAACTTCCATTTCTAGTTAATCGATTTTTACGAAAAGTTGTGCCATTGATGTCAAAAGCTTAAATATGAAGTTTCATAAAATTATTTTTAGCCGAATTTTCTCTGCACGTGTACACAGACAGACAGACAGACAGATCAACAGACAAATAGACAAACAGACAGACAGACAAACAGACAGACAGACAGACCGACAGACATCATGCTAAAAATAGTCAAAACGCTATGTAGGGACCTCAATTCGTGGAGATCCATCGAAATGTCAAAATCACGATCACAATACCTACCCTATATAAGTTGGCGGTCGGTAAAAAGAAAATGATAAAACTAGCAGAGTAACATAATGTCACCATTTTTTGAAAGTAGGCCCTTCCTAGCTAAAGCTAATCTTTCTAAGCCCCTTCAGTGCTTTCTCTTAGTTCTTGATATCATATGATTAAAGATGGTACCACATATCTCTTTCACTATCTTTGTATTGAAACATTTATGCTGTGCTTTATTTTTTGTTAACTATTGTAATGAGTAATATATTTGTAATTTAGTTATACAAGGATACAATACAGTAACATTATTATAGTTTGACCTATGAGTTGTGCCGCACTGCGTTTAGATCGAACAGGATACCGGCCAGGCCGGATATGGAACCTATTACTTCATACGTTTAACAAAGTACTAATATACACTCCGAGCTACTCTGAATCATTTCAAGTACCTGTTACTCTACAATTTACCTGATGTGAATAATAAAATTTAACAAAGAAAATTATACCTAATAGCTTAAGCCAAACTCTCAGTTTCTATCAGTGACTATCTCTGGTGAAATTATTATAATTCAATCCATTTTTATTATATAGGTAGATGCAGGGAATAAATTATGAGGTTAGTTTAAGTTATTTTCTGATGCGAGGGGCGGTTGAAAAGTATTCGACCTAAGCAAGAAAACAACTTTTTCGGCAAAACTCATCGACTCGACCGAGAGCAAATGCGGCACCAATCTGGCAGAGAGCTTCCTTATTCCCAAATATTAAGGTGACCAACTTTTTTACAATGAAAAGGAGGACACAAAGAAATATCGTAAAAAAATAATTCTTTTTTCATTTTATTTTTTGCAACAATAATACACTATAATATGATAAATATAAAATAAAAACTTTGTTGAAAAAAATTTATAATGATTAATTAGGAATATTATTTAAATGAGTTAATCAATCGAATGAATATTTTTTATCAAAGTATCATCTTCTAACAATATATTGGTAATATCTGAACAAGAAATATCCTTCATATTGAATTTTACGGCAAGTGCTGCAGCTAGAGTATCAACATTCAATCTAGATTTATCACTTGTCCAAAAATCATTAGCAATTTAAAAAACTCTTTCAACTGCTGCATTAGTTCCAGGGCAGCACAAGGTAAATTCAACAAGAATAAATAAATTTTACATGGAATATGTTCATTTTTAAAATGGCTGAATATTTCTACCCATCTTTTATCAATTTCAACGTGTTGATTTTCCCATTGTATTAATTTTTCAGAATTTAATTATACATTCAGTCTTCTAATTTCTTCAAAGCGGCAATTGTCGTCTATTTTAATATCTGGCATTTCATTATAAACAAAGCCACATTTGTGTGACGCGCTCTTGCAAGATCTCCCGTTCGGAGCGTATGCGTCTCATAATCCGTCTCGTCGCATTCTACCGAACCTTGACGAATGTTAAATGCAAATACGTCACATCAATTGCAACGGATCGGTTCGGCATCGATCGAATACGAAAATTTACGAAAAGGAGGACAAATATCGAAAAGTAGGACATGTAGGAGGACACTTTTCAAGGAAGGACAGACCTTACAAAAGGAGGACTGTCCTTCCCAAAGGAGGACGGTTGGTCACCTTACAAATATTCATGCAAATGTTGAGCACCCGTTAGGTTGAGAAGCCCGCAGTCTCAGCTATTTCGCGCTTAGTTACTCGTCGATTATCATTCCATGGATTTTATCGACCATTTCTGGCGTGGTGACCTCTTTTGGACGACCTGGGCGCTCATCATCAATAATGCACTTACAACCGCGATTAAATTCAGCTGTCCAATATTTAATTGTTGATATCGAAGGTGCACAGTCCCCATAAACATCGTTTAATTCGGTGTTGATCTCATCTTTCGTTTTATTTTTCACAAACAAGTATCTAATCACTGTACGATATTCGATTTTATTTATTTTCGTAAAAATGCAAAATTTGTTCACTTTCAATGACTGTCAGACACGAACTAAATGACGCAGCTGATTTTGCAGTAACATTTTACAGTAGTCTTTTGAAGATTAGGATTTACGGAAAAAAACATTGATTTTATACTGGTGGCTCCATCTTTTGCCTAGGCTGACCACTTTTCAACCGCCCCTTGTAATATTTTGTAAATAGTGGCGTTTAATTCCCATTGTGAGTAGTTCCGCTTTCCTGTTTTCTCGATCCAATTTATCTCAGAATTCGGCAAATGTAAACTTACAATTTTTCCCGACACAAAAACCTATTCACTCCTTATCCTTCCCTGTTAACTGATACATCTACTCAAGTAATTATTTACTACTTTAGCTAGAATGTTGCCAATTTATTTCCAGGGCTCATTGGCCAACGACCGTCCAGTATTTCTTACTATTCACTCCTCTTTACCATTCCCGCTTCTTTACCATTCACTCCTCTTTCATCCTTATCAGTTGTAATTGTATCCTCTCATTTCCTGTTTAATAGTTTGGAGTACAGTACGCGAATAAATTTTTTTGATTTTTACAAATTTTTCTTGACAGAACAAAATATATAGCTCATAAATCTATGTCTTTAAGGTGTAATTTTTGAAGTTATCATGGTGTGATGAAAGAGCAGGAGTTCATTCTAGGATCTTGTTCACGGCTTCCCAACCTGAGCCTTAATTAACGACAAGTCGAATGAATTTTACTCCCGCACAGAATTTCTGTAATTGAGATCTTGATGTTGGAGCTAAAGACATACATATATTTAAATCAGGCAATATAATTAAATCACTATGCAAATATATCACTGAAAATGTTTAATGCTAATTTAATACAGGATTCTTTGAATCTCAAATTATATCTATTAAACACTAAACTAAAAAAATATAATATAAAATTAAGCAGCACCATTTAATATCATATATAAAATTACTATTAATAATAAGTTCCCATTACTTAAGTACTTATGTAGGGAGATTAGCATACTTCAGTAGTAAATATTTTCACAAGTAAGTTCGAGTTAAATTTAGTATTTTCCATAAGATTTGATAAAAATATTTACGGAAAAATATTACGAAAAAACGTTTAGACACAGCCTTTCTGCAAACATACAAAGAAAGGTTGTCTTCCGTAATACCATAAAACCGACACGAGCAAACTCCCATTTCTAGTTAACCGATTTTTACCAAAAGTTGACCAACTCGTGCCATTGATGTCAAAAGCTTAAATATGAAGTTTCATAAAAATCTTTTTAGCCGAAAAAATGTTCAGACACAGTTTTTTTTTTTTTATTTATTTATTTGAGTGCTTCGGCAACTTTGGCCATTAGCACTATATAGGTACAAGATTTGTTACATGTATTATTTTGTGTTAACTAATAACTAATTACAGTACATATATGGTAATTATACAAGTTCAGATAAAGGTTAAGGTACAGAGTGTAATTATATTTTAGAGTAGGAAATTGTAATGTCAAAACATGGCAACATGAGATGTTTTGTGTATCTGAGAATGGGTCAAGTTAAGAAGATCGCGATTTGGTGGTAGAGATCAATGTCTGTCAGAAACAGAAGAGTGTTGTGTAATGTTTCTGTGCTGGTGCCTAGTGCTTCTGAGAGTGATTGTGGTATGTTGTGTTTTTGTCTGCAGTGTGCGTATTTGGTGCATTGTATTATGATGTGTTCGATTGTGAGTAGTGTATTACACGTGTTGCAGTTGGATGGTTCTGTTTTGTTGTATATGTGTTTGTGTGTATATAGAGTGTGTCCTATCCTGGCTCTAGTAATGACGACTTGGTCTCTTCTCCTGCCTATGGTCGTCCATGGGACTGTATCTTCTTTTATTTTTCTTAACTTGTTATTTTGCACACTTATTTCTTTTCACTTCTTATTCCAGCTTAATTTGATACCGAGACACAGCTTTTGCAGTCATTAATATTGGAAATTATAATTTTTTGATGTTACATATCTTTCTGCAAACATACAAAGAAATGTTGTCTTTCGTGATACTCTAGAATCAAAAGCAATAAACTACCCTAAAATATACACATATGAATCTAGAAATATATAAGTAAATACTGCAGGAGCTGCTTTTTATTGTACAGCTAACAAAACAAACAAATTATTCCCATTACCGCCGATCTTCTCTTCATACTCTGCCGAACTATACGCTATAAAAGAACCAATAATCTATACAATACAGAACAACGGATGAAAAAATCTCCTAATAGTCAGTGACTGTCTAAGTGCTCTTAAAACAATAGAAAACATCCAATCGCACCCTAAAGATTACGAAATCCAAGAGATACACGACAAAATAAACATAAAATTCATGTGGATCAAAGCTCATCAGGGCATGGCTAAGGGCAATGACGAAACGAACAAACTAGCCAAAAAGGCTCAGCTCACCAGTCCAAAAAATCATAAAATACCTAGAAGAGACTTATACAATTTCATACAGAAGAACATAAACACATAATGGGAAAATGAATAGAAAACAGTATCTAATTATAAAGGAAGATTTTATGCCGCCATAGAAAGAACACTACCAAAGAACCATGGTTCCAACATGTAGCCATACAGCTCCATTGTTACCCTCAGTAGATTAAGAACAGGACACGCCAAATACCCAGAACACCTACACAAGATTTGTATCACTCCAGTCGCCACTCTGCACCTGTGACAATAGAACCGTAGAAAACCTAAACCACATTTTTTTCAGTGTACCTCACACACAAAAAATAGATTACGATCCATCCAACAAATTACCAAACAACTAAAGAAAGAACCTGTAGACATAAAAGATATTTAAAGGAACCCAAATACCTACAAATACATAATGATTTATATCAATGATTCCGAAATAGAAATTTGTTTTTTTTTTTTTTTTTAATTTAGGGAGCCTCAACAACTAAGGTTATTGGCACCTGGTACATTAAATTTTTACAATATTGATTTATACAAATTTATTTATCATTATATTTTTTTGTATAGGTGGCAATCTTTGAGGAATTTTATTACATTTTCTTCAACTTTATGTACATTCTTCAGAGCTTACTTTAGCGTTGATGGTATATTATATTTTTTCCTTTGTATATGATACTTTTCAAATTTTATAAGAAAATGGTTAACAGTGATTTTTTTATCACAGATGTTACATTCTGGTGGTTCTTGATGATCGAAAATATATTTGTGCGTGAATAACGTGTGTCCAATACGCATCCTGGTTAAAACTATTTGTTCTTTACGATCTTTTTTGCATTTCCACTCTTTAGTATCTTCTTTTATCAATCTGAGTTGGTTCTGTGACAATTGCCAGCATTTTTCTCATTCTGTACGTATTTTCATTTTAATATTTATGTTTTACATTTTGTTGTAATAATCAAAGTTATGTATACTAATTGTAAATTGTTGCTAACTGACTAATATGGCTGTACAGGTTATGGCCAAATAAATAAATAAAATAAAAAAAAAAAAAGAAAGGTTGAAGAAAGAAAGAAGTGAAGAAGTAACAGAAGTACATGGTTTTAGGATCTGAGAAAATCGAATTACATCATGAAACTATTGAGTCAAGAACTATCGGATTGCAAGGAGAAAGTTGCGATTATACTATTCAACATTCGGAATATATAAGACAAAAGAGAACGAAGAAGCAAGATTCGTTGTTATATTTAATGATATCCAGATATTTCTATATGTTCTAAGTATTAAATCCTACGCAAAATTGATTTGAAACGATGCTTTTTGAAAAAATAAAATCTGAGGAATATAATTTTTAGTCGACCTCTGAAATTATTTAAAAATAAATTAATGAAAAAGTAAATGACACAAAAGAGGTTTGACAACAAAGTAAATGATAAAGCAGAAATTTAATGAACATCGTTTTTGATACTGACCTGAAAGCAACAGAAAATATTTAATTTAAAAAAAGAATTTATTTGTATTTTCTTTTGTAACAAATTTAGGAAAAAAATATTTGGATGTCGACAAAAATTACAAGAGTATTTTACTGTTTACTTTGATATTGTTAAATTGGTTGCGTCGTTTTATCCTTTAAATTAATTTACTTTAATTCTTTAAAATAAAAAATTATAGTCAGCACTTTGTATCATATATACAGGACATAACAATATGGAGGGAACACGGTTTTCTTCAGAGATACAAAAAATTGTTTAAATAAAATATCTAGCATTTTTAGTGGATTATATGAATTTTCACCAAAATGAAACAAAAGTTTCAATTTCAGGACATCAATATGACACCAGATTTCATGATCATGTTTTCAATCTGTGTATATTCAGGAGTATTAAAGTCGGTTTAAGGCGGCGCACAACCCTGTAGTTCCCTATAGTTTCTTATACAAAACTAATAATCGGAAATAAAATTAATAACAATCTATATATCAAAATTTGCAGCGAATTTTTATCTATTTAATAGGATATTTTAAATTTTAGAAAAAACTGTTATGTAATTGTAATTAAGCAAATTGCATTATAGGCGCCATCTTGTAAACCAATCGACACATATTTGTGTACGATGTGGCAAATTGTAGCTAAAGCTTCATTCTATAAAAAGGATTTTAGCTATTTTGTTCTATTGTGAAAACTACTTATAGTTATTGTACTTGGTAGTCTATATTTGCCGCCATCTTGATTCTGCTGCGGTTCTCAAAATAGTTGTAACGGGTAAAAATTATTTAATTTTTGTGAAGAATACGTGTGCCAAGTGGCATTCCATTATCATCAAGTATAATATTTTTCAGCGAGGGTTCTAAACTATAAGTAATCAAGTCGAAAAAAATGTTGACGTATTATTTGAACATTTCTACACAAAACTATATAAATATAAAAGTTTTTTGAAACCCATAAATAGATTTAAAAAATTACAGAACAATGTTGCTGATGTCAATTATTAAGTTATTGAGCGATAATATTTTTACAATAAATGTTTCTACAATTAAAAATATCCTATTAGATAGATAAAAATTCGGTGCAAAATTTGATGTATAGATTGATACTAATTTTATTTCAGTTTGTTAATTTTGTATAAGAAATTGGTAACCTCTAGGAGTTATACGCAGCCTTAAATCAGTATTTTAGAGTACACAGAAAAGCACGTACAGTTCATAGCTAGATGCGAACGGCTAAGCAGAACCTGTAATTTGCATAAATATTTTTTACACAAATAATTTGACAGAAGCAGGAGTTAAACTCATATCAATGCCCTTGCTTAGCGAACAAACAGCAGGTTCAAACGATTAAAGATTTACGGCCGCAGGCTTTCTAATTTTTAAAGCTTCTCGTTGTCAATAATTATTATTATTACTTATTATTAAATTAGAGTTTCGTCACCTTTGGCTACCTGTCATTAAAAATAACTTTTCTAATCGTCAAGGTATTAATCCGTTAACAAAAACTTCTTTATAACATTTACGTGTGATACAATCTTAATCCGACCATGAAGCCAGGAACCAGACACGTAACATAGTCTCAGGACCTTTACCAACCGACCAATAGTAACACACTACCACGATACGCTATCCCTAGAGCACCCGGTCTAAAAAGTTTTAGTAAATTTATAATGTGAATATATGCAACACGTATTACAATACTCAATTATCCCGCATTAAAACCTCATTGCACCGCTTATTTTGTAAGCTGGCAATAATGTCCTTTTACTTCAAGCGATGCGTTGTTGACCTTGAAGAACCAAGTCAAAAAATCAAAGTATGTCAGTGTATACACTAATAGAATAGTATATCGCTGGTGACCTGGCAATACCTCCTATCTACAATTTTTAGCAAAAATAAGTTCTTGGTTTGCATTGTAACCCACGTATTAGTGCACAAATTGTGACAATACTTCTTAAACAAGAAAAATATTTAAGGTCTACACTTCTTACAAAGCATTACTTTTTATCTTAAACTACGCAAAAACGGCTGACATAAAGCAGTTTTTTACCTCTCTTTTAAATTTCTATTTATGAAGTTAGGAGGTATTGCCAGGTCACCCGCGATATTCTGTAACAAGGTGGGAATGAGAAAATTCGATGCGAGTGGAACATTCCGAACGCGAGCCGCAGGCGAGCGTGAGGAACCACGAGTATCGAATTTTCTCTTCCAACCGAGTCACAGACCCTACTTTCTCCACGACCACCAGAAAGAAAAAAAAAATAACAAATAATTATTTTAACAAACATTTTATCTTAACAAATAATTTATATCACATAACAAATTAATCAATTAATTAAACTTATTTGTTTATTTATTATTTGTTTAATTTTAATTTAATTTGCCGCACATCGGCCTCTATTTTAGTACTTTTTAGGAAGTTGCATTTATTAAATGTAAACATCGCATATATTTTAATGTAACCCTACAGAAACAAATTACAACAAGTATAGAATAGTTATTCCATAACAAGTGATGGAATGAAATACACGCAAAATGCATAAGAAGATAAGTGCTATAGAATAACATTCCAACTCTTGTGTTAGAATATTAACTTTCTGTAGTCAAAATTGGTTTTAGAATTGGTAAATTCTATAGTGGTCGTGGAGAAATTAAATTTCTGTTTTGTTTTTATATAATTATTTAGTTGAATTTTATCTGGACTCTTACTGTGTACTGCTGTTAAATAAAACAAAAATGTGCTTAAACAATGGTGAGTTGAAGTCCATTTTTCATTGTAACAACGGTTTTAAAAATGATAAAATGTCCATTGATTCAACATTGGCTTTGAAAACATTTGTTAGGTGTTTTATATTTTTTAATGACAGTGTAATACAGGGGGAATGATTTGTGTAAATATTGTTCGGACGAGATTTTGTTTACTTTAAATAAGATCAACAAATTTCGCAACATTGGTTAATTATGAAACAGATCTGTGGTAAACCAAGTGTATGCTTATAACAACATTAACAACCTAGTTTAGAACTTTAATATGTTATCCTAAACTACATTGAATTTCCTATCAATACATTTTCAATTCATCGTATAATTATAAGCAGAATTAAAGAACGTCTATACCACGTTACTAAATATCCCTAAAGTCAAAGACCTATTAATGATGCTATCAAGAAGAATGCGCTATTCAGTTGTGCGGTCTCAGTTAAGCCTTCGACCGAATGCCTCATAAATTATTCCTGGATAAAATTGAATATTATGGTGTTCGAGGTACATTTCTTCAATTGCTCGCATCAAATCCGGTACAAATAGTAAATCACAACTCCGAACTGAGCAAGCCATGTACTATACAAACAGGAATACCCCAAGGCAGTATCCTTGGCCCTTTGTTCTTCTTTATTTTGATAAATGATTTACCCAAAAATATTTCCTGCAACAGTGTGTTATACGCCGATGACACAATTCTATTTGTGAACGATAGGAATCAAAGTATCTTAAAAAAAATTGATGTGAAGTGTGAATTTTCACACATTTCAGGATTTTGCAGGTATTTAGTAAGTGAATGATGATTATTTTGGATGCGAAAACAAATTTTATATTAAAATATTTTTTTTGTTAATTTTAATTCGAACGCCTAATACCATTATTTAGATTTCTAAATATGTGCAGTATTTTTTTTTTATATAGCAAGGTTCATTAAGAATTTCAAAATTGCGCCTATGGCTTCCATTGGTTGTTATAAGTTCCGCCCCTCTGATTTCGTGTACATTGAAACAGAATTAAATTATAATTTAAACAATTTCCACTGGCTATTAAATTTACGCTTTTAAAAATTAAATGCAACATTTGCCAGAATATAATTAGAATTTTGAAAAAATAATTTAAACAATATAGAAATTAAAAAAAAATATATATATATAGTCTCTTCTCCAGGGTTCGATCCCTATAGGATCGGGTTACATCGGTGAAAAGTCAGCGTCAAATACCACTAGACCAGCACACACGTTAGAGTGTTGCTTGTTACAAAGCTATAACTTGTGTACATTATTAGCCAAAAATCACAAAAAATGCGTTTTTTTCCAAAAACTTAATCTGATCAAAAATTCCTGTTGAACTATTCCGGTTCACATCAATGTACATTACTTAGAATTTTTTCAGATTTTTAGTTTAAACCATCTGGGCTACAGGGTGTGGGACAAAAAATGTTTTGCACAATTTTGGCAAAAATCGCTTCAAAATAATTTATTTTGCAAAAATAAAAATTTGATCGTTAATCCACGTACCAAGGGCTTTCATTTGATACCCTACTCAGAATTATAAAAAAATATTTTTTTTTCGATGAGCACATATTTGTTTATATTTTTAGGGGGACATGTTTTTTAGATGTTTTAGTATTTTTACTATGTGCGGGTCAAAGAGTTGTATAAGCATGCCAAATTTCAACTCTCTAGGTTTAGCCGTTTGGCTACAATTTTTACCAGACAGACAGACAGACAGACAGACAGACAGACAGACGACAAAATGATGGTATAAGGGTTTTTTGGTCATACCAACAAAACCCTAACAAGCTTGATACTGCCAATCTGGAGGCTAATAAGTGGTTCCAGTTAAATCATCTAGCCCTAAACCAAAACAAGACGAAAACTATCACGTTTACGTCCAATAGAAGAACCCCCAAACCTGGCGTTACCAATTTATAAAAACCTTTATAACGTCTCTCATGTGTCCGTCTGTACGGTAGAAATTTTAGTCAAAGGACTGAAATGTGTGAAAATTCACACTTCTCATCAATTTGTTTATATAAAGATGAACAACATTTTACTTTCTGCTGAAAATACCGTACACTGTTTTCTTGTTTTTTGTCAGTCCCCATGTTTGACATTCTTACGATTATACAGCCAACAGACAGAAATTAGTGATAGAAAACCAAAATATTAATATCAGAGATGAACAGAATAATTATAAATACAAACAATCTGGAAACTGATATACTTGAGAGATGTAGGCCTGTCCTAGTATCAGAAGAAAAACTTTTTAACTAACAAACTAAAACAACTAAAAATAATTTAATTAATAAAATGAAACAGGAATTAATATGTAATTAAATTGTGTCTAATGTACATAAATTCCGGAGCTAGCGTGCAGTTTTTTCTTTGCCGCCCGATATACATGACGCAGAGTCCTACGGGCGGCAAAAACTTAACCCCGTCTAGACGCAAGATCAACGCAACATTCAACCAGATCATATATCATAGAAAAATGGAGACATCTTAACGAGCATATGTATTAATATCTACAAATATACTCTGATTAGAAGTAATGTTTAGAATCGGACATAAAAGGACAATGGAATGTACTTTTAATCCTTTAAATATGTCTAGACAATATACAAGGCTAAGTAAGCTTGTGGGGGTGTATATACTTGACCTGGACTTAAAAAAACAATCATCCTCATCATCAAGCCTTGTCCATCATCGGGTGATTTTGGACTGCCTCTAAAAAGAGCATAGGCTGTCAATAAAATTTCTCCATCTAACTCGTCTATCTGCCATAGGCTTCAAGTCGGTGATGTTATTATACAGTCTTTTGTCTTGGTTTTGAGAGCTCCATGCATTTATTTCTAGCAGGGTTGAGCAACGCCAGGTGTTCTTGGGTCTCCCTCTACGCCTACTGCCCTGAGGGTTGTATGTTAGTGCATAGCAACACACTTCGCTAGGAGCCCTTCGAAGAGTGTGCCCTAACCAACCATACTTTCTTCTTTTTATTTGCAAAATAATGTCCATTTGACCAGTTCTTTCCCTCAATTCTACGTTTGATATTCTTCGTTGCCAATAAATGCGAAGTATTCTTCGAAGACATCGATTTACATATACTCGCATTCTTCTTTTGATAGCTTCTGTTACGAACCAAGTATCGCAGCCATAGAAGAATTGACGTCACGCATGAACTGAATATGGTAGTTTTCGTGGAAGTACTGCAGATCGCAGAATTCCTGCAACCGTTGAATAATGATTTATTAGAACAAAATATTTTTTGTGCGATCATATAAAAATGCTTAAATAAAACTTTTTGATTTAGGTATTAATCTCAAAATGCTATAACAAAAGATTTCCTTCTTTAAATTCTCTTATAGTTCTTGACACCATTGCTATTTTGATAAGTTTTAAGGGATTCAAAATGTATCCATAATTTTGTTCACATACAATGCTGCCGCAGGCTTCCATAAAATAAAAAGAAAAACATTGTCAAATTACTGTAGAATTTTATGCTGTAATGAAAAGCATTCGGAGATATTTTAGTGAACAAACAAAGGTAAATACAAAGTTGGTAACTGCTAACGACAGATTTAACTTTCGCTGTAAAGCGTTTGACAAACACATAAAATAAAATTGATTTTACTTACATTGAATCCATAAAACAAATAAAACCACACTTTTACAGATGAATGTGTTGACAATCAACAGAAAAGATTTTCACTTTGTTTCCAACAGTAAACACCATCAAAATTACAACCAACATGAATAAAACGCAAAAAAATCTGAAAATCAGAAATTTTGCAATATAATATGAGATTATAGTACATTGTAATAATACTAAAGGAAGACTGGGAAGAATGATAAAGAAGATCTAGGCATGCCTGGATCTGTAGAAAGACCTCGCAATACACGGAGAGATCATTTAATAAAGTTTTGTTTTTATTATTTCGAATTTAAATGTGTTTAGTAGCTAAATTAAGTTGGGGTCTTTTAATTAGTTAGTTTTCGGCGCACAGCGACGATGGCTATTTTGGGCTAACATTGCTCATCTTCATTACTAGATTATTATTAACTTGTAGTAGGAGGTTACAATCAAAATGTGATTTATCACACAAAATTCAAAATTGACATATTGGAATCAGTGTTTTCTTCTTAGTTAAATTATTAAATAAAATCATTAAATTAGTCAAAAATGTGTTCTGTAACATCTAAAGGCACGTATTGACTAAAGCATTTGTGCGCGCACGAACGCTGTGCGCGTAAAATTGCTCAGGTGAGTACGAGGTACAATTTGTGTGCGCGTACACTAATACGCGCACGAATGCTATCCGTAGCTTGTCGGTTCCACCGATTGATCAAAGAACTTGTGCGCTTAATGTGTACGGGTTTATGCAGTCATATAATTGTGCGCGTAAATTTAAGTAAACACCATTAAATATTCAACATAGAATGGAGTAAAAAGGTATTGCATGTTGGTAAACGAATCTCTAGTTGCAAAAAACGTAGGGTTATGCCTAATTGTTCTTTCACGGAAACAGCCTTTACAAATCTTGTCTTTCTTCCCAATTTTGTGACCTTTATTAACGAGTAATTCAAAATCTGCCGCTGACATTCGAACAAAATTTTGTAATTGTCCACTAACCTCTTGCATTTGCAGTTCTACTAGCAAACTTGAACCATTGTATATTTCCCTGCTTCTATATCAGCACCTCAGAGGTAAATTGTATTAAGTTGCAAATGATAAATAGCTCAGAAAAGACGATTTAATATTGTTTACTTCCTTGCGTTGATCGACTTGATACATTTTTAAAGCAACGTATATTGAAACTGGCTAGAGCTATAGTTCCAAATTATTTTTCACTCGATGGACTATAAAGTATTGAGTCAATTGGCACTAAAATGTCATTTTTGACTTGATACAGTTTACCTCTAAGGTGCTGATATAGTTGTGTCATCCACCACCGTTTGTTTTGTTTTTCCTTTTTTTTTTACTAAGTATACTATGGCCGCATTCATCAGACTCACCAGTGAGTTACCGGTTGGTAATTTTTTTCCTGTATACATACATTGATCTACCGGTGAGTTACCGTACTTACTCACCGGTAGCCATTTCATTAACTGTTAGTTGCTCACTGGTGAATATTTTGACAGTTATATCTGTAGTAACAAAGAATAGTGCACAAAGCAAGTAAAAAATTATGGAATTGACTGTTAAGTCAGTTTACTTAAATATTGAGCTTACATTCAAAATTTACTGTCATTGTTTAGATTGTAGTTATCATATACGCCGTTCAACAAAGCTGCCAAAAAATGTGCATTCAGTCAAATTCACCGGTAAGTTTATACCGGTAAGTCACCGATGAGTCTACTGAATGCGGCTTATATACGCTGCACTTGTTAAGGCAACAACATTACTTTCTGCCATCGTTGACACTACTTACTTTAAATAAATATGTGCGTGTATATAACTGAAATACGTGGAGCGCGATTTTACGCCCACAATCAAGGAAGTTGTGAGTGCAATTTTTTTTTACCCGCACGTAATCCGTACGCGTACAATGCTCAAGTCAATATGCACTTTTAAATGCGTAAAGAAGAACAACCACAAAACTAAAATGAGCGTTTTTTTATTATTTTTTTTTTTTTAAGTTTTTGGAGAACCTATAAAATGGCACATAAAATTTATCTACGATCTTTCATCTGTTCTTCCTTCTGAAGTTCCTCAAGTTCTACAAGATATTTAATGTAATTTTTTAGAAAGATATCGTTGGGATTTTCATATTTAAAAAAATATCGTACATACATATATGTATGTAATTAGCAAATGTCTGTATGATTTCTGATTGTGTCGTAATTTTTTCCTAAGGTCACATGTTAATCCTATAATCCCAGTGATAACCGAAATTCTTGGCATTAACAAGTTATCTAATCAGTTAGAATCAATTTTTTGCAAGAATTGAACGTTTTTGAAATAAAAATTAATGAAACAGTGTTTAAAAATAGTGTAAATAATTAAAAGTTAGTATTAAAATGGTGTTAATTTAGTGTTTTGTGTTAAAACAGTGTGCAGAGTTTTTTAAAGAGGACTTAGTTCTAAATCTTCCGAAGTGAGTACATATTTTTCAATTTCAATATTATAAAATTAGGTTGTTTAACACGTCAACAATTACAGGTTAAAAAAAAAAAAAACTAAAGAGGCATGTACATAAACCAAAAAACATTTCTGCCAATGATTTTTTTTTAGGTCAGAATATTTTTTGTTGGTGAAATTTATTTTTATTTAAAATTCAGGAAGTTTTGAGAAATTTCAGTAATGATAAAGTTTAAGTAGATCATATATCACTTTATCCGAGTCAGTTGTAAACAATTTTTAACGAATGAGTGAATATATTTAATTGCTGGAGTTTAGCAAGTTTATCACGTATAGTTTCCGTGCGGATTATGTGGGAAATTCAGTAGTCGCTGCTGGCTGGCATATCGCGCTCTGCTTGTTCCCTGCAACGTCAAGAAGTCGCATACTTAACTTCTTTCATCGAGCATAGACATCTAACATCGGGAGAACTAGTAAAATTAAAAAATAATTATAATTAAGTCAACAATGACCATTACAAATAGCCAAATCGAAGGATTATAGGCCCTCCATAGTTTAAAAAAAGTTGCATTCCACTTGTACACATATTTGCTGTTTTCTTACTTATTTTACCAGTCATGTATTTCATCTTAATGTAATTTTGTGTTTAGGACCTTCATTTATCGAACTTATATTGAACTTCTCGTTAGACACAATGATCATTACAAAAGAAAACTCAGAGAGGACATATCAGCTGCGATCCTTTTACAAGTTAAAATGCTTGGCTAAGCTAAGAAGTTAGTCAAATGGCTTAGCCTAAGTAATTCTAAGTAATGTAAAAGGAACGCTTTCGGTGGAATAGTTTTTATCCACGACTGTACTTATCTTAGCAAGGGAAACGGGGGAGGAAAAAACTTAGTTTATCTTAGCCAGTGTCTTATAAATTAAACGCTCTTACAACTTAGATTAACTTAGCTTAGCTTAGATTTCTTAAGTAAAGTGGTAAAAGGAAAGCGCCTATTATCAAGTTTGGGAATATAGTCATCGGTATTTAGTTCCACTGGCCAGTTTGTGTAAATTAAGTAAACGCACTGATTTTTTATTTCTTATTTTTCAAATAGAATTACAATTCAATATTATGTCCCTCAAACTAACTACCTTGGGACGCCACACAGCGCTGGAGATGGTTCTTCCAATCCTCATACCAGTGCTGGAACTCGGAAACTGGAATAGCTTTCAGCTGGTCGATTACGGACGTGTGAATGTTTTCGAGTGTCCCAAAATGACGTCCCTTAAGGTAATTTTTCAATCTTGGGAAGAGGAAAAAGTCACAAGGACTCAAGTCCAGTGGCGCAGACAATGGGGGGGTCCAAGTGGCTCGGACCTTCCCCCCGTACCGTGAGAAGTGAGATTTTTTTTTTGCTCTTTACTTGAAATTTAGAAGTGAGGACATTTTTTTTGCTCTTTACTTGAAATTTAGAAGTGAAAATATTTTGTTTTTTTTTTGCTCCTAGGACCCCCTTTTTTTTTGGACCCCCTCAAGCCAAAAATCTGTGTGCGCGGCTACTCAAGTCAGGCGAATAAGGAGGCTGAAGAGTCACAGGAATGTTTTTACTGGCTAAAAACTCGTTTATTGAAATTGCTGTGTGACAAGCAGATTTTTCTCATCCCCAGTTCATTGGTCAAAATCTGATGAACGGTGTGAGTCAAATTCAACTCTTCCCCAATCATTCTGACTATCAACTGACGATCTGAACGCATATAATCCTGGATTCTGTCGACATTTTCATTGGTTCTAGAAGATGAAGGCCTTCGCTGCATGATTCATCTTCAATTAACTATTTTCTGAAAATGCCTTCCAAAAAAACTGAGTCCTTGACAAAACACTGTCTCCGTAGGCCTGCGGAAGTTTTGCAAAAGTTTCCGTTGCACTGTGTCCAAGTCTGAAACAAAACCTGATAGCACACCATTGCTCAAAATGAATGATACTCATTTTTAGAACGCACTAGAAAGAACTGTTTCACGAAAAAAATCACTAGGGACAACAAAATTACTCTAGCGAGTTCAAACCCGTATTGAAAGTGTATCACATATTCACCTGCAGCCTTTCAAAGTCCCCGTTACAAATGTTGCCAGATCCAACGCTGTGTTGCCAGTTCGGTTACTTAATTTACACAACTGGTATCTCTTCTAGCGGGAATCCTTTAAATTCTCAAGGACCACGGTGCTAGAAGATCTCATAATATGTCTTCCCACGGACTGTGGAGTCTTGTTTTTTAATCCTTATTATCATTCCTCCTTATCAAGTGTACTATCTTGGTTATTTTTAACTTACTTAATCCTAAGCCATTCTACCTTTTGGTGTTAGTCGTTGTTGGTGTAGAGTTACGGTACCTCTTCCGGTGGTCTTTTCTATATTTCCCTCCAGCATTGGCGCACCCAGGGGAGCCCCCCCCCACTAAGAAAGAAAGATATAACAATAAAAACACACAAACACACTAGAAAATTTTAAAAAAGAGATGAGGACCTTTTTTTTAGATCAAGGTCGTCATTTGTATTTTAGAAGTGAAGACCTTTTTGTTTTTAGGTCATCACTTTGGATTTTTTAAGCGAGGACTTTATTTTGTTTTCCGCCCCCTCCCCCTAAAAAATTCCTGGGTCCGCCATTGCCCTTCAGGCTTTCCTAATTGATGTGCTGGTTTTTACATCCGTTCATCTGACTCCTCGTCTCTCTGTCGCTTGTCTCATTTCATCCTTCCAGGTCTTAATTGGTCGTCCCCTTCTTCTTTTTTCTATCAACCTCACCTTATAGACTGCTTTAGCTGTTCTTTCATCTCCCATCCTTTGTACATGTCCTAGCCATCTCAGGTGATCTTTTGTATAAGCCATTCAACTGGTTTTTTTTGCAGTTCTTCGCTAAACGTCGCGTTTCTAATTCGGTCCATCTTCGTCTTTCCCGCTATTTTCCTTAAAAATCTCATTTCAGTACTTCTAATTTTACTCTGGTGTTTTATCGTGGTAGACCACGTATCACTGGCATATGAATATTGGCACCGTTATCCTTATTTTTTAATAAAATCGAAATACTTTTTTACTGGACATTGAAATGTGTTGCTACTCTATGTATTTGTACCTCTACGATAAACATTCATTCACAACCAATGCACTTTCCCTCCACCTCTTTAGAGTCTCAATTGCAAAAGTACGATATTTTTACTGTGAACCACCAAGGACTTCTAGTTTATTACTCGGTGCTGAAGTGTCTTGCGACTTAAGCCTTCAATTTGAAAATAATCTATTAAAATACGTGAGCATGTTTAATGGGAGCAACATTTAATAAAGCAATTGTTTGTTGTAAACAGTGATTTGTTTGCTGGACTCTATCTAGAATTAATTAGTATGATGTATGAAACGATTGGTTTTATGCAAAAATTCGTTTCCTCTCGCGTAATTGGTAATGAGAGCATATATAGATACAGGGAACAGATTTAGATAGATTGCACTAATTATATAGATACAAAGATACCACATACTGATTATGAGTTAAGAATCAAGTTTGGAATAGCTAAATTGCATAACAGAAATTTATGTGATTTTGTTACAAATTGGAAGTATCTAGATTACAAATTTTACTTTCGCTAGCTATATTAATAAAATTGGAGGCTATGGCTGTTTTTTTATTGTTTTGGCCTCATATTTGGTTTCGACGCGTTTTAGATGATTATAAGACCATATCCGCAAAAAAATCAATATTTGACTGTCTGTCGGTCTGTCCAAGATTCACGCAAAAATGGCTGGACATATTTCACGTAATTTGGTATAATGATAAAGTACATTATAGGCAAAAAAACTGACCAAAATCGGCTCTAACTCAAAAACCAGGAAAGAATGAATTTTTTAAAAATTTTTTTCATAATCCTCACTCTAAAATTAACCTATAACTATATTTTGGATAAAATCGGAATAAAAAATTTTTTTATCAAAATTTTTATTTTTTATTTTGTTAGAAAATAGTGCACTTATAGTTTTTTAGGCTTGGATCACAAATATGTGGTCCGTTTTGAGTTACGGTCTAAAATTTTTACATTTGCGGCAAATAAAGATAAAAAAAGGCCTCGAAAAGGCTCAGAGACGATGAAATGTTAGCCTGCCCCCTTTTTTAAACTGTATAAAATAATACTTAACTCTTATCTATCGTCTTATATCGGTCCCCTATTCAAAACGAAACTCTTGTTTAGGAACACCAAGATCAGGTTATACCAAGTTATAATACGTCCCGTACTTATGTATGACTCCGAAACATGTACCTTAACAAAGCGAGATCGACAACACCTCATAGTTTTCGAAAATAAAATATTATAAAGAATCTTTGGTCCTATTCAAATTAATGGTGAATGGAGAATCTGTAAGAACAAAGATATCCGAGAACTGTACTCAAGGCCAAGTATCACCCAAGAACTCAGAGGCAGACGATTACAGTGGATAGGATATGTTATGAGGATGATGGAGGACAGAATGGTTAGGAAGATATGGGAAGGAAGATTGAATATCCGTTGACCAGTGGGAAGACCTCGCAAGAGATGGAGAGATCAGCTAATCAAAGATCTAACAAGTGTTGGTATACAGAGTACTTGGCAAGACCTGACAATGAATGGATCGAGATGGAGGGCTTATGTGAGTGAGGCAAAAGACAACCTGACTGATAGTGCCCAAAGAAGAAGAAGAAGAAGAAAAAAGGGTTATCAAATTATCAGAGTAAAAATATAATTATATTTAAATGTAATTGCAAACAGCTTCTATGAAAATAAACGATTACTGTTTGTAGCGCCCGCCTACGTTTGGTGGTAACCGTAGAACAAGACAGCGTTACACAATAGTCGACAATCTAAAAACTCGAAGGACCGATATATTGGAAGCGCAGCGCGCCGGTAAATTGAGTGGTCTATTGTGTCACGGACGTACGCGCAGTGAGTTGAGTAACCGCCGGTTTCAACCTTAAGGAAAGAAGGGGGATTTTAACTCTTCTGCTCCTAGGGGCAAATCTAGGAGACTGCACAAAGGAGTGGAAGCCCTCACTGGGGAGAGAAGGGTTAAAGTCCATGCCCACAAATAAGGCGAAAGGAGGAGCCAATACTTGATGTTTCCCTCGATGACTCCTACCGACGATGTACCTAACACGAAAATATCGTAGACTCAACTCACTGGATGTAAAGTACACCTGGCAAGATACGGTGCAATGTAAACTGGCCAGTGTACCTTGTCGGACACAGTACAAATAATGCACAGTACAAAACTTATAATTGACACTCTAAATCTAGACGTGTCTAGTGAAAACCAAGCCTTAGTTCAGTAATAGAACTACAAATAAATTTGCAACAAACAAAGGGTTAAATTGCATTAATAATTTAAGAAATATCAGCTGAAGGCACGTGAAAATAAACTACAATTAATTGAATACTAGGACAATAATATCTGCAAATTAACAATAATATGCAGTATTATTGTTACTAAATTATATTAGCTGAAGGCTATACTAAAGAATTTAACAACAATAATAAATTGAAACCTGAAAATGAGTAAGTTCGGAATGAACTTACTCCAAAGTAAACAATATTTTGATATAAACAAAATTCTAAATAGAATATTTTCATAAACAATAAATAGAATAAAACTAAAGTGTTCGACACTTAGCTGGATTCTGGATCTTCCTGAGGAGACGGAGATCCCTTCTGGAGCAGATAACAGCTGATCTGGTTTTCACTAATTTATAAGATGCACTATATGATTTGTCAGGTTGTAAATCTGACAAAGGCGGTTTAAATCACTGATATTTCGGGTCGTAAATCCGAAATATACACGGCATAAAAAATAGCCGGGAAGAAAAACTCTGATTTATGGTTAAATTACCATGCGGTCTAGAAAAACGTTATATTAACGAATAGGTAAATTGATAATGAACGGTCAGCGACCTGTTAATTGCGGTTAATTAATGAATTAAATTTGCATAAAACTGCAAGAAAAAATTGGTAGTTGGCCTAAAACATAGAAAATATACGGAAATTAATTAAAATTACAAAATAAGGAACTTGGGGCGCCTAGCGGGCCCAACACTGTTTAACAAAATAACATTTTACAACTACTGATTAATTTTCAATGGACTAAAAGTGGTTTAATTTAAAGACCAACAGTTGTGTTGTAGTGTGAACGTATGTTAAATAAAATATATCTTTGCCGGAACATGATTTCATATGTTCATACTTGTAGTAAATCGTGGAAAGAATAAGAAGTATATAGATCCTGTAACGCCTACTTTCTGGCTTTTATTTCGTTTTTCGACATAAATCTTATTCGTGTAAAGTTACTGGTGGCATACATGCTTCTTCAAGACATCGCCTTCTTATACTCAAACTTTACTTATTTGTCTACGGAAGAGCAATACTTCTGTATTCTTAAAAACTTCTACATTGACGGCAAAAATATTTTACAATACTCATGGTTTTATAATGAGGAACACAAGATTTATTATATCTTAAAAATATTGAGAAAGATCTAGAAGCTAAGAAAAAATAAAATTAATAAATAAATCTGAGACACTTTAGTTCATAATTTGGCAGTAATTGCAAATTACAGGTATGTTAAATTTTAAGGTTTTCTCTGTTATATGGAATAGAAACATGAACTTTAATTCGAAAACAAATTAAAAAATTGTAGCACAGCAGTGTTGGGAACATACTCGTTACATAAGATATGTCACTGTCGTTTTATGACAGTGTCGTTTTATGACAGTGTCGTTTTATGATAATGTCGTTATATGAGAGTGTCGTTTTATGACAGTGTCGTTGTATGACAGTATCGTTTTATGACAGTGTCATTTTCATACATTGTCCTTTTATAACAGTGTTATTCAGGGCTTCGAACCGGAATTGAACCGAAAACCGAAAACCGAAAATAACCGTTATTTTTGTCGGAACGAAAACCGGAACTGAACTGAATATATCGGTTTATTTCGGTTCAGATAATGTTTATGTGAGTGAATATAAAATACATTTTATTTAAGATTAATTTTTAAACTGATGAGCAGAAAAAAATCTTAATTCGTAATTTTTTAACTAATGCGCTACTATTTCGGAAGGGTGAACGCCCAGAACCCCCCCTCCCTGGCAGCGATCTTGGCATGATTATCATAGAATAAGGAATAAAATGTTCTTCTAAATTATAGTAGAAAATAAATTTCTAATATAAATAAAAGCATTTAAAAATTTATCACTCGGCTCGGAACTGAACCGAAAACCGAAAAAAACCGTTATTTTTGCCGGAACGAAAACCGGAACCGAACCGATATATATATTTTTAATTGAACCGGAACGAAAACCGAAACGAAAAAAATAACGGTTCGAAGCCCTGGTGTTATTTGTGTGTATCAACGAAACAATGGTTAAGTTGGTTTTATATAGATCTATTTATTGACCAGTAAGTTGATCGATTTTATTGTCAATTAATTCAACAATTTATTGATAACCTTGAAAATAAAAGGTTTAAATCATTTTACACACATCAATTTATTTATCAATTTTTTGAAAACTTTTACATAAACTTTAAAACATGTTGACATATTTATCAAAATGAAAATATTGAATAAATATTCACAATATTACGAGCTGTGAACAAAAACAAAAGAAATAAGCAATTTTTTCTCATCCCCAATTTATTGGACAAAATCTGATGAACGGTAGTGTGAGTCAAATTCAATACTTCCCCCAGTCAGAATGGACTGTCAACCGACGATCTGAACGCACAAGATCCCGGATTCTGTAGACATTTTCATCGATTCTTGAAGATGAAGGCCTTCCACTGCGTGATTCATCTTCAATCAACTCTCTTCCTTCTGAAAACGCCTTAAACCACCAAAAAACCAGGGTCCTTGACATGCAAAAGTTACCGTTTTGCAAAAGTTACCGTTTTTATGCCCAAGTCTGAAGCAAAACCAGATAGCACACCGTTGCTCGAAATGACTGTCACTCATTTTTAGAATGCACTAGAAAAAACAGTTTCACGAAAAAATCGCTACGGATAACAAAATTACTCTAGCGAGTTCAAACTCGTACTGAAAGCGTATCTCATTTTCACCTGCCGCCCCTCCTAGCCCCGCGTCCCAAATGTTGCCAGATCAGATGCTATGTTGTCAGTCCGGTTACTTAATTTCTCACATCGTATTTCTGAAACTATAACACTGAAATCCAATAATGCAGAAGGTGCAATGAGTTGTTAGGCAATTTTTTGTTTTAAATGAAGATTTAGCTTATATATAGTTTTAAGACTTTTATGCAACTGAACATAGTTGTGAAGGTTTGGTCTAAAAGTCATCGTCCTTTCCTAAACCTGCCTCGGTACTCTCCTGCTATTATTTTTTATCCTTTCAGTTTGAGACTATATTACTACGGCGCATTGATATAAAAGGTCTCCAACTCTATAAAATAAGAATAGGAAAAAGGCAAAATAATGAAACCAGTCTCAAAATGAAGTAAATTTATTATACTGCCAATGTACATAATTATTTTTCCACATAATCACCATTTAGTGCAACACATTTCTCCAAACGCTGTTTCTATTACTTCATTTCGTCCATGAAAAAACTTTCGTGTTTACTGATCCAATTCCAAACAGCAGCCCGAACTTCAGTGTCTAATGGAAAATTTTGACCTCTCAATACCTCCTACAACTTTGGGAACAACCAGAAATCTGAAGGTGCCAAACAGGACTGTATGGAGGGTGCGAAACAACCGTGAATTTCAGGCTCGCCACTGCCTTCATCGTTTCGTTGCTGAAATGTGGTTTGGCGTTGTCGTGGTGTAAGAAAAAAATCGTTCTTTCCGGCCTTACTCTACGCATACGATTCTTTAGTGATCGTGAAGTTTTACAGTATCTTATTGAATTAATCGTTGATCCCTTCGGCAGATATTCGGGATGAATCACTTTTTGCATCCCAGAAATGGTGAGCATGACTTTCGGCGCCGATGGAACTCTTTTGAAATTTCGTACACTTGGAGAATCAGGATGACGATATTCCATGGACTGCCGCTTGTTTCGGGGTCAAAGTGATGAACCAAACTTTCGTCCCCGATTGTGATGTTCAACCCACTGGCAAACATTCTTCACATCCATACAATCGTTGCAATAAACAGCTTTCTGCGTGTGAATTTCGATGGGCCCGCAACCTTCCAGTGTTAAAAATTATATCATGGATCGTTGCTTGGTACGCATCTCAGAAATCGAACTCAAGATAAATGACACTGTTACTCAACGACGGTACACAGGAAACTAAAACTTTGCTTGCTAATACTCGAAATTACCGTTTGCAGGATAGAACTTGTTTCTATCCCCACACAATGGCGTTATTGGACACCTTATATATCAATCCGCCCTATAAAATTAAAAAATCTAAAACAAATTTTCATTATGCAGAAACTAAAAATATTGTTAATAGTTGAAAGCAGTAAATATTAGAAATAATTTCATTGGCAGACTATCAATAAATATGAGTAAAATGAATGGATGAATTATCACCTATGAAAATCCAATAAGTTAAAAGATTGGCCTTAAAATTTATAGAGTATAGGGATTATCGTGCAGTTAACTGTTGGAGCGGATATGAGCAGCCCAATCAAAGGGTAAATGTGTCAATTTGTTTTCCAGTAATGGATAATAAATTTAAAATTTATGAACTGTTTATGTGCTACTATGGAACTGGCTGGATATATTGGCTACGGTTCACAGAGCTTGATGCATTATTTTGTCCATAACATGCTTACTAAGTACCAGAATGAAAGCAAATAACATTACCGAAAGGTTAAATATATTACCATGCTTTGCATCTCAATTGGATTACATTTGTGTACAAATAAATATTTCAAAAATTAATTTGAATTGCTCATTACAGGATATTATTGGTGTCTAGCAAGTTAAGGACTAAGTTTCTGGTTGCTGCATATCTGGAAAAATATGGAATACATGTATGGCTGAAATCACAAATTCAACAATTATTTGGAAATCAATCCAGTCTAATTGCTTTATGTTCTAATACTATAGCGGCTTTTTTGATTCGATCTCTTTTTTAGGGTTTTGTAGGTACGACCAAAAAACCCTTATACCGTCATTTTGTCGTCTGTCTGTCTGTCTGTCTGTCTGTCTGTCTGTCTGTCTGTCTGTCTGTCTGTCTGTCTGTCTGTCTGTCTGTCTGTCTGTCTGTCTGTCTGTTCGGTAAAAATTGTAGCCAAACGGCTAAACATAGAGAGTTGAAATTTGGCATGCTTATACAACTCTTTGACCCGCACATAGGAAAAATTCTAAAAAATCTAAAAAACATATCCCCCTAAAAATATAAACAAATATATACTCATCGAAAAAAAAATATATTTTTTTACAATTCTGTGTAGGGTATCAAATGAAAGCCCTTGGTACGTGGATTAACGATCAAAATTTTATTTTTGCAAAATAAATTATTTTGAGGCGATTTTTGCCAAAATTGTGCAAAAAAAATTTTGTCCCACACCCTGTAGCTCAGATGGTTTAAACTAAAAATCTGAAAAAATTCTCAGTAATGTAGATTTGTGTGAACCGGAATAGTACAGGAAACTATTTGGCAAATATTAATCAACAGGAATTTTTGATCAGATTATGTTTTCGGAAAATAACGCATTTTTTGTGTTTCTAAGTAAAATATGTAATATATTTAATCCGCTATTTAACATAGTAAACGAGTGATCCTGTATAGTACAGTGGTAGCGTTCTCGCTTAGTGAGTTGAAACTACTGTAAGAAACTGTGTTCGAATACCGTCAATTTTTATTTTTTCAGATTTTTTTTGCATTTTTATTTTGTTTAAATTATTTTGCACAAATTCTAGTTATATTTTGGTAAATGTTGCATTTAATTTTTGAAACGTAAATTTAATAACCAGTGGGAAGTGTTGAAATTATAATTTAATTCTATATTTGAAGGTATCAGAGGGCGAGGCTTATGATTTAAGCAACCAATGGAAGCCATAGGCGCAATTTTCAAAATCTTAATGAACCTTGCTATATAAAAAAAATACTGCACATATTTAGAAACTTAAATAATGGTATTAGGCATTCGAATTAAAATTCATAAAAATATATTTTGACATAAAATTTGTTTTGGCATCCCAAATAATTATCACACAGTTAATAAATACCTGCGAAACCCTGAAATGTGTGAAAATTCACACTTCACCATTTAATTTTTTTTTTATTATATTGTTTTATTGGCCATTAGTCTATAGAACCATATTAGCCAGCTATAAATATAAATATACAATATATACAATAAAAATACAATAATAAATATACAATAATTTTATAAATTTTTTCTTCACAATATAAGATTTCTTCAGATGCTTGTATTGTAATCGTCCTGCCAGTTGTGAAATATGTTTAATCTGATAACTGCAATTAAATCAGGCATTGGTATTTCTATTAATTCGATCTCTTTACTTCAGCGATATTTAGAAAGGGTCAGATCGAAGAACAGTTTGCTTTTGAGGAATTCTGACTCAAATTTGGAAAGATAGCTAGAGAAATACTTGTATTTTTGAAAATAACTGAAAATAACTGAAAAAAATGTATTTTTTTGCGTACACAGAAAGGCACCTACAGTTTAAAGCCGGTTGTGAACGATAAGCAGAATCAGTAATTTGTCTAAATATTTTTTACACAAATTATTTGACATAATCAGGAGTTGAACTCAGTTGCATACTCTGGCTTAGCGGTTTACCATTGCTACTTACTTGTTATTTAAGAAATCCTTTCCAAAATGCCATGTAGTGTTTTCGAATTGAAACAATGTTGATATAAATTTATTGCTTAAAATTAATAAAAGCAAACATCCTTGAAGTTTGACAGATTACTCGTGGGACAGTCTGTTCAGACGAGGCAGAAGTGGCACATCAAAATAATCTTTTACGCTTAAAATTGTTTAACAAAAGATAGTAGTTTACTTTTAAGTTTCTTTCTTCAATGTCATTTAGAGTTTAAGAATGCTGCATATTTCCAATTATTCCAGTTGATGTTGAGGTCTTTTTGATTGATGAACAAACTCGTTCTTCATTAGTAATGGTTCTCCACAGTCGTGGCCATTTACTCTATGATGAATGTTTTCTGAATCACAAATTGTCTGCTCGTACTCAACTTATGAATGGATCTCTGATAGTCGTTATATCTCATTGATACTCAACGTTGGAGGTCCGTAATTTCTATTTAATTATGACTTTTATCGTAAACGTCCTTTTAAATATCCGTTATAAAATCATAAAAATATTAATCGCAATTGTTAGTTACGATGATGAATAATTTAATTTAATTAACAAGCATTAAAGAGCAAGTACGTATACCTGGCAACATCTCGAAATATGTACATATATATAGGGGAGATTCTGTCAATTAAATATTCAATAAACGATCTTTTGGCCAGTAAAAACATTCCTGTTGCTCCTCAGCCTCCTTATTCACCTGAATTGTGACTTTTTCCTCTTCCCAAGAAAAATCGACTCAAGGGACGTCATTTTGGGACACTGGAAAACATTCAAACATCCGTAACCAGCTGAAAGCTATACCAGTATCCGAGTTCCAGCACTCTTGTGATGATTGGAAAAACCGTCTCCAGCGCTGTGTGGCTTCCCAAGAAAGTTATTTTGAGGGAGACAATACTGAATAGTAATTCTATTTGAATAAAAATATTTTTAAAAATCCAGTTACTTAATTTACACACGTCGTATGACGCTACAGCCCACCCTGCTAAATTATGAAACTCCTGAGAAAGAATTTCAAATAACGATAATTTCCAGAAACACTGAAACTGGTTGTCTAGCAATCCTGTATTTTGTAGATATTTATGATTGTCACACGAACATTTGCAAAAAATATATATTTAAATTATGATGGTATTTCTAGTTATTAAAAATTAATTAAACTTTTTCTCCTAACACCTGTAACTTTATAAAAAACAGTAGCCTAAGAATGTCTTCCTTAATATTTTTTGCTAAAATTTATCAGTTTTTCACTATCATAATGAGTTTTATTTTCTGCGGATTACGTAAAACGTTCTGTCATCATCATTAGACTGGCAAACAACTTTCTTCAAGTCAGAGTATACAAATTAAGGATATTAAATATAAAACAAATGGCAAGCAGTAAGACAAAATGATAAAAAGAATAATGAAAAATGCTTTCGTTTTCTAGGACTAAATATAAGGTATCGTAGGAACTTCAAGTTTGTGTGCTTGCATTAATTTTATGCAAAAATAATAATATCAACATGGATCTAATTTTAAAAGCGTATAGAGTTATGGCGTATTGAAAGAAAATGCAAACAACATTTAATAAATATATTGTAGACAATACCAGAAAAAAGAACAATGATATTTTAATTTTATCAGAAGACAGCACTCGAACCTACCGTCTACCAAACACCGTTCATCTATCAAGCAGAAGCAGAGGCAATTTTTAAAACCCTGGACATTATACATAGGAGCAACCACCGACGTACTGCCATCTGTTCCGACTCCCTGGGCACAATACAGGCGCTAAAAAATCACCAGAGTAAAGATACAACAATCCAAAAAATGCAGGACGAAACACACGACATTTCAGTAAACGGCAAGACAATCGTTTTCATCTGGACACCAGGCCATGTTGGCATAGAAGGCAACGAAGCAGCAAACGCATTAGCTACAGAAAATCCCACAGAAGACGAAGTACTGCAAATCGCTCCAAACATTACGTACACAAAACAGTCCATCAAAACTAAACTCCACCAGGTCCGAGTGAATAAATGGACCACAACAACTGAAAATAAACTCAGACAAATAAAAAATTGATGTGAAGTGTGAATTTTCACACATTTCAGGGTTTCGCAGGTATTTAGTAAGTGAATGATGATTATTAGGGATGCCGAAACAAATGTTATGTTAAAATATTTTTTTGTTAATTTTAATTCGAATGCCTAATACCATTATTTAGATTTCTAAATATGTACAGTATTTTTATATATATATATATAGCAAGGTTCATTAAGATTTTGAAAATTGCGCCTATGGCTTCCATTGATTGTTATAAGCTCCTCCCCTCTGATTTCGTGTACATTGAAACAGAATTAAATTATAATGTCAACAATTTACACTTGTTATTAAATTTACGCTTTTAAAAATTAAATGCCACATTTGCCAAAATAGAATTTTGAAAAAATAATTTAAACAAAATATAAATGCAAAAAAAAACAAAAAATAATATTGTCTCCTCTCGCAGGGATCGAACTGATTTAGTTGGATAAGATGCCAGCGCATTAACCATTACTCCAGGATATACCTTCTACTCTAGCGTGTTACAAGTATAACTTGTGTATATTATTAGCAAAAAAACACAAAAAAAATTTTTCCAAAAACATAATCTGATCAAAAATTCCTGTTGTACTATTCCGGTTCACACCAATGTACATTACTCAGAATTTTTTCATATTTTTAGTTTAAACCATCTGGGCTACAGGGTGTGGGACAATTTTTTTTTGCACCATTTTGGCAAAAATCGCATTAAAATAATTTATTTTGCAAAAAAAATTTCATCGTTAATACACGTACAAAGGGCTTTCATTTGATACCCTATTCAGAATTTTTAAAAGATATTTTTTTTTTTCGATGAGCACATATTTGTTTATATGTTTAGGGGAATATGTTTTTTTAGATGTTTTAGTATTTTACCTATGTGCGGGTCAAAGAGTTGTATAAGCAGGTAAAAAATTTCAACTCTCTAGGTTTAGCCGTTTAACAGACAGACAGAGAGACAGAGAGACAGACAGACAGACAGACAGACAACAAAATGACGGTATAAGTAGTGTTTCTTCTCGAGAATTTCTCGAGAAAAAGTTTTAATTCTCATTTTTCATTTCTCGAGAAATGTAAAATTTGCTCGACGCCTTTACTTTAGTACTTTAAAGGTGATTATAATTTTAACATATTTTTATCCTCTACAATATTTTCAACATTAAAAAAAGATTCTACATTCTAATAATTATATAATTATTTTTCTCGAGATTTCTCGAGAATTCTCGAGAAAATAAGTCTAATGTTGAGAAATCAGAAACACTAGGTATAAGGGTTTTTTGGTCATACCTACAAAACCTAAAAAGAACAGTGATATTTTAATTTTGCATTAATGGTTAAGTTATGATTCACTTATAGTAAAAGCGAATAGTGAAGCTAAAGAAAATCGTGATTAACCTATAAGGCTATAGTAACTACTAATGATAATGTATCTAAGTTATCTGCACAGACTTGTCTAAGATGAATAATAAACTCAATTAAGAACAGACCCATATACTAGTTTAAATCAGATATACTCCATTTGCATCTCATAACAAACGTCAAATCTAGCTTTTAAAAAATCGATATAAATAAATACATTAAGTCATCGATAATACCAACACACGTAACGGGACAAGACAGATACACATATACGTAGGTTTGCGGTCATTCGCCTCATATTAACGATATTGGACGCAAATGCAGTTTTAGTTATACAAACCAGTTCTGTTTGACCGATTTAAATTTAGTTTTATTCTGATTGACTTTGAAATTTGTTTGTTTTATTTTATATTTGTCAATGAATGTCATATTGAAGTTTTTGATAAAAAATTTGTACATGATAAAAATTGGATAGTAATCGAAATTTTAATTTACCTTTTTTAGAATTTTAAAATATGTTATTAACTATGATAAAACTACATTTTTATTATTTTTTAATGAGTAATGCCAGGTTTTATTAAAAATCGTAAACCACGCGCTTTGCGTAATACTTAGTAAGTGGAGAAGAGGAATACAACTCGGTATGATGCAGCAGTCATTTGTGAGTTCATTGCTGTTGAGTTAATTTCGTTAAGTAATCAAATCAAAACAAACCATTTTCGTCTATCAATCTGCATATCAAGACCTCTGGGACTATTACAATCTTTTATGTATTGTGGCAGTTCAATATACATTCTTCTCGATAATATACGAGCCCTGTCCACTATCAGTTGGCCCAGCTACGAAATTTTTACTTATTGGTGTTCAGTTAACAGAATGCGAATAGCTTATGAAATCTAGGTAATATTTTATTTTCAATTAAACATTTTAGAGATTTACGATTAATATTTACAACTATTAAAACAATTAATAAGAAAAAAATAATATTTCCATTGGAAATCCATTAACTTGAAAACCTATTTCAGAAGTTACCACTGGGTAATGTCACCTTTCATTTTTATAACGGCATTAATTCTTCTAGGCATAGTATCTACAAGGTCTTGACATTATCGAGGAGTAAAATTATCCCATATTTCTTGAAGCTTTAGTCTTAATTCTGGAATTGTTCTAGCCGGTGTTATACGCAATCGTTTTTTCATTTCGTGCCAAAGTGTCTCGATGGAGGATAAGTTTGGGCTACTTGAAACCCATTCTAAAAGTGGAATAGAATGATCACGGAAACATTTCACAGATTTTTTTGACGTATGGCAAGCGGCTCCTTGTTGAAAAATAAAATTCTCCCCAGAGATTAATGCATGTTCCATAGTTGGCAACAGAGACTCCTCTAAAATACTTAAATATTTGGCTGTGTTACCATCGATAAAATGAAGTTTTCCTACACCTTTTGCAGACATTGAACCCCACACCATCAGAGATGCTGGAAATTTCACCTTCCTTTTCAAGCAATCGGGATGATATGCTTCATGTTTCTGACGAACAACTCTGCTCCGGTTGTCCCCTACACAGACTTCAAACCTAGACTCATCGCTCCATTGCACACTGTTCCACTTTTCACAATTCCATATTTTATGTTCTCTTGCCCATTTCAACCTGTTTTTCTTTTGCTTAGACGTCAAAAATGGTTTTTCCTTGGCCTAAGAAAGTTTTATAAATTTCTGTAAATATACATTTAAGAGCCCGATTAAAAAAATATTACCTTATAGGTTCCAAATCCTAATTTTTTAGCTTCCTTATGACATGTAGACCTTGAAACACGTCTACCAACAACATCGCTCCACAGTACACTCAATTGACTGTAGTTAGCACGTCTGTTATCCTTAATAATTCTTTTCAAAGCACGTTTGTCATTGTCCGTCAGTGTAGTTTTCTTCACGTACTGGGGCTTTGGGGCAACTGAACCACTTGTTTTGTATAATTTTACAATATTTCTAATACTGTATCTTGACAAACCTAATAATTTTCCGATTTTGGAATTGGTTTTTCCTGTTTTTGCTATGTTCTCAATGATTAACCGAATTTTTTCATCAATAGCTTTGCCTCTGCCCATGTTTTAAAATTATTTAGACTTAACACTTTTAATACATCACAGTCAATAAACAAACTTTGTTTTCCAACGCCTACTATGCATAGCTACCGCAAAAACCCAGTTATTTTATATACAGTACAAGAATACATGAACTCAAAAATACGTTTGTTTTACGAATATTATTTTTATAATCACAAATTAAATATTACGGAATAAATTTTGACTCCTTTGCTTCTAATATGATTATATTGTCAAAAAATGTGCAAAGCAGCATTTACTTTTACTTATTATTTAATAATTTCTAAAGAAACTGAAAATTTCATAGCTGGGCCAACTGAAAGTGGACAGGGCTCGTAGTTGTATTGTTAACCGTTTTGGCGCATCTGACTAAAGGTATTTCCAAAACATTTTTATTTCTTGTATTACATGTATGTACATCTAGTCGTCTTTCAAAATCTGACAAGTTTTGTCTTACATACATGCAAGCTTGATAGATATACATACATGGTAATGTCAAGAGATGCAAGTTTTTAAATACTGGAACACATGATGCCCTATTACTGCATCCAACCATATTACGAAGAATGCGTTTTTGCAGTCTGAATAATCTAACGAGTTCGGAACTTGTGCCCCAGCATAGTAAGCCATAATATCACTGAGTATATGTTAGCAAAATAATATGTCAGCACTACTACTTGACTGCATGATTTTATCATTGATTTTAAAATTGCCATATTAACAGACGGAAGACAAAAAAAACATGGCAAGAATACCGAAGTGAAATCTAGTGCAGGACAGGAAGAGGTTGAAAAACTGGAATAGCAATTCAGAAATGCGAAATAATTCCCTAAAATGTTTTGCTATTCATCCGCAATAATTTTGTTAAGCCATAATAAATTTAAACATATAATTAAGTTATCGATCGTATTGTGTTATAAAAAAGTTAATAAATTAAAGGCGATACCACGTTTTGTTATTCGTAAACCGTATACAAGTTAAATAACATTTTAGAAAATGACTCAAGTAAAACTTTTCTATTTAATTATAAACATTTTAAGTAACATTGAAGTTTTTGTAATTCTTTTTACTCACTGCATTATCATATATAACTTTTCTAATGCAATATAAAATTTTAACTTATTTAATATAAGTTTACATTTAAAAGAACCATTAAATTTAAATAAGTTTTTCAATTTTCATCTGCCCTTTTTGTTACGCTCTTACACAAACTTCAACACCTAATTTTGTATTCTGAATTTTTAATTATTTTGAATTATATTTAAGACTGTAGCTTTCAAAGTAAAAAGTATTTCAAGCAAGAAAATTTGGGATAGAAAGCAATGTTCAGTTCTTGAAATATGGTGTGAATAAAGTTACGTATATTCTTTCTATCTTCTAGTACAATAGAGTAAAACTTTCGTCCTCACTTCTGTTCTCAGCCTCATCATATATCCTTTCAACTGTAAGCCTTAGCGCTCATTAAAGTAACGCTGTTATTGTTATAACAATGATCTGACAATGATTTAACGAAGATATGACTTAAAAGTAACGTGATTGGAATAAAGCATTCACTGCTATGGTAAAGTTTAGGAACAATTATAATCTCAGACGAAAAAGATGTTTGATTCAAAATTTTAGATGCACGAGGTGTGTAAATTAAATAACTGGACTGGCAACATAGTGTTTGATCTGGCAACATTTAAGACGCGGGACTTGGAGGAACGACAAGAAAACATGTGATACGCCTTCAGTGCGAGTTTGAACTTGCTAAAGTAATTTTGCTGTCCGTAGCGATTTTTTTCGTGAAACAGTTGTTTCTAGTGCGTTCTAAAATTTAGTAATATTCATTTCAAGCAACGGTGTGTTATTAGGTTTTGCTTCAGACTTAGGCACAGTGCAACGGAAACTTTTGCAAAATTTCAGCAGGCCTACGGAGACAGTGTTTTGTCAGGGACCCAGGTTTTTTGGTGGTTTAAGGTATTTTCAGAAGGAAGAGAGTTGACTGAAGATGAATCATGCAGCGAAAGGCCTTCATCTTCAAGAACCGGTGAAAATGTCGAATCCAGGATCTTGTACGTTCAGATCGTCGGTTGACGGTCAGAATGATCGGGAAATATTTGAATTTGACACACCACCGTTCATCAGATTTTGACCAATGAATTGGGGATGAGAAAAATCCTTTCACACAGCAATTTCAATAAACGAGTTTTTGGATAGTTAAAATATTCCTGTGGCTCTTCAGTGTCCTTATTCGCCTGACTTGAGTCCTTGTGACTTTTTCCTCTTCCCAAGATAGTTTTAGGCATTTTCAGAAGGAAGAGATTTGATTGAAGATGAATCACGCAACGGAAGACCTTCATCTTCAAGAACCGATGAAAATGTCGACAGAATCCGGGATCCTGTGAGTTCAGATCGTCGGTTGACAGTCAGAATGATCGGGGAAGAGTTGATTTTGACCAATGAATTGGGGATGAGAAAAATCCTTTCACACAGCAATTTCAATAAACGAGTTTTTGGCTAGTTAAAATATTCCTGTGGCTCTTCAGTGTCCTTATTCGCCTGACTTGAGTCCTTGTGACATTTTCCTCTTCCCAAGACACTTTTAGGCATTTTAAGAAGGAAGAGATTTGATTGAAGATGAATCACGCAACGAAATACCTTCATCTTCAAGAACCGATGAAAATGTCGACAGAATCCGGGATCCTGTGAGTTCAGATCGTCGGTTGACAGTCAGAATGATCGGGGAAGAGTTGATTTTGACCAATGAATTGGGGATGAGAAACATCTGCTTGTCACAAAGCAATTCCAATAAACGAGTTTTGGCCAGTAAAAACAAAATTTGACTCACACTACCGTTCATCAGATTTAAACCAATGAATTGGGGATGAGAAAAATCTACGTAATTTCAATAAACGAGTTTTTGGCCGTAAAAACATTCCTGTGGCTCCTCAGCCTCCTTATTTGCCTGACTTGAGTCCTTGTGACTTTTTCCTCTTCCCAAGATTGAAAATTCACCTCAAGGGACGTCATTTTGGGACACTCGAAAACATTCAAATGTCCGTAATCGACCAGCTGAAAGCTATTCCAGTATCCGAGTTCCAGCATTGCTATGAGGATTGGAAGAACCATCTCTAGCGCTCTGTGGCTTCCCAGGGAAGTTATTTTGAGGGAGACAATATTGAATTAATAATAATAATAATACATTTAATGACCACATTACATAAAATATGTTTACAGTCAGTCTGTTACATAATGAAATAATATAAATTAAAAATGAACATTATTAAAGTCATCAATTTCATATATGGGATTTCTCAATAAATATTCTTTAAGTTCGTTTGAAAATGTCTTGATTGGGATCTTATTTCCTCAGGCATTATATTAAAAAATTTAATGGCATAGTAGTTTGCGCTATTTCTTGATTTTTGAAGTCGAAGGAAATTGCTACGTATATTATTTTTTTGCCGTGTGTCATGCCCGTGGTTGGAAGAGGGGAAGTTACATAAGTTCCTGTGCATGAACATTAGGCATTGGTTGATAAATAGGTAAAGTCAATATTTTTAATTTCATGAAGATCTCACGACAGCCTGCTCTAAAAGGAGCACCAGCTATAACCCTTACAACTTTGCGTTGAAGAGAATTCTATGAGCTGCTGGTGAGTGTACCCAGACAAGAATGCCGTAGTTCAGGTGTGATTGAAATAGCGAAAAGCAGGTCATTAGAACGACTTTTTGGCAAACTTCTGTTTTCAAATTGCGAATTAAAACAATGTAGACCTTAGTTTCTGGCTTAAGAATTCACAGTGCTGATCCCAGCGAAGTTGTGAGTCGATGTGGATACCAAGAAATTTGACGTACGGGGGGTTTGAAAAATCGTTTCTTGGGGGAAATCAGCATTGATTCAGTTAGGTTAGGTATTTAAAGTATGGTTTATAAAGTATATGTATATAAAGGCCAGTATTTAAAGTTAATTTATTCCTATCAAACCAAGATGCAGCGTGTTCTACCATGGATTTACTCTTTAAGTGAAGGGAATTTAAGTTAGAATTTTTGCAGAGTAAGGTAGTATCATCTGCGTAAAAAATAGATTTTGAATTTATAAAGAGAGGAAAGTCATTTACGTACAGCATGTATAGGAAAGGCCCAAGAATAGATCCTTCCGGGACACCAAAGTGTATAGGAAGAGTTTTATATTTGACATCATCAAAAAGTATAAGCAGAATTGTATTTCTATTCGAATAAAAAAAAAATTAAATCAGCCCGGTTACTTAATTTACACACCTCGTATGTAGTTTGATGAGCTTAATTTGTTTTATTGTAAGATGACTGTAGAATACAGGGATGGGGAGTCGGAGTCGGAGTCGGGAGTCGAGAGTCGAGGAGTCGAAGCTTTTTGGAGGAGTCGGAGTCGGAGTCGGGAGTCGGAAAAAGTTATCGACTCCCGACTCTTTGATTACATATTTATCAAGGATGAGAACAATCCGAAAACGAAAGTAAAATACCATACTACCAGAATTTTTTAAAGTACGGAAACAGGAACGACATTTTTTCTCTGTTCATGAACGAAAATGAAATTAAAAATATTCAATTCCGGTTTCCTTCACGCTTTCCAGTTAAAAATTGAATTAATTTTTAGTCATATCTAATTTTTCTTTTTCTGTATACTTTGTTTATTATGTTAAAACGAAACTAAACTGGATTTTTATTTTCTCAAGTTGTAACGGGCTTTGTGATTATTTTATGTTTCATGTTGGCAGCTAAAATTTATATGTCAAAAGAAAAAAGTGACATGTTATGAAAAATAAAGTATAGTCTGTTCCAAACGATTAGGCAAAACTAGATTTTCGGTTAGTTCCGCCTAATCGTTTGGAACAGACTAACCGAAAATCAGACTAACCGAAAATCTAGTTCCGCCTAAACCAAAGGAACAGACTTTATATAAAATACAAAACAATTTTTTTTTAAACTAATATATTTGAAAATTTGTATTAAAAATGACTCAATAGTCAAGATGAAATGAAAATGACATTTTATAAAAACAGCTCACCCAAACCCAAGATATTTAATGTAAGTATAGTCTGTTTCTTTGGTTTAAGCGGAATTAGATATCGAAATCTACTAACTTTTAAGGATTGAATGAAGCTTTGTATCATTTTGTTTAACAAAAGCCCACTTTGATAGTTAAAAAGTGAACTCGTGATAAATTAAGAAAATAAAAATTCCATTTAGTTCCGCTTAAACATTTGGAATAGACTTTACAATTTACCAGTGAAAGGAGTCGGGAGTCGGAGTCGGAGTCGGAGTCGATTTTCGAAAATACCGACTCCGGAGTCGAGAGTCGGGAGTCAATAATTTTTCTGTCGACTCCCCATCCCTGGTAGAATATAAGTCCAATATTTAAATAATTTAGTAAATGATCTGCAAGTAGCTTAGGACGTACAGAAGGCGATGGTGGCAAAAGGTTTTTAAGATAGCGAATAGTTGGTCATCTCATCTTGGAATCCAATAATAATTTCATTCTCCATTACGTTCAATATTATCATCATCATCAATTAAGTTAAATATTTTTTATAACAAGATATACATTTGAAAATGTATCCTTGTATATTCGTGTTTGAAATACTGTGTTATAAATTTGGAGTAACAAAGCTTTCTGGTAGTTTTCCAAGTTGAAAATTTACAAAGGGCTTTGCTCGTGATTTGTTTATATTTAGTCTTAGAACTAACGTTCACTCCATATTCCCTGGGTCTAGTTCTCGTTGGTTTGTTTATGCTTAATGCTTGAAACTGTATGCTTCTTCCTTAAATTAATAATGAATGCCGTGCGTACAGCTATGCAAAGTGGAGGAATCATTGAAAGCTTCTTAAGGGTTATATTTATCAGGGCGAGGAGCGCTCCATTAACCTCGTGCTAATAATAAGGTATTAGTTAGGATCATGGCTTCATCAGATGTACGATATATACTTTCACCCAACTCGCATTATAAATGTACGTTATATTAGACCTCTTCATTATACATGACAGATATGTATTTATTTAGAATTACCCTACGTTCACACCCAGACAAAACAATCTGCATTTTCGAGCTACCCAATTGGACCAGCACAAATATTGGTGGAAGATCTATTGATATTTTGAATGCAAGTTATACAAAAATATTAAATATCTTTCTTATTTTTTAGTAAAAATTGGTACGTCTAAACATTGCATACAGGAGAAACGTCAGTTGATTTTACAAATGTTGATTTCTGGTAAAACATCTAAATTTATTCAGAATGTGCTAGTATGCTTCGCTAAAATGGTATCTAATGCCAAAAGTGGACTCTAGAACCTGTAAGCCAGGGTCGGATATCTAAAAATTCCACGACAATAGATAGAAAAATTGTAAGGTATGCAAAGTTAAACCCTTTTCTTACATCTACACAAATAAAAAACGAATTAGACCTGCCAATTTCTGCATCAACTGTCAGAAAAGGCCTGATAAAATCAAATCTGAAAGCCAGAAGACCAAGAAAAACTCCGCTGTTAAACAAGTGACAATGGGAAAATAGAATTCAATTTTCCAAAGAACACCAACTTTGGCCGGGTCAAAAAGATGCAATATTCTTTGGTCTGATGAAACAAAAATTGTTTTATTTAATCCTGGTATCTGCCAAAAGCAAGTACGCAAGCCTCCATGCACGAGGTACAATCCTAAGTACACTATAAAGATAATAAAACACGGCGGCTATAGTGTTATGGCATGGGGATATTTTTCTTGGAACGGAGTGGGCCCTATTTTCTGTATTAAATATATAATGGACGCAAATATTTATGTCAGTATCTTGCAGTATGTCATGATTCCCTTTGCAGAGAAGGAAATGCCTTTAAAATGGATATATATGCAATATAATGATCGCAAGCAATTTCGCACAAATCAAAAAATTGATTTAATGAAAATAGGGTTACTGTTATGGATTGGTCAGCTCAATCTCCAGACTTAAATCCAATAGTGAACTTGTGGGCTAGTGTAAAAATTAAAATATCTTATTCAAAACCTGCTAACAAAGAAGAATTATGAGGAAAAATTGAAACAGTTTGGAAATCTATTCCCTTAAAGAAATGCCGGTAGCTAATTGGTATATGCCGCGAAGAAGTGTAAAAGTAATACGAGAAAAATGTCATGGAACCAAATATTACAGAAATAATAAAAAATATTTAATATTACAATGAATTTTATTTATTTTATGAAGTGTACTGCTATATTTATGAACAGCGTAATGAACATTTTACAAATACTATATATATTTTTTTAATGAATCGAAAAAAATACTTTTTTTTATCAAAATAATAAAGCTTTTCTTAAAATATAATATATCAGTAATTTTTTTTTTTGTATTTATTATGAATAAAAAAAATAATTAATTTTCCAATATGATCTGATCAAAAATTCTTCTCATACGTTTCCGGCTCAGATCAATATACATTACCTATAATTTTTTTCAGATTTTTGATTTAGCCCTTTGTGATAAAATGCGGAACAAGAACTTTTGCACATTTTTTGCTCGATTCGTGTTAAAAAAAACGAATTTTGAAAAAACTATCTATCGTTCCGTAATCTACGTCTTAAGAGCTATTTTTTGATACCACACAATAATTTTTTTTAATATTTGTTTTTATCAACGACTCAAAAAATCGACATTTTTCAAAAATTTATCTGATCAACTATTCCGGTTCCCATCAATGTTCAGTACGGAGATTTTTTTCACAATTTTAGATCAATCCCTTTGGGAGATAGGGTGGGGCACAAAAGTTTTTTGACACATTTTTGGAACAGATCAAATAATTTTTTTTTTTAAATTGTGCATCCACGCAACAATGGGTTTCATTTGTAACCCCACTAAAATTTTTTTTAAATTACTTATTTTTCCATTAAATACATATTTGTTTATATTTATCCCGCGCTGTATTTTTTATCTCTCTACAGTTTTCCTATATGTTGGTCAAAAAGTTGTACAAGTATGCCAGATTTCAACTTTCTAAGTTCAGTCGTTTGGCTACAATTTGTATCGTACAGGCAGACAGACACATGAGTGACGTTAGAAGGGTTTTTTGGTGGTCATACTTACAAAAGTCTAAAAAATGACAACTAATCTAGTTTCACCATACGACATCCATAAGTATCAATCATCTGGATTTAGTGCACAATTCGAGAAAACAAGTGTATATGAAATAAATCCTAACAATTACATTTTAATTGAGAATAACTGCGTCTAGACTTTCTGAAAAACTCCATATCAAACGCCAATGTATCATATTAATTTATCTAAACAACGCCCACCAAATATGTAACATTTTTTGTGAGTTATGGACATACCAGCACGTTGCTATTTAACCAATTATTAATTGAATCTTATCTATAATACAACGATTAAACAATATATAATTATCGATTAAAATTCGAATTTATGAGGTCGGATTATTGAGAGTAAAACTATAATCCGAGCGTCAACCACCGTGATATTTGAATTACATGGTTGGGTAATCGCTCACTTTATTGAAGCCACAATCACAACTTCAACATATTTTTTATACAGTCATTAGTTCGGCCAAAAGTTTCGTAATTTTCACACTAGAATGCAGCAAGATCAAAAATCAACTGGGATTTTTACTAAATCAAGTTGAAAAATTAAAATAATATTTATTGGGCTGGAAAATTGTGCTTTATTAAGGAATGCTCTATTTTAGTTTTTTATCCTAAGCTTCTCACTCATTGAAAATTTCAATTGAACGGCAAAAAATTTCAGAAAATCTATGTTCGTTAGGACTCTTATCATATTAAAAATAGAGAACGAAGGAACAAATATTCTTCTGAAACTCTGTCAGGATTGGTAACAGATCTACCATATTAGCAGAGGAAGAACTTAATCATACGAAAGCAGTAGAAATCATAGATTTGAACTGGACATTTTTATATAACATAAAGTTAATTAAATAAAATTTATTTTACAAAATAATACACTTGCTTTATCTTTTTATCTTATCCTAATCATTAAGCTTTTATATCTTGCGATGTTAAGTTGTAACCGTTAGTAAATTTCTGGGGCCTGGTCTCCATATTTCTTTCCATCGTTTTCTATCCTTTGTGTTATAAGTCGTCTCTTGTTGCCTAGCTGTTCTCTGGTCTAACTTTATTTACTGTTTTTGCTTCAAAACTCTTTTTACTATTTTGTCTCTACTCATTCTTTATATATGTCACAGTTATCTTAACTGTCCTTCTTCTATTATAGTCTCCACTGACTTTGTTTCTATTAGGTCGTCAAGGATGAAATTTGTAGAAAAAAAGACAAAGTTGGTTGATAATTTACAAATATAAGGAATTATTTTATTCATTAAAGTATGCACCCATCTATACGCTTTTGCCATTTAAGCGGCAGGTTGTTCAGGCCGGTGGTATAAAACCCTGGCGGACGAGATTCATTGAATTCCTGGAAGGCCAGTTTTACAGCATTGTCGGAAATAAACTGTTTTCCTATTGAAAAGTTGTACGAATTGCGGAAGAAGTGGTAGTCAGTGGGGGCTAGGTCTGATTAGTATGGAAGGAAGAAGTTCCAACTCCAATTCCTGTAGTTTTGCCACAGTCATTTGTGCAGTGTGTGGTCTAGCGTTATCATGCAATAAGATAGGAGTCGATCTGTTGACCAATCTAGGCTGCTTTTCTTTACGTTATTGCATAATTTCGTCCAGTTTACTGCAGAATATTTCTGCTCTGATCGATGAGCCAGTTTTTTGTTTTTTTTTGTTTGATTTTTATGTTACCTGTACGAAATTTAGCGAACCAATCTGCGTAGTAACACTAGAGCCAAATATATTAATGCGACCACCGTTATTTTGGACGTTTGCCATTGCTGATAATACAGACTAGAATAGTACAATATAATGAGTATTAGTAACAAAAAGATATAATACTTCATGAGTATATTTTTTTTTTTTTGCAAACGTCCTTAATAATCGCAGTAATATTGCAAGTGTCCGCATTAATATTGGACCATTGCAAAATAATTTCAAAGATATTACCAAATATATTATTAATGTTTCGCGCAGTCTGCGATGCCGTACTTCCACGTAAGAATTCATACTTAATAATAGTGTGAATTTCCGACGTTCCATTTTCAACAAAATTTTAAAAAAAAGTTTTTGATATTTTTTAGAGCATACAATGATTTCTTTAAACAAGCGAGATGTGTAACTTTCCAACAAAAAAACAGAACGGTAAAATATTAAGCCACTGTCAAATAATAAGCTGTTAAAGTTGGCAATATTATTAACTACAAATTTCATCCTTGACCTGATAATTTGATAAAATTAATTTTAGAGCAGCGATATAGCAAATAAGGCGAAATATGTTAGTTATTTCCAAACTAACAACAATTGTTGTTGCGCGAATTATACGGATATTTATGCAGATGTGGATATTTATATTTACAAAGGCTGCGGATGTGAATCAGATGCAGAATCTGGATATGCGGATGCGGGTACAAAAAACGAATCCGCGCAGGACTCTAATTGTGGTGTGAAAATGCTTTTTTTAAAATATATTTTGATATTGAATGCTATTGTTTCGTAAATATTTACAAGTTTCCTTTGAATAAGTCTACGTCGCGCTGCTTATATCCTAGCGTCAAGGAAAGTGCAAATGTAGGCTTGTAAAGGGGCAGCGGTGCGTAGGCATTAGTGATAAACTGGTGGGAATCGGAGCTAGAATGCTGTTAGCGTCACAATAACACTGATCTCAGTACTATGAAATTATTTAATGTATTTATTTAAGTCGTAACTGAAATCGCTATACCTATATTATCTCAAAAAATTTATTGTTTAGGTAGGTATTAATAATAAGTATTTTCTAACTTTTTCTTTTAAATTTATATAAGTATCTTAGCTTAACAAATACGTTTTGTATTTTAGATTATAAAACAATAGGTTTAAAAAATGAATACTGTCAAATCATTATCGGAAATTCCATTTAACGAACGTTAGAAGAAAACATTGATATTAAAAAATTTTGTGAAGTGTGAATATTCACACATTTCAGGGTTTCGCAGGTATATAATAAGTGAAGGCGGTATGCTGAGTGTGTAGGACAAATTTTACTTTGTAGTAATCACGGCAAAATGAACCATATTTTTAAAATAATTTATCGTCTGTTAATCATTAATTAAGACTGGTTATTAAATTTACGCTCTTAAAAATTAAATACAACATTTGTCAAAATATAACTAGAATTTTGACAAAATAATTTCGCAATAAAAATGCAAAAAAAAAACAAAAAAAATAAAATTCACTCCGTACTCGAACTCGAAACCCTTCGTTTCCAGCGCATTTTAGCTTACGACACCAGTGCTCTAACCCATTACGCTATCGCACGCCTTGCATGTGATTTTCTTACATTGGTATAACTTTTGTACTTTGTGAACCAAAAACCACAAAAAATGCGTTATTTTCCGAAAACATAATCTGATCAAAAATTCCTGTTGTACTATTCCGGTTCACACCAATGTACATTACTTAGAATTTTTTCAGATTTTTAGTTTAAACCATCTGGGCTACAGGGTGTGGGACAATTTTTTTTTTTTAGTTTTGGCAAAATAGCGTCAAAATAATTGAGTTAGCAAAAATAAAATTTTGATCGTTAATCCACGTACTAAGGGCTTTAATTTGATACCCTACTCAGAATTTAAAAAAAATATTTTTTTTTTCGATGAGCACATATTTGTTTATATTTTTAGGGGGATATGTTTTTTAGATGTTTTAGTATTTTTCCTATGTGCGGGTCAAAGAGTTGTATAAGCATGCCAAATTTCAACTCTCTAGGTTTAGCCGTTTGGCTACCACTTTTACCGAACAGACAGACAGACAGACAGACAGACAGACAGACAGACAGACAGACAGACAGACAGACAGACAGACAGACAGACAGACAGACAGATAGACAGACAGACGACAAAATGACGGTATAAGGGTTTTATGGTTATACCTACAAAACCCTAAAAATTGGGGCGACACACACCAAATTTAAATATTTCGGAAAGTGCAAAAAGCAAAATTATAATTATAAGAGGAAATTCAACAGAGTCTTATATGATAAAACGTTGTGGTTAAACACCTAAACCTATCCTTGTGTTATAATTTGCAGCTCTGAGTCCCAAAAAGTCACGAGCCGCCACTGAGCAACCTACAAAATTATAATTTTAACTTGAGTTAAGGATAACTCATGTTTAACTCTTTCTTTAACAACCGGTTATTAATGTTGTTATCATTGTTGCTGTATAAAAAAGTCCAGGTCAAATCTATACTCCTCTCGTAAATATAAAATACAATCACTAGAATCTTTCGTATTTTTTTATTGGAATTTATGTCAATTTATCTTGTTTTATTGTCAATCTCTTCAATTATGTAACAGAGTAAATGTTGCAACAAAATTCTAGTAACATCAATCAGGAAAATCCCATCAGATCCGGTAGTACCGCTTAAATTGGTAAGTAAATTACGCATTCAATTAGATTTTTCCTTAGCGTATTAGTGTGTTGGTGTGTACTGGAGTTAGATGGAGGCATACATCATTAATAGATATTATAGTGTGCGACTATAAAGTATAGTTTAGTGTTGGGTCAGCATAGAACTGCAATAACAATATATTACCGGTTCGAGCGGTAATCTCTACGCCAATATGACATTGGAATCAGCAATCAGAGTAGCAGGATTATGTCCAAACACCGCCGGTTAACCCTCTGAATAAATTATCCCGATGCTAGGGTGCTATCCCATGGATTTGTCATTTTAAATGTTTAATATGTTGATATTGTTACCTATTACAAATATATATTGCTATTTCCGCACATCATTATATTTCAATTCCATTTCTCTCATTTTAATGTTCACATTTACATTTTAATACTGCTGCATAAAATAAATAATAATATGTACCCTACACCTAAGTGGCACATAGGCTAGAGAAGTTTATAACATCAATATCTTTGAAGGCTCTTTCGTAACTGCAAATATGAGGGGTGTTTAATAAGTCAGTGACTTTGATAAGAGACAGTGCTCAAATCGCAAGTTTGATCTGAGCGACAACATTTGCCATTCTTTGTAGACATACTCACTAAATTTCAAGTAGATCTGTGGAATACAATTTTAAGAGCGATGGATAAGGTTGTGTTTATTTGCTGCAATGGTGTGATATCTTGGTGAAATATAAAATAGGAACAACTTAAATATACGTGCTTATTACACAAAGAAAAAATACAATCTATTAATAATAATAATAATAAATCTATTATTATAATGAAAAACATACCACTTAACATAAAACAAGAGCAACATGTAATTTAATTAATAAAATAAAATATCAATATACAAGGTGTCTCAAAAGAAATTTTATATTTATTTAGCTTAATGCGTGAACGCAACGTATCCGAGGGGCGCGGGGGTTATGTCAATCGGTAGCCTGGCTCTTGGGAATTTAGTCGCTATGGAGCGTTTCTCGGGAGCAGACCGCGCGTTATGCGTGCGAGAGTTTTACAAAAACGGTGATTCGGCGACTGTAGCGCGTAGAAAATTCTACAGTATTCGAGAATTTCGCCACTTAAATGATGCGCCAAGCATTCCTCTCATTCGATATTGGGTTAAAAAGTTTGAAGAGACTGGTACAACGCTGGATAAATCAAAATCCGGGTGACCTAGGTCATCAAGAACGGTAGAAAACGTGGAGAATGTTAATCAGTCTGTTCGTGACGATCCGAACCTTTCAATTTGGAAGCGCGCAAGTGCTTTAAATGTGCATAGATCATCATTACATCGCATTATGCACAAAGACCTAAAGCTTCACCCCTACAAAATTCAATTGGTGCAAGAATTAAAGCCCCAAGATGTCAGTCAGAGGCTTAATTTCGTAAATCAGGTGATTGAGCGATTTTCAACGTTTACCAACATTTTGTTTTCGGATGAAGCTCATTTTCATCTTAATGGCCACGTAAATAAGCAGAACTGCCGCTACTGGAGTGCAACGAATCCGAAACGCAAACATCAGAAACCCCTAAATTCGCCTAAAGTGACCGTATGGGCTGCGATGTCGGTGCGAGGAATTATCGGCCCTTACTTTTTTGAAGACGAAAGGGGGCGTGCAGTTACAGTGAATTCAGAGCGTTATGTGGAGATGTTAGACAACTTCTTGGTACCTGAACTGCAAAACTTTCCTGGCTATAACCAAAGAACATGGTTCCAACAGGACGGAGCAACTTCACACACGTCCAATATGTCTCTGCCACGTGTTCGTGACATTTTCTCAGGCAAATTGATCTCCCGGAGAGGTGACATAAATTGGCCTCCACACAGTCCAGATTTAACCCCTATGGACTTTTTCCTATGGGGTTATCTTAAATCTAAAGTTTACGCCAATAAACCGACTTCACTGGCGCATTTGAAAGGAAATATCCGTCACGAAATGGCAGCCATCCCTGAGTCCACTTGCCGAGACGTCATAAGTAATTTTACTGTTCGATTAAATGAGTGCCGAGAACGCTAGACCCTCGCATTTCATTTAGACGATATTATTTTTAAGAAATAAATCCCCAAAAAGCGTATTTTAATAATTAATAAACATTTTTTCTATATACGGCTTACTTTTTTTTTAATCGATCCACTAAATATAAAATTTCTTTTGAGACACCTGTAGTACATTTTTAACAGCGTTTGGAACCGGATGTGTTTATTTGCTAAAATGAAAAAAATTCCATGTATTGATAAAGTGTTGCATTTTGTGTGGAAAAATCATAAAGGAAATTGAAGCAAAGTTAAAAAAAATCAGCTGCGGCGACCACAGGACCAACCACCATCACAAAGTACTTGTTTAATTTATGCTTCTTTATCAAAAAATGTCTCGAATAAAAATTGTTAGTTATTGCTTTTATAGAAACTTTTGTTAAATACATTTTTTCGAAATATTTCTCTGTTGTGAAATATTCGCAAAAATCTTCCAGTAAACTCCTATTTTTAGTTAACCGATTTTTCCAAAAGTTGATCAACTCCGTGCCATTGATGTCAAAAGCTTAAATATGAAGTTTCATAAAAATTCTTTTAGTCGAATTTGCTCTGTACGTGTACACAGACCGACAGACCTACCGACAGATAGACAGACAGACAGACCGACAGAAATCATGCTAAAAATAGTCTAAACGTTATGTAGGGACTTCAATTCGTGGAGGTCCATCGTAATCTCGAAATGTCAAAATCGTTTGAATTTGCGCATGGAGTTGGGGAAGTCTTCGGTACACCCCGTGTTTGCCAGGATCAGCTTGGGCCTATCTCCGATGCAGCGGCTATCCATCTGGGAGTCGAGGAGCCTGGAGAAGCCTTCTCCCAATCACATGGTGACTGCTTGCTTGGCTCACCAGTGATACGATTATCTTGCGTCGATGTCTTGGTCATCACCGTGTGGACTAGTACATGTAGAGGAGTTGGCTAGGTTCCTCTGCTTCGATACTGTGCGACGTCCAAGTATTTGTACTGATAATTGACCCTGTCCCAATATTCTTTCGTCATGACAAATATTTCCTCATTACGAAAATGCCGCCTATGCATTTTGTAATCAGACAACATACGTCAGACGCTGACAAATAGTTTTTTAATCAGACAGTTGAGCGTCATAATGTCTAGATGTCGCAATCCTGACGTAGGATTACTTTTGTGACAATATTGTACCCACACAGTAAATAAATTAATTACAATTTTATTCTGTAATAAATGTGGAAATGTGAAGACAATAATTTTCCTTGTAAGCGCAATAAAGCAGTCGAGATCCATAAAATAATAAGATAAATTTAAATACAGATAATCAATAAAATATGTGCCTGAAATAAACCACGATAACAAATGTATTTTGTATCCATTTTGGACGCGAATTAAATCTAAACCAGATACAGAGTGGTAAATGTAAAACTCCGGAATACATTTTAAGAATCCCCTAAAAAGAATTATGTTTCATTGAGTAACAACGAAAAGCAGAACTTTTTTTCAGACGATAAAAAACAAATTTTGGCAATCATTGTTTTTGAAGATATCGAATATGTTTTTGATAGGCAACGGCGCGTATCGAATTTATCGGTTCATTTGTTGTTCATTCTATGATAAATGTTTCCCGTTGCGTTGCGTACTCTAGAACGGTTTCTTGTTCGATCCCATCTCTTGGTTGTACTACATTCTTAAGGAGCAGTGATGAGTGATGCACAGAATCACAGAGGGCTCTGATAAATCTCTTTGATTTTTTTAGATAAAAGAAATGAATGTGCTTTCAATTTATAAATCAGTTTGATGTTGGCAGATAATTGTGTTCATATTTCAAAGAAATCGTATTTTTCTGATTAATTTTACCAAGTTCTCTTAAATAGCGAAATAATAGTCTACAATATTTTCCCAATAACACTAAGAAAAGTAAAACACAATTTGTTAAATATATTACGTGTATGATAAACGGTAACCAGACAACTGGGGCCGTAAGGCAATTCGGGCCGTTTACAATTGGGGCTTTTCACAACTGGAGCCATTAACAACTGGGGCGATGGACAATTCGGGCCGTACACAATTGGGGTTTTTCACAACTGGAGCCATTAACAACTGGGGCGATGGACAATTCGGGCCGTTCACAATTGGGGCTTTTGACAACTGGGGCCATAACTATAAGAGCTAGAGTCTTCTTTTGTTTAAAATTAAAAATTATTATTTTACAAGTTGGCATAAATTAAATCGCGTGATCTTTTGAAAAAAAAAATATTTTAATGGTTTGATTAAGTACATTTTGGTGGGACTTAGAATAAATAAAAAAATTGTATTTTAAGGGTTGGCTTAAGTTAATTTTCGTGTTCATTTGATTAAAAAGAAATTGTATTTTAAGGGTTAGATTAATTAAAATTTAGTGCTCTTTTGACTATATAAATAAAAAAATTATTTTAATGGTTGGCTTAAGTAAATTTAAGTGTTCTTTTGAATAAATAAATAAAAAATGTATTGAATTTTAGAAGTAAATATTTTGTAACTAAATTTAATTAATATGGGTCAACTACGAAAAATCAGTTAATTGTTGTTTGACTATTTGATTTTCTTAGTTTTTTTTATGTATGATAGTATTTTTTTGTACATAAGTATTTTATGTATCTCGTTTATATAAAACGGGCAAAATAATCTAGATAAATATAATAAAAATTAATAATTGATAATACCTATCATGGCTCTAATGTGACTAAATTTTCAAATACATAATTTTCATAATATTTGTTGCTTTAAGATTCTCGCCGATCGTAAAATTTTATAAAATATTATCTTCGAATGCACGTGTACATAAACATTTTCTTTTGGTTCAGAATTGAATGAGTGCGGGGAATATATATTCAAAAGAGCACCAAATTTTACTTAATATAACTCTTAAAATACAATATCTTTTTAATAAAATGATCACGAAAATTTTCTTAAGCCAACCCTTAAAATATAATTTTTTTATTTATTCTAATTTCCACCAAAATGTACTTAATCAAACCAATAAAATATTTTTTTTCAAAGGAAATCGCAATTTTATTTATGCAAACTTGTACAATAATAATTTTTTATTTTAAACAACAGAGGAATCTAGCTCTTATATATATAAAATTCCAAAGATTACCGAAGTATATATTGAAATATAACGCGTTATAATAATATTTGTTTATTGATATGTTTACGCAAAAATAATATAAATTAAAATTATTAGTAGCAGAAAAATATTTATTTAAAAAAATATTTGGTTTTGATGAAAGTAAGAAAAATGTAACTTTGCTTTCTTTATTATTATTATTTTTTGTTTCTACGATTAACGTTTTAAATTATCTAACGTCTTAAATTTTCAAAAATATAAAAATAATGCATTGAGAAAAACTAGCTTTGGTAAAATATTTACCAAGAATTACCGGCCGAGTTTGGTCATTCATATCAGCGTCACTAGGTGACAACTTATTTGTGTGAATTTAAAATTGGTTGGAATATTTAAAATATTTTGGTAAAAATTACAAACTGATACATTCAATAGTTTGTACCTTTGAAATTGTATGTCATGTTGGTATTAAAACATGCTAAAAAATTTCACTTTCTTAACTACTATGTCATTCCATTTGACATATGTCAAAAGATAAATGATAAATCATAAACAACAAATCTGAAGTAAGCTTTACAGCGAAAAGAATATTTTGAAATGACAAATTTACATTTAAAAGTCAGTACTACACTATAAAAGTAACCAAAATAACCAGATCTGGGTTGACTTTACAAAAGTGAACGCAATATAATAAAGCGGGAAAACAATTAAGTTTTACTGTGTAATAGTTTCTCACGACTTATTTCAAACTGATTTGAGATATAGTGTAAGTACGCTTTTTTCCGTGTGCATATTAATATTAACTATAACTTCTGTTACCTGTTCTATTTTTTTGCGGGTTCATTTCACAGGTCAACTAATCCTTTTCCCCTGTATCCTTTTTACCATTTGGTTTGGTTTCAAATACATTACACATCTGCTAATCGTATTGTCACTTACTTTAAAGTTTCTGTTTCTTCTTCAAGTTTAGTTCAGACGTTGGTCGTCGCGGCGTGTGATTACAATTTAAAACTTTCTTGTTGTAATTGGATTTTCTGTCCAGAATGCGATAACCACCCCAACATGTTGTTATCATAACGTAATGAGATACAGCATCACGAAAAGTATAATTTATCTTTGTAACTATGGTTACGCCCAGTCTTTTTAACAGGAAATAACAAGTGAAATTGTCTCCAAGAATCATACAAGAAGAGAACTTAAACGCGACAGTCGGAGTTAATGGAAATTAAAAAATATTTTAATATAAGAATTGATGTGAACTTGATTTTCCACATTTCGTAGGTATTAAGTGAAGGTGACAAATAAAAATGTATCCTCTTCAGAATTTTATCTGTGAAGCAATATTGAAGATAGAGTTTATTTAACACAAGATATGGCAACGATTAATTGAATGATTGAAATAATTGATTATTTTGAAATTTCAAGAAATTACTTAGTTTTTTAACACTGATTGGTAGATGACTTTGCTCTCTATTTTTCAATAAAGTCCTAGAATACTAGGCCTTCAGAACACTCGTTCTTGCCCATCTGGAAAATTAAACTGACCGCTACTAATGTCCTGATTTTGGTTTTAACAATAATTTAATTATCATACGATGTCCATTACAGATAACCTCCATCACAGAGTTATTTTTAGTCATGTCCTGTGGTTACCTTTTGGATTCATAAACGCATCGACACTTGACATAAAGATTCGCATATCGTTAACGAGGTTAATGAAAAGAAGCCACAAGCGATAGGAGTCGAGAGGAGAGGGTGAGATTAGGTGTTAGACGGTTGAGAGAGCCACCACTAATGACATATGCACTAGTGTGTTTTGTTAAATGAACCCAGTGCGGTCAGTAGCCTGTCACGCTGACGTATGCTTTACATGACGTGCACATGGACATATGGGGTCTATCCTGGTTCTATCCTTCATCACTTCCCCACACCCGCTGGGTATATTGGTCCTGCAGCCTGCAGACATGCCTTTGTCCACCACTATTCGGTTATTCGACGTATCTCACCATGTCCATTTGGTAATGAAGTTATGTGGCTTAATCAACTGATCTTTATCAATGTTGCCACACGTCATTCTGCTGATTTTACAAATATTTTAGATTTAGAGCTATTATGTCAGTTTGGTAATGTCAGCTCAAAGTGTTGGTAACATTTTTTTTAATAGATACCTAATGGCGCTGCCACCAAAAAACCACAATTATCATTTTAAAGTACAAAGTTGATATCAAAACTAGACCGCCATCTCAAAGTACTTGTATAATATACATTCTAGCAGCAGAGTAGAAATAACTTGGCCTAATATATTCTAACACAGATATTATTTATCATAACCATGGAAACGATACATATAAGTATGAAAAAATAGAATTTCGAAATTTTTTTCGTTTTATCAAAGAATGTCTCAAATAAAAGTTGTTAGTTATTGCTTTTATAGCAACTTTTGAAAAAATACATTTTTTCGAAATATTTTTCTGTTGTTGAATATTCGTAAAATTCTAAAAATCGACACGAGTTATGGTAACTCCCATTTCTAGTCAACCGATTTTTACCAAAAGTTGATTAACTCGTGCCATTGATGTCAAAAGCTTAAATATGAAGTTTCATAAAAATACTTTTAGCTGAATTTGTTCTGCACGTGTACACAGACAGACGGATGGACAGACAGACAGACGGACAGACAGACAGATAGACCGACAGACAGACGGACGGACGGACGGACAGACAGACAGAAGAAAATCATGCTAAAAATAGTCAAAACGTTATGTAGGGACTTCAGTTCTCAGATCCATCGAAATCTCGAAATGTCAAAATCGGAATGATCATAATACCTCCCTTATGGAGTTGGCGGTCGGTAAAAATTTTTCAGAATTTTAATTTAAATCTTTTTTCTGCTAAATGGTGTACCACGATATTGGAGCTTTATAAAGTGGGTTCGGGAAGTAAGATCGGAGTGTTCCGAGTCACTCTGTTTAACTCAAGAGCGCTCGAGGAAAAATGTTTAGTCATTTTCTCGAACGATTTGAACACAAAAACAACTAGCAGAGCAGTTAGGCGTTAGTCAACAAGCTGTTTCCAATCGCCTACGAGAGATGGGTAAGATCCAGAAAGTCGGCAGATGGGTTCCACATGCATTGAATGAGAGGCAGATGGAAAAATGCAAAAACACTTGTGAAATTTTGCTTGCACGATACAAAAGAAAGTCTTTTTTGCATCGTATCATTACTGGCGATGAAAAATGGATTTATTTTGAAAATCCCAAACGCAAAAAATCATGGGTGAACCCAGGCTCACCATCCACATCAACTGCAAGACCGAATCGCTTTGGCAAAAAGACAATGCTCTGTACTTGGTGGAACCAAAAGGGTATGGTCTATTATGAATTATTAAAACCTGGTGAGTAAGTTAATACCCAACGCTACCAACAACAACTGATCGAATTGAACCATTCGCTGCTCCTAAAACGACCATAATACGAAAGAAGACAGCACAAGGTAATCTTTCTTCACGATAACGCTTCATCACATAAGGCAAAAGCAGTTTGTAACACATTGGAGGCACTCAAGTGGGAAGTGCTACCCCATGCCGCTTACTCACCAGACTTGGCCCCTTCAGATTACCACTTGTTCGCATCGATGGGTCATGCACTTGCCGAGCAGCACTTTTGTTCATATGAAAATGTGAAAGAATGGCTAGATGAATGGTTTGCGAGGAAAGGGGAAGAGTTCTACTGGCGAGGTATTCACAAATTGCCTGAAAGATGGGAAAAATGTATAACTTCTAATGGAGCATACTTTGAATAAATAAACTTTTACTGTTCCTTTGAGTTTAATGTGTTTTATTAAAAAAAATCCGCATTTCATACTTGTAGACCTGGTAGATATATATATATATATATATATATACAAAGAAATGAATTATCATTTCTCAATCCGGCCCGCGTGTTGAATTCAATATTCTTACATGGTCCGGCTTTTAAAAAGTTCAGAACAACTGAGATAGACAATCAGACAGTTATCTTATTGACGTAAGTATTTTAAGTGATTTCAATCGATAACATTAGAAGTTATTTTAGTATGGTGGAAGTTGCCGTAGAGAAGTGTCGTGTATGAAGTGGCGTGGGTCGTGGCAGGTTAGAGGCGGGTCACAATGCCCACTGCCCTGAAACAGACAAATGTACGGTCACTAGCGCTCGCTGACCCATGTGTTAATAGCAATGTCTGTTTTACAGACTGACAGATCGCAACAGCTTGCTATCAACATTTGAACACCTCCACCTTCACTTCAATAACATACCTATTCCCACATTCATTTGAAAAATTGTAGACAATTTGTGTCAAGCATTTACCTATTACGTAATTATTAATCTTTAATATTATTACTTAAAAATTGCGCTTCAGGTTTTGTTGTGCCCCTATCCATAATTTTTATAAAATCTGTAAGTAGTGGAATATTCCCAAATTTGTGGAAAAAATCTTTGATATTCCCAATTTTTAAATCAGGGGATAGACATAATATTAAAAATTATAGACCAGTTTCAATTCTATCAATCATTCCTAAACTTTTTGAAAAAATCATACGATCACTTGTTTAATCACTTGTTTAATTCGTTGAAAAATGTCATTATTCCGGAACAACACGGATTTTTTAAGAGTCTCTCAGTCGAATCCAACCTTCTAGCTTACTCGAATTTTATTTTTCAGGCAATGGACTCTCGTCTTCAGGTGGACTCCGTGTACACCGACTTCAGCAAAGCTTTTGATAAGCTAAATCATAATATTCTTCTTTCAAAGTTGGCACAAGTCGGTGTACATGGCGATCTGTTGAGATGGGTGTGCTCTTACATAAAGAATAGATCTCAGGCTGTTGCTCTAAATGGATTTATTTCTAAATATTTTTATACCACGTCTGGTGTTCCGCAATGGTCGTAGCTTGGACCATTACTTTTTATTGTTTTTATTAATGATATAAACGAATGTTTTCATCACTCAAATTTTCTCTTATACGCCGACGATTTAAAAATATTTAGAACAATATCTTCTTTAACGGATTGTGTCATAATGCAACAGGAACTGTCTAACTTACATACTTACTGCGTTAATAATAAACTTTATCTCAACTATGAAAAATGTTATCAAATAACGTTTTCCAAAAATATTAATTTAATCCAGAATCACTATAACATCGATACCAACTTGCTAAAGAAAGTATCTGTTATAAAAGACTTGGGAATGTATTTTGATCAAAAATTTCTATTCAATGTACATATTGATCATGTGTGTAAGAAAGCGTACCAGAATCTAGGATTTATATTTAGAACATGCAAAATATTTAAAAATCACCATACATTTATAACACTTTATAACGCCTTTGTCTTATGCCATTTAAATTATTGTTCCGTTATATGGAATCCCAGATATAATGTATATGATCGTCGCTTAGAATCAATTCAAAAGAAATTTCTGAATTATTTGAGTTATATTATTTGAATAATATCGCATGTTTCATACTTATCAAGATGTTATTATTTCAAAATGATTACCTTGCATTGTAGACGCATGAACAATGATGTAATTTTTCTTACTAAAATTATTAAAAACTTAATTGATTCACCGTATCTCCTTACGAATATAAATTTAAATATACCACTTCGCAACTTAAGAAATAAATACCTTTTTAGACAACCTTTTGCTAGGAGTAACTATACCCAAAACGCCCCCTTAAACCGATTAGTTTCTACATTTAATAATATATTATTGGAGGCAGATCCGTTTCATTTGAGTTTAAACACTATAAAACGTCGCCTTCATACATTTAGTGTACAAAGCACTATTAATGAAAATTAATTCATTCTTCTGTATATATATTTGATTTTTTTTTTTTTTTATTTATCAATTATCCAATTACCGTCTTAATGGCTTAATTTGTTAAATATTAAGTTACTATATTGTAATGTATAGCAATCGAAGTTTTTAGGTTCGTCCTGTATACAACTCAATTACATAAATAAATAAATAAATAAATAAAAAACTGGTTCAGATATAAATGTAATTTGCAAGAAGCTTGGGTTGCAAATGGCAGAAAATTTAGTACAAATAACTTTACCTTCGAATTTCATGACGCAAGTTTTACCTGCAATCATGTCAAAAACTATATATATTCTGTCAGGAAAGTAACGGGAATTGTTAAATAAAGCACGCAATTTTCATTTAATCATCAAATTTTAATTTGTCGCCTTCAAAGTAGACCCCATTTGATGCAACATACATTTTCCATAGTTTTTTCCAGTTTTCGAAACACCTTATATAGGCGCTTTCCGGTATAGCCTTCAGCTCATTCAACGAATTTTCTTTTATGGCCTCGATCGACTCAAAACGGGTTCCACGTAGCGGCAATTTTAATTTCGGAAATAAAAAATCACACGGGGCCAAATCTGGCGAATACGGTGGTTGCTCGATGGTTTTTGTGCCGTTTTTGGGCTTAAATTCAGTCACAATTGCTGCTCTATGCGATGGTGCATTATCATCATATAAAATCCACGAATTACTCTTCCACAATTTTGGTCGTTTTTGACGAATTTTCTCACGCAAACGTTATAATACGGCCAAATAATATTCTTTATTGACCATCTGCCCTGTCGTAACTAATGTAACTAATTATATTCTAGATGAAATTTGTGTTGTCTATAAAAGTTTTTGATATAAATAAAACATAGAGCTTAATCATAAATAGCTAATTAGTGTTTGTCTGTAGAAACTTTGTGGACAATTCAATAAGAGCCAAAGTTAACCATAAACTGATTTGATACAAATATACAAGTTACATGAATGTCTGGCTTCAGCCTCATATCTGCTCTCCACTTCACTCCTGCCATCTACAATTCCCTTTTCAAATTAATATAATGAATATATTCAACTTACATTGAAGGAATGTCTGAGTAGAACATGCTTACTGAATATCTACACATATATATTTACCATTAATATTAAATATCAGACCACGACTTAATTGGCCGATTCTGTTTACAGTGGGACCACAAAATTATTGTACATTCACTCATGGACTACGAATTACAGAACTAAAAACTTGGATATACTTCTGAATTTCACCAATTAGGCACAGAAATATGCTCATAATTTTTTCAAGTAACTTCTTCAGCAGTATTTAAATAGCAAAGTGCGTTGGGGTACCTGGGATATATATTTTACATCATAACGTTCGATTGTTTGATAACTTATCAAATCAAATCATTTTATTAAAGCTTATTGTATATTTAGTATACAGTAACTTAGGTCAAACAATAATATGTTTCAAAATTTTACAACACTAATCGTATCTACAAATTCAGAGACGCTATAAAACGCTCCTTCAAGCAGTTTGTTTTTTAGGCCTCTTTTGAATTTGACTTCGCAGCTATTTCTGAGCACAGCTGGCAGGACATTATAGAGACCGATACCTGCAATTAAGGGTAGATTTCTAGATGCACTATATCTGTGCCTAGGAATGGTAAAAGTTCTCTGTTCCTAGTATTGTACTTATGAATCTGACTGTGCCTTAGTATGTCGTTACGAAAAATGATATCAAAATCACCGTCTGTCCGTCTGTCTGTCTGTCTGTCTGTCCATCCATCCATCTGTCAGTGTACATATGCAGAGCAAATTCGGCTAAAAGGATTTTTATGAAACTTCATTATTAAACTTATTTTGACATCAGTGGAACGATTTGATCAACTTTTGGTTAAAATCTGTTCACTAAACAACTTTCGATGTTCAGCCGTTGGGCCACAGTTTTAACGTTAGTTATTAGTCACATAAGTGGCGTTATACGGGTTTTGGTTCTGTTAGTGAACGGCAATATTCTTTTTTCGGACCTAGAAGATTATCTGTTTTTACCGGTCTAATCGTGCAAATGCATACTTTTGCGTGCCTGTACTTATTTGTTGTTTTCTTTTTAAGGGGGGGGGGTAGGATCTGATAACCACATTTTAAGCATATTTTTGTGAATTTCTTTCAAATCTATGGTTAAATTTATTCATTTTCAAACTAAGTACATATATAAAGTATGTTTTGAAGAAAATACAAAAAAAATTTGAAGGCAAAATCTGGCGAAATGAGCCAGCTGTATCTTCTCAGACTCCGGGAAAAAATTAGATTTTGCGGTGACCAGCATAACTCGTCACTGGATCATCTGAAATCAAAAATCCAAAAAGATTTTGTTAGTTTATAAGTTTGCCGAGGTAACGACGTTGAGATATTTTTTTTTCATGGTTTTTTTTTTATTTAACAATCACAAATATACTCATTTTTAAGTTTTTTTTTAGGGGGAATTATTTTTTTTTTGTCTTCTAAGTAACGCTAAAAACTGAAAAATCATTTTAAAAATAAAAACTCAACGTCATTACCTCGGCAAACTCATAAACTAACAAAATCTTTTTGGATTTTTGATTTCAGATGATCCAGAGACGAGTTATGCTGGTCACCGCAAAATCTAATTTTTTTCCCGGAGTCTGAGAAGATTTGCCACAGCTGGCTCATTTCGCCATATTTTGCCTTCAAAATTTTTTTGTATCTTCTTATAAACATACTTTATATATGTACTTAGTTTGAAAATGAATAAATTTAACCATAGATTTGAAAAAAATTCACAAAAATATGCTTAAATCAGACCCTAACCCCCCCCCTTAATTTATACTTTAAATTTATTTAAATTATTCTTATTTTGTATTAAATTATTTATACTAACCAATTTTGTAACCATTTCCATCAGGTGAAATGAAAACGTAGTTTATTTTCTTGAGATTCTCTATTCGTAAGCTGGATTTTGAGCATAGAAAGCAACATAGTTACCGTAATACAATCTTATAAATTATTTATCCGCACATGAAAGTCAGTACTATAGAGTTAGACAGAGCTAGTCAGTGCTGGGATAGAGGTAATGTATTCTATGTCTCAAACTAGCTGACTGCGAATACTGACCAGACGGATTTTGCAAATTTCAAAATACTGTAATAACTAGCTTCAGGATAAAACAGAGACGTAGTCTAGGGGTTGCAAGTTACCTTAAAAAAACACAATAAACATCTAACTGAAAGAAGAGTCATTATTATTTTGGGGTTTGTCAGGTCTTGACAAGCGTCCACTAATCTCAAACTTCAGCAACCTTTTGAGCCGCGTCATACTAGAGACTAGTGGAGCTAAATACACACGACT